>JAHRHZ010000016.1:62588817-62640250 GCA_024137785.1 Ginglymostoma cirratum | reverse complement strand
GCTGCTTCGCCTGCTGTGTTCATCCAGCTCTGCACCTTGTTATCTCAGAGAACAGGTGATATTAGATCTAGTATTATGTAATAATAAAAGGCTAACTAATCAGCATGTTGTAAAAGTCCCTTGATGGATGAGTGACCATAATATGATAAAATTTTGTAACATGCTTGAAATTGAGGTGATTCAATCTGAAACCAAGGTGTTAAATTTGAACAAAGGATATTAAAAAGGTATGAGAGATAAATTATCTGAGGTGGATTAGGAAAATACATTCAAAGATAGGTGGCCTGTAGGAAATGAATAGTCTTTAAATTATTACTACACAGATTACAACAACTGTACATTCCTTCAAGGCACAAAAATCCAAAATATGTCAATTAACTGTGGCTAATAAAGGAAGTTTATGAAAATCAAAAGAGCTGCGGATGCTGTAAATCAGAAACTAAAACAGCATTTGCTGGAAAAGCTCAGCATCTGATGGTAGCTGGGAAAGGCAATTTATGATTGTTTAAGATTTAGAGGAAAGGCCTATAAAGTTGCCGGAATAGTAGTATATCTGATGGTTGGAAGGGGATATGATGTTATTACAGTAATGTCACTGGACTAGTAGTCCAGAACCCCAGGCTAATGTTTTGGGAACACAGGGTGAATCATATCATGGAAGATGGTGTATTTTGAATTCAACCGAAATCTAGGATAAAAAGCCTTTATCAATTCTCATAAAGGCCTATCTGGTTCACTGATGTCCTTTACGAAGGAAACTGCTGTCTTTACCTGTGCGGCCTATGTGTGACTCCAGACACACAGCAATGTGTCTGACCTTTAGCGGTTCTCTGAACAATTAGGGATGGTACTAAATACGGCCTCACAAGCAGCATTCACATCCCAAATCTTGGTACGAGCAAACAGTGATGACGATATTCAACAAGGCAGCCTTCATATGCCTGAGGAATAGTGTTCAAAGTTGAAGACCTCAGACCCAGCACCATGCTCATGGTCTACAGAGCAGCTGTGGCCCCGAATCGGCTGTATGCATCAGAAACATGGACCACGTATAGCAGACACCTCAAATCCCTAGAGAGTCATCGACAGCGCTACCTTCGCAAAATCCTGCAAATCCACTGGAAGCAGAGGTGTATTAATGTGAGCATCCTCTCCCAGGCCACGCTCCCTCAAATCAACATACTGGTTAAGCACAAACAATTGTAATGGGTGCGTCATATTGTCTGAATGCCTGATGTAAGTCTTTCTAAACAAGCACACTTCTTTGAGCTCTGTAATGGTACACAATCACTAGAAGGGCTGTGAAATGCTACAAGGACACCCTGATAATCTCCCTAAACAAATGCAACATTCCACCACTGACATGGGGAATAGCTTGCCCTAGATTTGCGAAGTTGCTAACCACTTTGAGTGTCACCGAATGGAGCAAGTGGAGGCCAAGCACAAGCAGCAGGAAGACCGTACAGAATCGAAAGGGGCCCACCCACCTGCCTCATCAAACACCATCGGCCAAATGTGTCTGTGGCTCCAAGATTGGACTGTCTGGCCATTGCAAAACCCCCAGGCCTCCAAGTGAGAGCAAATCTTTCTCGACCTTGAACGACAAAGCAGATGAAAAATCTTTGAAAACACAGCATGGAGCTGGAGGAACACAGCTGGCCAAGCAGCATCAGAGGAGCAGGTAAGTTGACGTTTTGGGTCAGGACCCTTCTTCAGAAAACCAGCATCGGCAGTTCTTACTATCGCTGAGAAGAATCTTTGAATGCGTTTAACTTAGCACAACAGATTCTTGACAAGTGAGTGTGTAAAAGGTTTGCAAGGTTAGGTGGGAATGTCAAGTCTTCAGGTCAGTACAATTTTATTAAGTGGGGGAGTAAGCCTGAGGGGTAAAATGGCCTATTCCCACACCTAATTTGTACGTTCATTCATCTTGCTATTAACTACAAAAAGATTTCATATGATATTTATTATCGTTCAGTGTATAAGAAATTCATAAAATGTGGCTAAATGTTTGTCAATTGAGAAATGATTTTTGAACAAAAAGGCAATGAAAGAAATTGCAATAATTTTCCTTTTCTCTCTACAGATGATTACAGGGTGACTGTGTATTTCCAGCATTTTCTCTTTTGATTTTAGGTTGTCTCTTATTGTTTTACCCTCTTTAATGTTCACATGTTGCATCTCTTTTGCTTGAAGTAATTGGAAAGCAGAACGGACAAATAGGTGAAGTGGGCTGTGGAATCACTGTGGCCAATTGTTTAACATCACAAAGAGTCACGATTAATCTCTCCCACTTGGTGTTTTACCAGCACTTTCTGTTCTCTGTGAAAACTAAATCATATGTCTTATGTTCAAACTTCCATGATTACTGTTAAACCTCTACACAGAAATTAATGATAGATTGGCACAGCAGTGAAATTACAATGTGGTTTGATAGTCCGATGTCCAGAGTGTGCTGTAACTTTGGTGGGACAGACTTGTAGGGCAGTAGCTATGACTCTGTGATTCTGTGGTAGAGAAGGGAAATAATGATTGTGTTAAGATATGGTCTTTGGTCTTGGAAGAGATAATTAACAGTTGATATTAAACATTACATGTTACAATACATAGTAAGAGAGGATTTGCTGCTGAAGTGTTGCAGAACCAAGTTGTAGTTCCATGTGATCTGACACCCCTATGACATTAGAGATAGTAGGAACTGCAGACGCTGGAGAATCTGAGATAACAAGGTGTAGAACTGGATAAGTACAGCAGGCCAAGCAGCATCAGAGGAGCTGGAAAGCTGATGTTTCGGGCCTCAGCCCTTCTTCAGAAGTGGGGGAGGGGAAGGGGGTTCTGAAATAAATAGGGAGCGAGGGGGAAGTGGATAGAAGATGGATAGAGGAGAAGATAGGTAGAGAGGAGACAGACAGGCCAAAGAGGCGGGGATGGAGCCAGTAAAGGTGAATGTAAGTGGGGAGTTAGGGAGGGGATAGGTCAGTCCAGGGAGGACGGACAGGTCAAGGGAGCAGGATGAGGCTGGTAGGTCAGAGATAGGGTGGGGCTTGAGGTGGGAGGAGGGGATAGGTGGGAGGAAGGACAGGTTAGGGAGGCAGGGATGAGCTGGGCTGGTTTTGGGATGCGGTAGGGGGAGGGGAGATTCTGAAGATTGTGAAGTCCACATTGGTACCATTGGGCTACAGGGTTCCCAAGTGGAATATGAGGTGCTGTTCCTGCAACCTTTGGGTGGCATCGTTGTGGCACGGCAGGATGCCCAGGATGGACATGTCATCTGAGGAATGGGAGGGGGAGTTGAAATGGTTCATGACTCAGAGGTGCAGTTGTTTAGTGCAAACTGAGTGTAGGTGTTCTGCAAAGTGGTCCCCAAGCTAGAGGCCACATCGGAAACAGCGGACATGGTATACCACATTAGCAGATGTGCAGGTGAACATCTGCTTGATGTGGAAGGTCTTCTTGGGGCCTGGGATGGGGTGAGGGGTGAGGTGTGAGGTGTAGGGGCAGGTGTAGCACTTCCTGCGGTTGCAGGGAAAAGTCCCCGGTGTTGGGGGCTGGAGGGGAGTGTTCATCCAGCTCTAGACCTTGTTACCTCTATGACATTATCTCTTTTGTCTAAGCTCGATTGGCTGGCCAGCAATGCAGAGTAATGCCAACAGAGAAGGTTTGATTTCACATTGGTTGAGGTTACCATGAAGGACTCTCCTTCTCAACCTCTGCCCTCGTGAGGCATGGTGACCCTTAGATTAAACTGCCACCAGTTGTCTCTCTCTAATAATCTGGTAGGACATGGTGACTTTATGTTTAGTCGCTATTCTTAGATTAAAGGTGTAATTAACCCTTCAGTCCACATCACCCCTTCCCCCAGTAGTTATAATGCATATTTTAATTGTTAATATTTGTCTCTAGGCATTTAATTTCCCAGAATCCAATGTCCAACCCCTGGCCCTGGCATTTGTCATTTTCATAGGGGGCAGAAATGTAGGGGGTGTGATTATGGTTTTGGGGGGATTTAAATGATGAACTACCTTTACGTATTGATTCTGGAGTTTCTGATGTTGGAAATCTGCAATGTAGAGGTAAGAGCTTTGGGGAAGGACTTTACTCAGTGCATTTTCTTGAGGATAACCAGAGTATCCTTTGGAAAGCTGAGGTACTTCAGTGGATGAAATTAACACTTTGGGGGGTAGGGTTGAAAGATCCTTTGGGGAGGGTTCAGGTTTCATGTTTAGATGGGGAGAGCGAACCTTGGGGAAGGGTCATATGCTTTTGGGATTGTTAACTGTGGAGAAGATTATGAGTAGAAGTTGCATAAACCTCTTGCATCTGACATGTCAAGATCTGTCAAGAAATGTTAATACCTGTCAATAAATGTCAAAATATCAGGAACTGTCAAGAATTGTCAAAAAGTGTCAAAAGCATCAATAAATGTCAAGGCCTGTAAAGAAATATTGATGTGTCAACAGCTGTCAATAAGTGTCAAATGTACTGGAAAGTGTCAAGAAAATAGACTCTAGGCAGTCAAGACCTGTTAAAATGTGTTTCCATGAGCGTGAATGCATTTCTCAAAAGTGTATAGACTGTAGTATTGAACTGTTTAATCTGTTTCAGCTCCTTTTCATCCTTAACGTTAAGCTTCACCAATACATTCTTTACCTCTTGAAGCCCCATGTCTTGTTTTCCTAATTTTTGAGTGTACACAGAACATTTATGAGATGCTTTGTACATTTCAGCTGCAATTTATGCAGCCCAATAATTTCTGGGCATTGACCATCTTTATGAACCAAGTTACATTTAAGCATATATTTTTCCATGAATATCTTTTTATTTGCTGCTTGCAACTGTTGAACTACCCCTTGATGGGCCATTTCTGGGGTTTGAATTTTTTTTCTCTATATGTGTTCAGTTCATGTTCTCTGTGTGTGATGGTGAATACATGTTGCATTCAATTCACGACTGCCAAAGCAAGTGAAACATTGTCCACCCTGCCTGAGACATCAACATGTTTGATACTGTGTTGGAGATCTGGCACCTCTTCCCTGGATGATTGAAGATCTCCTTCTAATTCTACAGTCTTACATCCCAGACATTATCATCCCTTTGCTGGCTGTATAATGTTTGAAGCTTTACTTCTTTTCGTCTGTGATTGAACTCGTATAAAGTCTTGTTTCTGCTTCTCTGTAGTTATCTAAAGTTCTACACAGTGAGGAATTTCTTCATCTAACTGCGATTGTAGTTCTTGCTATTTCTGCTTCTCCTTGGCTGGTTTTGTGAAACTAAAGACAACATTGCCTCTATTTTATATTCCACAACAAGGGATGATTGTCAAAAAGGATTAGTAGAGACTTCATGAAGAGTTCCATCCAAAAATAAGAGAACATAAAGGCCTAAGACCTCTACCTCCACGAAATGATCAACATCAGTGGTGGGTTCCTTCTCTGTAGTTGCACCAAGAAAGAGCAAACCAAACCATAGACTGTCACCTTGTAGCTGCTCACTTTCTTCTTAATTGTATTTTTCACTGCTTCGTTTTTTTAGCTTTTTTTTTCAGCGAAGTGAAGGGCCTATGTTATGTCTTGCAGCCTGCGGACTGGAATGTCTGCAGTGGAGAGTGATTCTTGGCACATTGAGTTAACTTCAATGTCTCCGACGCAAAAACAGAAGTTGCTGGAGGCTCAGTAGGTCTGGCAACATCTGTGAAGGAAACATTACAGTTAACACTTCAGGTCCAGTGACCCTTCCTCAGAACAGTTTTCCAACAACTTTTGTTTTTGTTACAGCATCCACAGTTCTTTTGGTTTTTATTCAGTGTCTCCGATATTAACTAACCAAAGTATATTCAAAGCTATGCACAGGGCTCCACTTGATAAAGAAATGAAATGATTTGGAATAACATATAGGATTTCTGTGATCACTCTTGCATTGTACCAAAATGTTGCATACATCTGCCTTTTAATTGTAATTTTAATACCTCCTGCGTCCAAAGTTGAGTGAAAGATGGTCTGAAAACTTTAAACTTAACCATGGTTTGGGTTTATTGTCACATGTACTCAAGTGCCCAAAAGTACAGGAGTATAATGAAGATCTTACAATGTTGTCACACAGGACACCAACTTAGGTCCAAAGTACCGAGGTACAAATCTTAGGGACAAAAACAGAGAAATTAAGAAAATAAAGTTACATTACATTACAATTATTCACAGTTTAAGTTAGAAGAATAAGAAATGAAGTTAAAAAGATAAACACTACAGTCTTTATCAATAAAGGGCCTTCATTAGATCAATGCAGGGGGCTTCAAGCCGCTGACTGCCAGCTGACCCCAGTCCAATAACCGTCCCTACTCTGTTCTGGGCCTACTTGCTGTCTGCTCTGCACTATGCCTCCAGTCCGCTCCACTCCGGACCTCAGCCATTCCAATGATGGCGCAGCCACTCTCTCCACAAGGTAAGCTTTATTTCAGAAAAGCTTTAAAAGAGAGAGAGGAAGGATGAGAAAAGAAGAAAAAGAAAGAAAAGTAGATGGGATGGATGAGCCCCGGGCTGAAGAGCCCGTGCCCTGCCTACTCCGCAGCCAGAGCAGCATTCAAAAGAACGATACATCTTTCGCTGCCTTCAATTTAGAATTAGTTTTCTTATATAATTAACCATGAAAGCTGTATATCAGAATTTGAACTGCAGGTCTGCTCAATTAAGGGAACTGAAATCTTGTGGTGGACCAGCCCAGTTCTCCAGAAAGGATTCACTTTGTCCCACTTTGTTCTCTGCTGCAGTGATCTGTTCTGTGTGTTTGATGTTCTGTACTGAGACAGCAACTATGTCCTGGTCTGTCTCGGCATTCACAGCCCTCTATAAAGCTGCTTGGCTGATTTCTCACTAATGGTCTCCCTTAATGGTGTTGACTGTACACTGCACCTTCACATGCTTTTTGATTTTGTTTTTATTGTTACGTGTTCTCAAGTACAGAAGTACAGTGAAAGGTGTATAGTGTCGCCACGGAAGGCACCATCTTACCTTCAAATACCTAGGTACAGAATCTTAAGAACAAGGTAGAAAAAAAGAACAAAGTTACAAGTTAAACATTGCAGTAATTATAGCCTAGTGTAGAACATACAAAATAAGGTTAAAAATTATGCATTGCAGACCATTGCAGTTTTAAGTACAAATTGAAGAAATAAAGCTGAAAGTTCAAACATTACAGTTTTTCTTAAGTGCTTAGCCACATTGGGAATGCACTTTGAGGAAACACCTTGAAACTAGAAGTCCATACTGGGCGGTGAGACACCAACGACTGGTGAAAGACCACCACGCTGGGCTGAGAGACACCAACAACCGGTGGAAGACCACCACGCTGGGCTGAGAGACCCCCACACCAGGCTGACAATCTGCCATGCTGGGCCGAACATCAGCCATGCCAGACCAGGAGGCTGTCACACTGGGTCTGTGCTGAGTCCAAGGCCAGGAGTCCGTGGCTGGAAGATGAAAGAGGAGAAAAGGAAGAAAAAAATCACAAGAGAGAAGGAAAAAGAGAGAAAAAAATGAAAAGGAAATGGATGAGCTCTGTCAGAAGCATCCTACTCCACCACCATCTTGGTTTGTGCATTCTCTGAGTGCTTGTTAGTTCCCCACCTCTGTAAAATCTGCAGTCTACCACACTGTTTATTTCACTGCATCTGATTCATTTCTATGTTTATCGCCACCTACTCTTCTATATTTTTTCAAATTTTACATCGGCTCATCCCTCATTCATAACACTTTATTGTCACTGGGCTTCACTTCAGAAACCCCTCGCCACTAGCCTCAAGTTGCATGGGTCTAGTCATCATTGCTACTCTGTAACAAGATGAGGTCAACACTCTTGTGAGTAAACTTTCACATGCTTCATTAAACATAACTATTTACAAAGTATGGTAAAAGAGAACATCTTCTAGAACCATACAGACTCAAGTTCCAGTTCCATGTTATCTGACATCATTATGACATAGCTCTGTGGAGTCCAGTAACCCTTGTGAAGACTTCTGAAGAAGAGTCATACTGGGCTCAAACTGTTAATTCTATTTCTCTCTCCACAGGTGCTGCCAGACCTGCTGAGTTTCTCTCGCAATTTCAGTTTTCATTTGTTTCAGCTTTTCAGCATCTGCCGTTCTTTGTTTAATTGTAACTCGAAATGTTAACTCTATTTTGATCTCCACAGACAATCCCCGACCTCCAGCATTCTCTGTGTTTGACCCAAGTTTTTCCGACTGCTGACCCCAGTTCATGCCTGAGAATTTGTCACTACCCCGTAGTGAAAATGACAAGACTGGGTAGGGACAGTTGGAGCAGGGGCACAGTGGTTGAAACTTGTCTGCACTCCATGATACCCATTACCTCTTTGGATCACAAGACCCCAAAATTATAGCTCACCACCCCACTTGGGGACCTGAGCTCCACAGTGGGAACTCCTGCTGTAGAAATTCAGGAACTGAGTAAGACACACAAAGCAGAAACAGATGGTCAATGAATGTCGCAGAAATGCAGATGACAGTGATGTCCATTCTTACAGCATGGAACTTTCTGCACAAAAAAAAATCTTGAGCATTCACTCTGCTTTTGAAATTATGAAATAAGTAATAACTCACCCATGATTGTTCAACATAATGTGCTGCTATGCGTGTGAATGATCCTCAGGTCAGAAATGACTGAAAGAATTGTTACTTAGAAATATCTGGAGAAAGTGTTTATTCAGTGGGATTCTATTTGCGCAGTTGCCCACTCTAAGCTGATTAGGATTTGTGGATAGAAGCAAATACACTTGGAGAACGTTAAAAAAAATCACATTTTGGTAGAGAGAAATAACTGAAGCTATATATCTGTTGCCACTTTAAACATCTATCTTGTAGGGTTTTTTAATTCATTCATGGGATAAGGGCATCACTGGTTAAGCAGCATTTATTGCCCATCCCTAATTTCCCAGCGGGCAGCTAAGAGTCAACCACATTGTTGGGTGTCTGGAATGACATGTAGGCCAGACCAGGTAAGGATGGCAGTTTGCTTCCCTAAAGGGCATTAGTGAACCAAATAGGTTTCTCCTCAACAATTGACAATAGATTCACAGTCATCATTAGACTCTTAACTCCAGATATTTATTGAATTCAAATTCTACCACCTGCCATGATAGAATTTGAACCCAGGTCCCACAATGTTATTTGGGTTTCTCGATTAACAATCCAACAGTAATACCACGAGGCCATCACCTCTCCCAATAAAGTTAGGTCACGTTTGGAATACTGCATTCAGTTCTGGTCTCCCTGCTATAGGAAGGATGTTAAGAAACTTGAAAGGGTTCAGAAAAGATTTACAAGGATATTTCCAGGATTGGAGGGTTTGAGCCATAGGGAGAGGATAAATAAAACAAAAGAAAGAAAGAGAAGCATAGCACAGGAACGGGCCCTTCGGCCCTCCGAGCCTGTACCAATCATCATGCCCTAACTAAACGGAAAACAAACCTTCTGCCCTTATTTGGTTTGTATCCCTCTACTCCTTCCCTATTCATGTAACCATCCAGATGCCTCTTAAATGTCACCAAAGTGTCTGCTTCCACGACCTCCTCTGGCAGTGCATTCCCGCCACTCGCCACCCTCTGCGTGAAAAACCTCCCTCACACATCTCCCTTAAACTTTCCTTCTCTCACCCTGAACGTGTGCTCCCTTGTAACTGAAACTGCAACCCTGGGAAAAAGCCTCTGACTATCCACCCTATCTATGCCTCTCATAATTTTGTAGACTTCTATCAGGTCTCCTCTCTGCCGCCATCTTTCCAGTGAAAACAATCCTAGTCTTTTTAACTTTTCCTCACAGCCAATGCCCTCAAGGCCAGGCAACATCCTGGTGAACCTTCTCTGTACTCTCTCCAAAGCTTCCACGCCCTTCTGGTAGTGTGGCAATCAAACTGCACACAATACTCCAAATTCGGCCTAACAAGGGTTTTATATAGCTGCAACATGGTTTGCCAACTCTTGTACTCCATGCCCCGGCCAATGGAGGCAAGCATTCCATATGCCTTCTTAATCATCTTGGCCAACTGTGTTGCCACTTTCAGGGAACTGTGCGCCTGCACGCCCAGATCCGTCTGTATATTAATGTTCCAAAGGGTTCTACCATTTACAGCATAATTCACACCTAAATTTGATTCTCCAAATTGCATCACTTCGCATTTGTCTGGATTAAACTCCCATCTGCCATTTCTGTGCCCAAGTTGCCAATCTATCTATATCCTGTTGTATCCTTTCATAATCGTCAGCACTATCAGCAACTCCACCAATCTTTGTGTCATCTACAAATTTACTAACCAGACCACCCACATTTTCTACCAGAAAAACAACAAAGGACCTAAGACTGATCCCTGTGGAATGCCATAGTTACTGGTCTCCATTCTGAAAAACACCCTTTCACCGCTACCCTCTGTCTTCTATGACCAAGCCAGTTTTGTATCCATCTAGCGGGCCCACCCCAAATCCCATGTGATTTTAGATAACAAGGTGTAGAGCTGGATGAACACAGCAGGCCAAGCAGCATCATAGGAGCAGGAAAGCTGATGTTTCGGGCCTAGAAGTTTTTATACTAATCTGACACATGGGACTTTATCAAATGCCTTACTAAGGTCCATATAAACTACATCCACAGCCTTTCCCTCATCAATTATCTTTGTCACCTCTTCAAAAAATTCGATCAGGTTGGTGAGACATGACCTTCCCCATACAAAACAATGCTGCCTGTGGCTAACTAGTCCATTTTCTTCCAAATGTGCATATACCCTGTCCCTCAGTATCTTTTCCAAGAGCTTCCTTGCTACAGATGTCAGGCTCACCAACCTATAGTTTCCAGGATTATCCCTGCTTCCTTTCTTGAACAATGGAACAACATTGGCTAATCTCCAGTCCCCTGGAACCTCACCTATGGCCAAAGAGGATGTGAAGGTATCTGCTAATGCCCCAGCTATTTCTTACCTTGCTTCTTGCAGAACCTGAGATAGATCCCATCTGGCCCTGGGGACTTTTCTACCTTAAAGCAATTTAGGATACCTAAAACTTCCTCCTTCAATATATTGACATTCTCTAGTGTATTCACACACTCATCCCTGACCTCAACATTAGTCATGTCCTTCTCTTTGGTGAACACTGACCTCATATCTGCTCCTCTATCCCCCATGGGCTGTTGGGGGGTCTATAGAAAACTCCCAGCATTGTAATTTCACCCTTCCTTTTCTTGAGCTCCATCCATAATGCCTCCCATGTATTCTCCCTCAACACAGCTGTGATGTGATCCCTAATCAGCAGTGTAACACCCCTAACCCTTTCGTTTCCCTTCCTATCCTGTCAAAACAGCGATATCCTGGAATGTTAAGCTGCCAGTCCCGTCCCTCCCTCATCCATGTCTCTGTAATGGCAATAGCATCATAATGCCATGCAGTAATCCATGCTCTTAGTTTATCTGGCTTATCTGCTATACTTCTTGCATTGAAGTAAATACACTCCAGACCTCCAGTCCCTCTGAGCCCTGCGATTTCCCTGTGCCTGCTCTTACTGTGTGCTATGCATATCTCAGGCACACCTTTGTCCCCAGTCCCTGCACTTACCGACCTGCTGTTCTGGTTCCCACTCCATTACATGCTAGTTTAAACCCTCCTGAAGAGCTCTAGAAAACCTCCTACTCAGGATATTGTGGCCCCTCCAGTTCAGGTGCAAGTCATCCTTCTTATACAGCTCCACCTACCCCAGAAGACATCCCAATGATCCATTTATCTAAAACCCTCCTGCCTAGGGTGGGGCTATTTTTCCTGGAGTATTAGAAGCCAAGGGGTAACGTTATAAAAGTTTATAAAACCATGAGGGGCACAGGTACGGTGAATAGCCAAGGTCTTTTCCCCAGGGTAGGAGAGTCCAAAACTAGATGGTGTATGTTTAAGGTGAGTGGGGAAAGATTTAAAAATGACTTAAGGGGCAACCTTCTCATGCAGAGGGTGGTGCATGTATGGAATGAACTGCCATAGGAGGTGGTAGAAGCTGGTACAATTACAACATTTAAAAGGCATCTGGATGGGTATACGAATAAGAAGGGTTTAGAGGGATATGGGCCAAATGCTGGCAAATGGGACTAAATTAATTTAGGATATCTGGTCAGCATGGATGAGTTGGATCAAAGAGTCTGTTTCCGTGCTGTATGTCTCTGTGACTCTAAGTTAGATCATAAGATAGAGGAGCAGAATTAGGCCATTTGGGCCATTGGGTCTGATCTGTCATTTGATCATGGCTGATGTTTCTCAGCCCCATTCTCCTCTCCCTATATTTTGTTCCGCTTATCAATTAAAAACCTATGTCTCTTTTAAACACACTCAATGACTTGTCCCCCACAGGCCTCTGTGACAATGAGTTAACCACACTCTAGCTGAAGAAATTCCTCCTCATCTCAGTTCTAAAGGGTCGTCCTTTCACTCTGAGACTGCACCCTTGGGTCCTTATCTCTCCTACTAGTAGAAATGCCTTCTCCATTCTATCCAGGCCTCTGAGTATTCTGTCAGTTTCAATCAGATCCCCCCTCATCCTTCTAAACCATCAAGTACAGACCCAGAGCCTACAACTGCTCCTAATGTGCCAAGCCCTTCATCCCTGGGATCACTCTTGTGAACCTCCTCTAGACATCTTCCAAGGCCGGCATATCCTTCCTTAGATATAGGGTCTAAAACTGCTCACAATATTCCAAATGCAGTCTGACCAGAGCTTTATACAGCATTAGCAGTCACATCTCTGCTCTTGTATTCTTGTTGTCTTGAAATGAAATCTAACATTTCATTTGTCTCCCTAACTGCCACTGCTAACCTTAAGAGTATCTTGAACTAAGACTCCCAAGTCCCTTAGCGCTTCATATTTCTGAAGCATTTCCCTCGGCTTGCTCCTTTTAGAAAATAGTCTTCAACTCTATTCTTCTGCCCAAAGTGCATAATACACTTTCCCACATTATATGTCATCAACCACTTCTTTGCCCACTTGCCTAGCCTGTTCAAGTCATTCTGCAGCTGCTCCTCTTCCCCAAAAAGACCTGTGCCTTCACCTACCTTTGTGTCATCTGCAATCATAGCAACAATGTCCTCAGTTTCTTTGTCCAGGGCGTTAATGTTTATTGTTTCCAGAAACCAGCTTTTCTTCAAAATTCATTCTCAAGATATGGGCTTTTGTTGTTGATCTCTAGTTAACATGAGAGCCCTGGCATGATTGCAAATACAAGCAGCCATATGTTAGTGCAACGGTTGAATAACCAAAGTCATCTTCCAGAGAAATGTGTGTTCAAATAGCACATGGCCAGTTTGAGACTCTGACTTCGATTTAATGAAAAATCCTTAGCATGGAAGCTGCTGGTATCAGTCGAAGTCACCAGGAAATTGTTGCACTTTTTCCAAAATCTTTCAAAACTTAAGTCTTCCCAAAAATACTAAAAATACTAACCATCTTCATAGTAGTTTGTATGCATATGTATGCAGGGTTCCACACCACTCATTACTGCACTACAGTCTCTACATTGAATTACTAATTTATGAATCTATATCAGAAAGTTTATGGCTCTTGTGTTGCAGTAGTAGTGTCCCTACCTCTGAGTCAGGAGGCTGAGTTCAAAAACAAAAACAGAAATAGCTGGAAAAACTCAGCAGGTCGAGCAGCATCTATGGATGGAAAGTTGACATTTTGGGTCCAGGGACCCCTCTTTGAAAGCTTCTGAAGGTTCTGAAACATTAACTCTGCTTTCTGTACACAGATGCTACCATAACCGCTGACTTGTTTTCAAAAATTTCTGTTTTTGTTTCTGATTTCCAGTATCTTCAGGTCTTTGTTTTTCTCTGTTTAGAGTTTGGCTTGTGTTCAAGTCCTACCTGCTCCAGAGGTGTGACATAATATCTCTGAACAGGTTGATTAGAAAATATCTTCAGCAGAAGGTCTGATCTGGGAGATACATTTAATGAAGTTCCAGCATTAGAGTTTGTGTTTGGTCATTTTGAATTCCTGGGAACCGAATAAGCAACGGAGAGGCTGGTGTGAGGATCATGTAAGTAAATGTTATAGGGCTCAATTTATTGGGGAAGTGGGTTGCTTTTCTGCTGTCTCCCACTTGAAACATGGCCTCCCCTCAGAGATATTTTATTGTTGGTTGCCCTAACAAGCTGATGGTCAGACTTCTGGCCCTTAGTGGACCAGGAAAAAGTCTAAGTGCTGCCAGCATTGCAAGAAAGCTGATGAAGAGATGCCACGGACACAGTACAAGGAGCATCCAGAGTTTCTAAGGCAGGGAGGATTGTACATCCCAGGTGGTTAGGAAAGTTAGATTGGAGATTGGCTTTAGAGGCCAGGTAGGTAGGTACAATAGTCAGAATGACCTTGGAGAGGGTGTTTCCCATCCCACTATGTACACAGCACACACTAAACATTTTCCTCTTCCTTCCCACTGTTTCACCAACTTTTGGCGGAGGAAACAGCTGTCCCATTCACTTTCAGCATTTTTTTTATATAACTAGTCAACCTGTTCAGGGATGTTACTACAAACCTCTGGAAGGGGCAGGACTTGAACCCAGGTCACCACAGTCCAAATCCTCAGCACATTACCACTGCACCACAAGACAGCCCTGACTGCCAGCATTTTATAACATTTAAGGTGAATTGAGACCCTTAAGTGTTACTTATTTGAATAGTTAAGGGCCTCAACAGACTTAAGAATAGGTCTAGTTGGCACCTTACCCACTGCCTGTATTATGGTGACTGGATTGGAGTGACCAGGAAGGTGGTAGACTAATCACCCGACTTATTTTACTTGTTCCCACCCTGAACCCTCCCTCCTTAGTCAGTGTTACCTCTTATTGCCTCACATCCATCCAAGATCACTGAACCTCTCTAACTACATCCTTGCACAATCCTCATTTTAACTGCTATATTTCACATTGATGGCCACACCACCAGCACCTTGCATCCTCAGCTCTGGAATTTCTTCATCAACTGTCTCTTCCTCAATTTCTCCTCTACATTGCTCCATTAAAAGCAACCTCTTCGACTTGGAGGTTCAGCCCCACCCTGATTCAGTGACAAACTTCTGCCGGCTCACGTTTCTGCTGGCAGCCTGGGCTAGTTCAGCTCATCGACGGCTCTATGTAAACGCACACAGTTGCGTAGGCTGAAGCGGAAGCGCTGGTGCTGCAAAATTGCAGGAACAGTCATCTCGAGATCTGTGCCGACAATTTTATGAAGTGGACTGAAACTCCAATGATAAGTATCAAAGCTTCAACTTGAAAACCAAGATCTTCTCTTTTCTTTAAAAATAAAGTTGCAAAGTTAATTTAAAGAAAAAAACCGTCTTTGAAACTTCGGAGTATGCAATCCCATAATCTAATAGAAGTGATCAATTAAAAGGCCCCTGCTTAAAAATTCATAGCCACATTTTTTGAGTGGCCCCGCCTGTCACTTTGAGTTTACATAGAGACGTCACTGGATATTGTCTCTCCGTGAATCATTATAAACAAGGACGATGCTAACGTTGGTGACTTTGGAGAGCTACATTTAGCAGTTACAGTACAATCTATGCTCAAAACCCTTCTGTTGAGACACATTAGACTTTTTTTTTCACTGCACAGTAGCTCTCCTGACGAAAGCGACTCTGGTGGCCTTGACTTTGCTTCGCCTGAAAGGATTTCGATGTGCGATTCAACCCCAAGGTCCCTGTTTCACGGTATTTCATCTGAATAGCTCTGTCTCGGGAGGTTGTTCTGTAAGAAAAGTTCACATGATTGATTTTGAATGATCCGTTTCTTTGCCTGCTTGGTGGGGAACAACAGTTTGCAACTGATCATTCACAGGTTTCTGTTCAGATGAAAGCTGCCACAGCAGACGAGTCCTTGGTAAACAGCGTGAACAAGTTCTTAAACGAGAAAACCAACAGAGTGAACAACACCGCAAGAGACAGTCTGTTTCCTCACAATATATTAAATAATAGCTCAGGGCAAAGTTGACTTAAGTCGTCTTGGACAATGTTTCAAGGAAATATAATCATAATGGTTTTTGTTCTTCGTATCGCAGATCAATGTTAAACATCCAGTGCGTGCATCTTCCAGTGTACTTGCTTGCAGTAGCTCTCTCTCTCTCTGTCTCACTCCTTCGCCCTAAGCGGTGACGTTCACAGTGAACTTTCCAATTCGTTTTCATTGTGGTTTGTCGTTTCACTGGTCGGTTCCTTAATACAGTCAAGCTTCCCTCAACATTGCCATTGGGAATTCTTACAGAGAGAGGAAAGTGATGACATCCTAAAATAAGCTTACCTTCAAATAACAGGCTGGAAAGGCTGCAAGAAACACCATCTGATGATGTTTTTGCCATCTAACTGAAACCAAAATGATCAAACATCGTTGTAGACAGCGTATTCACACAATTATAGGACTGTTACAATGCAGAGGAGGCCATTCAGCCCATCACCTGCACCAGTTCTCTAGCATTTTAATATTGGGTCAATCTCCACCTTTCCCCCATAACCTTGTACACTATTTATCCTTCAATAATCATCCAATGCCCTCTTCAAAGTGCCGCCACCATATTTTCACACAGTGTATTCTGGGTGTTGGTTAGCTCAGTTGGTTGAATGGCTGGTTTGCATTATAGATGTCATCACATGGTTTCTAATCCCATATTGGCTGCGGTTATCATAGAGTCATACAGTAGACCCTTTGGTCCAAACAGTCCATCCTGACCATAATCTCAAACTAAACTAGTACCACCGGCCTGTGCTTAGCCCATATCCCTCCAAACAGTTCTTATTCATGCACTTATCTAAATGTGAAGGATGTCCTTCTCAATCTCTCTCTTTGTCTGAGGCATAGAACTCTCAGGTTAAAACCCACCATCAGTTGTCTCTCTCTAATGACAGAGAAGCCCTATGGTTCACAGTGACTCAGTGGTTAGCACTGCTACCTTACAGCTCCAGGGACCTGGGTTCAATGCCCACCCTTGGGTGACTGTCTGTGTGGAGTTTGCACATTCTTCCTATGTCTGCATGGGTTTTCTTTGGGTGCTCTGGTGTCCTCCCACAGTCCAAGGATGTGTAGATTAGGTGGATTGTCCATAGTATCCAGGGATGTGTAGATTCAGTGGGTTATAGGGGGATGGGTCAGTGTGGACTTGTTGGGCTGAAGGGCCTGTTTCCACACTGTAGGGGATTCTATGACAATAGTGACTTTGTCTTTATTCTGAACCTAACTGTGTGATTTTTTTTTCCTGTCACATTTACTTCTTTTGCAAAACACATTAAACCCATGCTGTCTGGTCCTTGATTCATCTACAAGTGAGAACAGCTTCTCCCTACCCACTCTGTCCAGCCTCCTCGCTCTTTTTGAAAACTTCCATCAAATCTCCTCTGAGACTTCCCCTCTCCAAGGGTAACACTCCCAACTTTCCAGACTATCCTTGTAACTGAAGTGGGCGATCAGAGAACTTTTTTCACACCCAGAGCACAGAGGCTATTCAATACATTGTGCCTTTGCTGGCATTTTGTCCAATTCATGCCACTCCCTGCTCTTTTCCCTTCGCCCTGTATTTTTATTTCCCTTTTCATGCATGTCGTCTTAGAGCTCTACAGCAAGGAAACAGATCCTTCAGTTCAATTAGTCCATGCTGACCATGTTTCCAAACCAAACTGGTTCCACCTGCCTGTGCTTGGCCCATACTCGTCAAAATATTTCCTAATCATGAACTTATCCAAATGTCTTTTAACTTGCCTATTGCAACTGTACCTGCATCCACCACTTCCTCTGGCAGTTCATTCCACAGACAAACCACTCTCTGTGTGAAAAGGTTGCTCCTCATGACCTTTTAAAATCTTTCTCCTCTCACCTTAAAAACATAGCCCCTAGTTTTGAACTTCCTCACCCAAGGGAAAAGACCTTTGCTATTCACCTTATCTATGACCTTCATGATTTCATAAACTGCTGTAAGATCACCACTGAACCTGCCATGCTCATGTGAAAAATGTCCCAGCCCGAAACGTCAAGTTTTCCTGCTCCTATGATGCTGCTTGACCTGCTGTGTTCATCCAGCCCCATGCTTGTTATCCCAGCATATTCAGCCTATTTTTATAACTCAAATCCTCCATTCCTGGCAACATCCTCGCAGATCTTTTCTGAATCCTCTCCAGTTTAAAACTTTCCACAAATGTTTTGAAAGTTTATGCCTGTACCACCCTTATAGGCAGTCAAGTTCCAGATTTACACCCTCTGAGTGAAAAAATTCTTCCCCACATCCCCTCTAGACCTCATGCCCTGTATCCTTAATCCATGCCTTTTGCTCATTGATCCATCCACTCAGAGGAAAAGTTCCTTCCTGTCTACCCTGTCTACGTCCCAAGTCATTATATCAACAGCGCTCAGCTGCACATTCCATATTAATAAAATTTGCCACTTTGAGAAAGAAAATCTCAAAACCCTGATTGGTTTTCTTGCCAAATATTTTAAATCTGAGATCTTTTGTAACCAGGCCTCCCACCAGTGGAAACACTTACTTCACCAAAACCCCTTGTGATCATGATTCACTCGATTCAATCTTCTGTTAATCTTGACTGGTATAAAGATAACAATCCTAAGATTTCCAATCTCTCTGCACTCACTGAAATCACTTATTGTTCTAGTGAATCTCTCCCCATCCAATCTGAAATGTGGTGTTCAGAACTGGACACAAGACTCTATCTGAAGCCTAACCAGTGATTTGTAAAGATTTAGCAAAACTTTGCTTTGAAAATCTTTGGGAGCAATCTAAGCCTATCTTTCTGGATGGGAAATCCATAAGACCAGTTGGAAAAAAAGTATTTTATCAGCGGTCAGTAGGTAAATGCTAAGAGATGTTTCTCCTTTATGACATAGTCTAGGACCAGACAGCATAGTCTCAGAATAAAGGGACACCAGTTTAAGACTGAGATGAGGAATTTCTTCTCTCAGAGGGTTGTGAGTCTTTGGAATGCCTTGCCACAGCGAAATGTGGAATGCAGAGTCATAGAGTGATTCAGCACAGAACCAGACTTTTCAGGCCAACTTGTCCACACTGACCAGACATCCCGATCTGACCCAGTCCCATATGCCAGCATTTGGCCCAAATCCCTCCAAACTCTTCCTATATTCACATCCAGATGCCTTTTAAGTGTTGTAATTGTACCTGCCTCCACTACTTCCTCTGGCAGCTTGACTCCTCATGTGTATTTAAGGCTGAAATGGGTAGATTCTTGATCAGTCAGGGAATCAAGGGATACTGGAAGTGCAGGAAGGGGGATGTGAGGAATATTGGATCAGTCATAATCCTGTTGAATGGCAGAGCAGGCTCTAAGTGCCTAATGGCCCTCTCCGGTTCCCAAGGTGAAATGAAGAACTACAGATGTTGGAGATCTGAAACAAAAACAGAAATTGCTAGTGAAACTCAATAGGTATGGCAGCAGCTGTGGGAAGAAAGCAGGGTTAATGTTTCGATTTCAGTGACTCTTCATCAGACCAACTCCTATTTCTTATGGCGTTATGCACAATTTTAATCTATTTCGCCAATCAGCAGGCTGTTGGAACTAAGGGTAACACTGGTTTTTCATGGGTCAAGCCTCACACAGCATTGAAGTCAACAAGTAATGTTGGCTCTGGTGTAGTAGCAAACCGCCAGATTCCATGCGTCTCCCAACCGGAAAGTGAGGGTTAAAATAACAGACTTTCTGTTCAAAAAGCCCCGGTATTCCACGCGCTTTACCATCTTCATCCAAAATGGAGCTAAGGGAAAGTGGGTGTGTTTTAATCTCTGCGCCCACTCCGTTCCTGCCTATTGTTCATTCCGGGGCTAAAAAGGAACGTTCGCCAATTCCCCACTCCCCTTTTCAAAGACATCGACACATCTGAAGATTATTACCAGATCCACAGAGAGGGGAAAAAAGTTCTCTATTTGTGATTTCCCAAGAGCGGAGGGCGCTCTCAAAGAAACAACTATTTTACCGACACTGCACCCTGTTTACATTTTGAGTTTTAATTTCATCCGGTTTTGTGGCATCGAAGAGATTTGTTGAAATCATAAGCCATGCCTTGAATTGCTTTGGAAACGTAAAAGAGTGTGAAGAACGGACACTCGAAATAAGATTCATTATTTAAAACGTTCAAAAGCTGCACAACTTTTGTCCTTTGAGTAGAAGCGCATCCCCGTTATTTTATACCATCAACAGACACATTTCAGCGGCAACTGTGGATTTTCACAGGCTGAGGAAGAGGGAAATTAGGAAATGAAATTGCAATGAAAGGTGCTTAGTATGTGAATTGCTTGAGCCCAAGTGGCTTCCTCGCTGAAGGCTGCAGAGTGGTTTAAAAGTGAATCGACTCAGTAATTATAAGGGAAGAATACAGAAAGGGTCAGGATTAGAGTACAGAGCTCCAGTTTTAAATTCAGCACTATCACAGCTCCCCGCCCCCCGATTCTCTCTGATTCTGTGAACAATGAAGAGAATTTCACACCTTCACTGGTGTGCAAACTTTTTTTCCCCCCGATGAGCTTAAGTTTGTTGAGCGGGGATATTTTTTAGACTGGGCTATTTCAATAAAGTCCACACCTCCGACTCAGTTTTGCAAAGTTCTGGTCGTCTCGAAGGTATATTTAGTCCAAGTTTCATTGTAATAATGAAGTGTATGAAAAATATCTTTAATACCAACCTTTTGACTCTCACTAACCAGGATTCGTTTGAAAAAAGCAGGGTTCTTCCTGAATAACTCCGGATTTTTAAAATATTTTGGAGAACTATCTCAGATAATGAATTGCTGCGTGGAGTTTTGTAACTATTTTGATTTAACAAAGGCTGACAGAGAGAGGGGGACTCCGCGTCTTTTGAGGAAGTTTGATGGCTCAGAGATGTAGTAAATATTCCGCATCTGACGGAATGGGAGAGAATCTGACTTCTCGCAATGAAAGAGCCTGAAGCTGTGCTGAATGAGGCTAATTTGCCTGTGAAAGGCGTGCTTCTATTAGTCATGTCAGGGAGCTGTCAGATCGAATTGAGGAGACCACAGTCCTGCTTCTATAGGCCTTTAGCAACTCAAGCAAGCAGGGCGATCAATAATTCACAATTCGGAGAAGAAAGTCAAGCGAAAGAAACTGGGGGTTTGTGAAAAACACAGCAGAATCTGTCAAGGTGAAGTAATTGACGGGAGGGGGAGGGTCAGATTGGACTTGCTGTGGCTAAGCTTTCTGTACGTCCTAAGTAGGATTTTTTTCCACAAATAAAAGGCGACGTAACACCAAAGAACAGCACTTTAGAATTCCAATAAGTTGTTCAAGTTTTTAAGACAGAAGTTTAGTTAAATATCTGACTAAGGATGTCTTCGAAGCAAGCTCCTCTAAAGAACAGTTTGTTTCTTTATTTTTTTTTGTCACTTTGGTGTTTTGGTACTTGGCTGAAATAACAGAACTCAACAAAATATTTTGATAAACAAATTGAGTTTCTTTCTCAAACAGCTTTATAAATATTGTTAAACGCCTGCTTGCTGTCTGTCTACTTTTGCTTTCTAACAAAATATAGAACATATATACATTTAAACTCATGAAGCCAAATTTACAAACATGAATAAATAAATTGACCTGGGTGTCGGCTTTCAAATCAAATTTAGTTTCCTTTAACACAATAAGCAAAGTGAATACAAATAGTAGATATAATGGATCTTTCAAATAATGTGATTTTGAAGTAATATCAAACAATCATAAAAGTCAAATGATACCACAAAACTATCGGCTCACTTTATGTTAGAAAAATAACATTTGGCTATAAATCATTTAGTTCCTACAAAGTGCCAGAGGTTTGAAATTTGGTTTTGGTTCTAATTAAAAATTGATCAGTCATGTTCAATGAGTACATTCAAAATAATTGCCTAATTTAAGCACTTCTGAGTGAAATTAATATTTGCAGCCACAGTTAAACTTCAGTGCTATCAAATTGATGATGTATACCCTATAATTTAAATTAGCATTCTGCAAATACTGTGCACATTATTCATCCCAGAACTGAGAGTGTACTTAAGTCTAATCGACTTGGAAATCCTGATCATTTCCCAGCGAGTTGTGGCCTTTGTCTTTCCGCTTGGGCGATAAAAGGAATTGGTTCATTTAGATCATCAATCGGATTTATAAATCATCACTAATTTAAGAGGGTATTTAACGCTTAATTGAATATTCCCATTGTGTCCGGTCATTGTTCTAGCAGGAGAGAGATGATGCTGAGCACCAAGGGTGCAGATTGGTAGCAGAGGGCACTTTTCTGTTACAATGTAACTAACTGAACCATATATTTCCAAGAATTTTCAAAGAATCGAAGTGATCACGAGCTGTATTGAGTAAATCTTAGAACTCCTAATGTATTCTTTTCACCCTTTGTCTTCTCAAGTATATTAAACACGATAAACCCTTTGCTGAGTTTCCAAAAGGCTTATGTGGGACTCTGTAAACATGTAGTTCTCTCACTTTATATTTGTGCAATTACTTTATTTCAGTTATAATTTTTGAAATGATTGTATTTCATATTATTCGTTGATGAGACATTGCACACCATGGCTGACTACAGAGGTGACTGCTGCTTTATTTAATTTTGCATCTGTAAATATGTAACATGTTACACGGTCAAGGGTTAGTGTATTGGTTATATTACATGACTAGTCCAATAGACAATGTGAATTCAAATAACGCACATATTTCCAGCGAACAGAATTTAAATTCAGTTTTTATACAAAATATAAGAACAAAAAGTTAGTATCAGGAGCTGTTGGATTACCAAACAAAAATTACTGATGTCCTTTTCAAAAAGGCAATATGTCACCTTGCCTTCGTTTGGAATTCTACGCTAAAATATATCAAAGAAGATGCTGACGATCTGAAACAAAAGCAAACTACTGGAGAAATTTGGCAGGTCTTGCAGCATCTATGGAGAGAAAGGCGAGTTAATGTTTTGAGTCCAGTGACCCTTTCTCAGGAAGTCCCACACCAGTGTGGTTGACTCTTAACTGCCCTCTGAAGTGGACTAATAAACCAATCAATTATATCAGGGATGGGCAATAAATGTCAGATTTTCTGACTATACGCACATTCTGAGAATGTGTTTTAAAAATCTGACAAGCATTTCACAAGCAGGTGGCATTATTTGAAGAAGATTGCTGCAAGATGTCATGACATTGAGAGTTCTGGCAGATCAGGATAATTTCCCCAGAACTGAAGCAATGTTTTAACAGGGATGCAATATGAACACGATCAGATGCAGTTCAATGAACAAAAACAAGATTTGCAGTACCACGGTGATGAGAACCATGTATGCAGTGATGGGATATAGAGTTTAAAACATTTGTGAAATTTTTTCTGAGTCTTAAAACTCATTATTTGAAACAAATGTTCGGCTGTTAGATAATGACTTTTATAACTGCTGCAAGAGACCTTTGTACATTAATTAAATTTTATCAGATTTAATTCTGTACACATTATTTTCTAATTAATTTCCTTGTAGAAAATTAGATTAGGTTGGATATTACAGCAAATCACATATTTAAAAATGTTCAGAGATCATATTCAGCTAAAGGTGCACAGCATTGAAAATGTTGCAGTTTTGATTGATTAACCTCACTTTCCTTCAATCTTATAGAATCCAACCTGCTCCCACATTTAAGAATGATATGATAAATAACTATTTTCGATCTGAATTCTTTATCTAATTAGTAGGATTCTAAATCGTTGTCAGTGAAATTCTAAATGACAATTCTAAGGGAAAGCCACTGATAAAATACCATCCACAGGATGGGCTCTCCAAGGTTCCTTCAACATCATCTGCCAAACCTATGACCTCTGTCACTTAGAAGATCAAGTGTATCAAACACGTAGGAATATCAGAATAAGTCCCCCTCCAAGGTGAATTCCATATTGAGTTGGAACTATATCTCCATTCCTTCACTGTATTACATCAAAACTCTGGAACTCCTAACAACACTGTGGGTGTACCAACATCATGTAGACTGAAGTGGTTCAAGAAGGCAGCTCACTATCACGTGATTCAAAGAGGTATTAGCTGTGGGGACTAAATTATGGTCTTTGCCAGTAGCAGCTATATCCCATGAATAAATATAAATAAAAAGATTAAAGACTGTAAATCATAGAATGATTACAGCACAGAAGGAGGCCATCCACCTTATTGTATACATGCCAACTCTCTGTAACTTTCTGCAGTTCTCTCTCCTGCCTTTCCCTGTAGTCATGCAGATTTTTCCCTTCAGATAATTATTCTGTTCCCTTTTGACAACATCAGTTTAATCTAAATCCATCATGCTGTCAGAGAGTAAACACCAGATCCTAACCACCTATTCCAGTAAAATGTCTATTCCTTATGTTGCTTTTGTAAGTCACCTTAAATTATTGTCCTCTGACTCCTCTCTGTCCAAACCTCTCTTAATTTTGAACATGTCCAATTAAGTGTCCTTTCAACCTTCTTTTTGATAGCAAGACCAGCTCTCCTTTGTCAGTCTAGCTACATAACTGAAGTTCCACATCTCTGATATCATTCTTATGAATCTTTTCTGCACCGTCTCTAATGCTTTCACATCATTCCTAAAATTGGTGCCCTGAACAGTCCAGACGTTTAAAGAGATTGTTCATGGAATATGGATGTTGCTGGCTAGACCACCAGATATTTCCCATTCCTAATATCATCTGGAGAAGGTTGTGGTTAGCTGCCTTCTTGATCATTGTAGTTCTTGGAGTGTAGCAACATCAAGAATGCTATGAGGAAACTATCTCCAGGATTTTTGAACCAATCACTGTGAAGGAATGCAATATAGATCCAAGATAACAAGGTGTAGAGCTGGATGGACACAGTAGGCCAAGCAGCATCAGAGGACCAGGAAAGCTGACGTTTCAGGCCTAGACCCTTCTTCAAAAACCCATTTCTGAAGAAGGGTCTAGGCCCGAAACGTCAGCTTTCCTGGTCCTCTGATGCTGCTTGGCCCACTGAGTTCATCCAGCTCTACACCTTGTCATCTCAGATTCTCCAGCATCTGCAGTTCCTACTATCTCTGAAACAATATAGTTCCAAGTCAGGATGTTGAGTAATTGAAAGGGATATTGCATTAGTGGTGTTCCCATTGCATCCGCTGCCCTTGTCTTTCTAGATAGCAGAGGTGTGGAAGGTGCTGTTGTAGAAACCTTTGTCAGCCACTGCAGTGCATGTTGTAGATGGTACACAATGCCATTACTTAAAGTTGGCAGTGACAGGGAGAATATTGAAGGTGGTGGACAGTGTGCCAGTGATTGAACCAGTGGTTTGTAAAGGTTTACTGAAACCTCTTTATCTATAACACTTAGGATCCTAAATGCCTTATTAACCTTCTCAAACTGTCACCTTCAGTAATTTGTGCATATGTACCTAAAGCCTCTCTGTTGCTGCACGCCCTTTCAAATTTTATTCTTCATTTTATGTTGCATTTCCAACCGAACATCAGACTTCTTTGCATCAAATTTTATTTTCCATGGTCTGCTGAATCTTGTTTGTGCCTTTTTGAAATCTATCATTATTCCCTATCTGGAAAATTGCTGGGGTTTGCCCTTTCCACAGGAAGCAGGACACACATTCTGATGACCAATTAGTAACAGTTCAGTCTACTTTTGATCATCAGCAAACTCGTGGAAAGGATCCTTAACAGTGCTATCATGTAGCATATACTTAACAATAACTCAACATGACAGAAATTGCTGGAGAAACTCAGCAGGCCTGACAGCGAAGAAACATGCTTACTGTCTTGGGTCCTGGAGTTGAAGTTTAAACTCTGTTTTCTCTCCACAGATGTTGACACACTTGCTGAGTTTCTCCAGCAATTTCTGTTTTTATTTGTTTCAGATTTTGAGGATCTGCAGTTCTTTGTTTTATCTGAACAGTAACCTGTTCGTTAATGCTCAAGTTGAGTTCTGCCTGAGTTCCTAAACCCGAGGTTATTTACAGTCTTCATCCAAACACAGACAAAAGAACTATCTTCAAGAGGTTGGTTGAGAGTGATGTCTTTGACATCAAGACTTTGAGGATTCCTAGTAAATTTGGAGCTGAATAACATTACGGAAAACTCTCCGCTAGTTGGAGTTGTAGCTGGCACAAAGAAAGATGGGTGTTGTTGGTGGTGGTCAATCATCCCCATCTTACTTGTTCAAGTCCTCTGGCCAGCCATCTTCAACTGTTTCATCAATGATATGCTCCCCATCATAAGTTCAGAATGGGGGGATAATTGCTGATGACTGTACAATGTTCAGCATCATACATGGCTCCTCAGATGCTGAAGCAGTCTGTTACCAAATGTAACAACACATCTGCATTTTTCAGGTTTTCAGGTTTTGCCTGAGGTATGGCATGTTTATGTCTCATCACTGCCAGGCAATGACCAGACAATGAGTTAGATAGATTATTGTTCAGGAAGGGCATCAAAGGTTATCAGATCTAGATGGGAATGTGGAACTTGAAGCACAAGCAGATGGGCTATGATTCTTCTGAATGGCAGAACAGCTCAAGGTGTCTTTATTGCCATTTCTTCACATGGACAAAATCCTGGAACACCCTTCCGAAAAACATGGTGAGTGTCTTGACACCAGGTAAACTATAGCAGTTCAAGAAAGTGGCTCTCCACCATCTTCTCAATCCAATACGGGATGGACAATAAATGATGGCTTTGCCAGCAATAATCACATCTCCTGAGTGACACGACTGTCTGAATCAAAGGCTCAAATCCTCGACTTTAGGAGGGAACATTATCAATAAATATACCTGGATACGTGGAATATTGCATTCTCTGTGAAATTTCAACTTTCATCATTTGACTTTAGTGTCTGAAACTTTTGTTGACCAAAAGTTGTTTTAAAAAGACAAATACTGACCTGGAATGGCTGCTACAAATACCTAACCAGGTTAAAGAAGCTCAGTAAATAAGGATCAGTCTAAACCAAAACTAACCTATAACAAAACAATGAAACTCAGGCCTGTATCTCTTCATTGATTCACACATTTCTGGAAGTTACACATTAAAATGAAAGAGAGATAACAAGGTGTAGAGCTGGATGAACACAGCAGGCCAAGCAGCATCAGAGGAGCTGGAAAGTTAACGTTTCGGGTCTAGACCCTTCTTCAGAAATCGTTAAGATGAAAGATTGTCTGTGGAGTATTCAGCTTTGGAAAACAATGAGCAGTTTCAGGAATACCCAAACCAACAGCCGTCTCTAAGCAACAATGAAGTGAGGAGGTAAAATAAAAACCAAAAGAAGAAGCTGTAAACAGATGCTATAAATCAGGTAAAAAACAGAAGTTGCTGGAAAAGCTCAGCAGGTCTGGCAGTATCTGTGAAGAAAAATCAGAGTTAACACTTTGGATCTGGTGATGCTTCCTCAGAACAGACTGTTCTTCTGGCTTTGTTCCTGAGGAGGTAAAATGGCTTGTGAACTAGTGGAAGACTCTGTCTTGCTCTCTGCACAACTCTCTCTCTCTCTCTCCTCCCAAACTCAAGGTTAATCAGTGGCTATGTGAAGCAAGCAGGTGCTCTATTCCCAGCTTCAAAATCGCAGGCGTGTCCCAGGTGGACAGAGGAAGTGCTTTAGTGATACCCTCAAGGTTTCACTGATGAAGTGCGGCATTCCTACAGACATCTGGGAATCACTGACCCAAGACTGTCCAAAGTGGAAGGGGAGCATCCGGGAAGGTGTCAAGCATCTTGGGACTTGTCGTAAGGAAAAACTGGAAGCCAGGCGAAAACAGCAAAAGGAGTGCACTGCCAAACCAATGCCCCACCCACTCCTTCCCGTGACCACCACCTGTCCCAAGTGTAATGGAGCCTGTGGTATCCACATTGGGCTGTACCACCACCTATGGACTCACCATGAGAGTGGAAGAGAGTCATCCTCATCTGCAAGGGACCACCAATGATGATGACGATGAATCAGGTTGGAACAATTAGTGAGAACTCCAGGCCATTTGCAGCTTTACCATTATGATGGAAACATGACAGCAGCTAAGTAAACAAGATGTACAGCTGGATAAACACAGCAGGCCAAGCAGCATCAGAGGAGCCGGAAGGCTGACGTTTCGGGCCTAGACCCTTCTTCAGAGAATGTAGTTAAGTAGTTGGGTTCTGATGAAGGGTCTAGGCCCGAAATGTCGATTCTCCTGCTCCTCTGATGCTGCCTGACCTACTGTGTTCCTCCAACTCCACGCTGTATTGACAGCAGCTAAGCAGTTGGGACTCAGACCTTTTCATTCTTGAAACTCCAAGGATCTCAAAATCTGAAAATTACAATTTATTTAACTTTCCTGTTTGTACCAGGTGCCATGGCTAACTTCTCTGTAAGGTGTGGTTTGTGTATCTGTTAGTAGACACATTTATTTGGGGTGATAAGACTTTTCTGTCACTCAAGAAAACATTGGAATTTACTTTCCTTCGTGACTAATGTGGTTAACCAAGTTAAAGTGTTTTAACTATGTGCAAATATGATTTTTAAAAAGCTAGAACTGATTGAAAAGGGATTAAACAAAAAGGTAGCCATGACCCTTCCTCAATTGGTTTTAATAAAAATTTCAGGAAATTCACACAGAATTGAACAGGAATATTATTGACCAGTCTAATCCCAACCCTAATTCAAGCAAGCTCTTAAAAATGCTAGCTTAAACCTAACTATAACCCTATACCCATGAGAATTCTGAAGGGTCTCGATAGGGTAGAAGCTGGAAAATTGTTTCCACTTGTCAGGAGTCTGAAACATAGGGAACATAATCACAAAATAAGGGCTAGTCATTTAGAACTGAGTTGACAAGGTTTTTTTTCATTCAGAGGGTTGTGGCTCATAGAGTCATAGACAGTCATAGAGATATACAATACAGAACAGACCCTGCGGTTCAACTCATCCATGCTGACCACATATCCTAAATAAATCTCGTCCCATTTGCCAGCATTTAGCCATATCCCTCTAAATCCTTCCTATTCATGTACCCATGTACATTTTTGTACCTCTTTGGTAATTTTCTAGCCCAGAGGGTTGTGGATACTCCATTGTCGAGCATATTTATGTCTGGGATAGATAGACAATTGCTTGCTCAGGCCATCAAATGATATGTGTTTATGGGGAACAAGCAGGATAATGCAATTGAAACCCAAGATCAGCCATGATCATACTGAACAGCAGAATACATTTGATGGGGTCTGTGGTCCATTCCTGCTCCTGTCTCTTGTAGATTTATGTAACACACTATAAAACATCTTGGTAGTAGTCCTACTGTATCTCGTTATTCAACATCTAAGGCCTAACCCAAACCCATTCAGTCCATTGTGCTTGTGCTAGTTCTTTGAAAGAACTTTCCATTTAATCAACTCCTCACTTGGTTTTTGCCCATTGTGCAAAACTTGCATTTCACTTTTTTTAAAATCAAATTTTCTTTTGAGAATTACCGCTGAATTTGTATCCAGTGTCCTTTGGTTAGCATATGCTGATTGGACCATATTCTGTGAGGTTTCATCACTTGTTCTCCCTGTCTGACAATCCCATTATTGTTTACCGGATTTGTCAGTGGTCCAATGATGGAAGGTAGAATACCCATAATCCTCTGCACTCCAGAAACCCCTTTAACCATTCAGTGACTTTATTAGAACCGCACACTCAAGGAGCCCATTGTCTCCCGGGCATGTTGCAAATCCAGCTTGTTGTGAGTCTCGGAGAATAAAACCTCCCTCTGAATTTCCGCAAAATGCTTTGTTTTTCCCCATTTATGAAATCTCCTACACCTACTCCTATCTCACAATCACTGAACTCTCTACAGCTCTCCAACTCTATCCTCTTTTGAAACACTGGCTTCCTTTGCTACACCATTAGCAGCTTTGCCTTATGCTGCCTGGAACCTCATTCTGCCAATTCAATCCCCAAATCTCTCCACCTCTCTTGGGTCTTTACAGACTCACTTTTAAAACCTACCTCTTTGACCAAACTTTTGATCACTGTCCTAGTATCTCCTCATGTAATTTCAAATCAAATCATAATCCTGTGAAACATTCTGGAACATTTCACAACATTAATGTATGTTTTCAAAATGCAAATGATTGTCATTGAGATCAATCTTAATCACTGACATCAATTTAAGGGACCATCCAGCAGTGTTGGAAACTCCTAATCATGAACACGTAAAACCTGTTTCATTAATGGAAACCTTCTCTAGATTAAATAATGAAACAGAAATCTATGATCTCTAGAATTAAAAATCTTAAACTTGAAAACCTGTCAAATTTTGCTAAGATGGAAGGCATTACAATATGATTGTTCGGGGTCCAAAATCAAGAACAGCTTCTTCCCTGCTGTTATCAGACTTTTGAACGGACCTCTCAAATGTTAATTCTGATCTCTCTCTCTGCACCTTATCTGCAGCTGTAACATTGTATTCTGCAAATTGTTCTGCTACCCTGAAGCACACTGTATGGTACAAGCTGGCTATATAGCACGCAAACCAACAATTTTCACTGTATCTCTTTAAATGTGATGACAATAAATCAATCAATCAATCAATTAAAGCTGAATCACAGATTGATAATTCCGCGCAGGAGCAAAGAAAATGAGCTGAGGGGCGAGTCAGTTTGAACTGAGGAGGGAGTCAAGAGCCATGGGACTGCTGTACTCATAGTGGATTCACTGTAAATGGAAGAGTGTTATTCTTGTTAAATGTTACGTATTATAAATTCATGAGTCTGCAATTATAATGGAAATGTCTATGAAACCTAATGATGACCTGCCATTGATCATTCTGGTCTAATGTGACTGTTTGCGTGCTTAAAAATGTAACAACATAAAATACTGCAGATGCTGGAAATCTGAAATAAAAACTGAAAATACCTGAAATGCTCAACAGACCAGGCAGCATCCATAGGGAGAGAAACAAAGTTAATGGGCAGAATGCCGTAAGGGTTTCAGTGACATGGGCTATGTTGGCAGAGTTGGATGAGAAGATCAGTGAGGCCCATCTCCATGTTTGGAGCATTTCAGTCCATCTTTTATGCTTTTAACACCGATATCTTAGGGTACGCTCCATGGGCACCTACTACATATGCCCCATGCCCAGGGATATCGGCATCTGATCTGTACCTGCTTCAAGAAACCCTCATGGTATTGTCTCCAATCCACTTACAGAACAATTCTGCCCTTCAATGCTGCACTCGGGCAGCCCTGGTAAGTCATACTGTAATGCCGCAGCAAGGACACTGTGTGCTCAAGGGCACCGCATGCCCCAGCTCAGGGACGGCACCAGGGTCTATCTCTGGGGTCCTCACTGACTGTCATAGCACTCAATCACTCTGAGCCTAACTAGATCCTCACAACATCCCTGCCTTACATCACCTTCATTTTTGCACCTTGTCCCCTCAGCCAGCAATATTAAGCTCATATTTCTGCTGTCTTACCTTGATGTGTAGTACAGACACTAAGCCAGGCAACTTGTCGTATTTGGCAGCAGGCCTCAGTCAAGTCAAAGGAGATAGCCTTCACTTAGGGGTCCAGAGAAACTCAGTATGTCAAAGGCAGCCTCCAATATAGGGCTTGGACATGGTCAATCAATCCCTAGGAGCTGTTAGAGTCTGGATGGTCACCTCTTACCTGGTGAGAAGCTGAATAACAGGCAGCCCACTGCCCATCTTGACTCTTTCTGCCTAACTGTGTGTTCCTTAAGCCCCCCTCCCCAAAAGGAGAGTGAGGCAGGTATTACAGCATAGCTGTAACTGTTGGTACAGGTTGGCAGACATCCTGAGTGAGTGAGTGGGCAGAGCAGGGGTGTGTGGGGTTAGTGGTGCCAGGGGTTGGAGAGGGTAATGGTGAGTGAGGGAAGGTGTTGCAGGGATTAGTGACAACGAGCCTTAGTAGGAGGTGCGTGCAGTAGCAGAGATAGTGTGAGTGTGAGGTGTCAGAGAAAAGATGGTGGCGTTTACACTGGCGGAATGGAGATGATCATTGGCCTGCTGTCTGTGGTGCTGGAAATTCCTCCTGAGAGCTGAACCTCCTCTAACTGGGTGGCCACCATGGACCAGACTGGGCATGTTCTGGTGTCATCACCTGTACTGCTGGTCCTGGGGGAGCAGGAAGTTCTGTCTATGCACCAGCTCATCCAGCTGGACTTTCAGGTTGCTGCTCACAAAACAGAGTGCAAATCTCCCCTGTCTGCTATGTCCACGGGAAATATCAGGAACTGTGCAGGGTAGCTCGAGACTAGTAGTGCTTATCTGGGTGCACAATGGCCTTTATAAACATCATGGGTGCAGGGAATGCTGGTAATTGTAGGATATCCCGGCTGTGCCGAGTTGTTCCAGGAATGCTGTGTGGTTGAATGGGAATGGAATTGAATGTGAGGTATGCCAAATGTTTCAGTTTTCTGACCCAGGTGAAAGATCATTGACCTGAATTATTGGGCTGAATCTAATGGTTTTTGACTAAGTACAAGTTGTGTCATTTTTTTGGAGGGATTTCTGCCATGAGGCCCAGTGATATGTCTCACCTACTTTTACTAACCATAGCTCATTGCAGTCTACCATGTTCCCAGTCACTATTATCACTTCTCAATGAATGCAGAGACTGTCCAGATAATAAATTATCAATGCTCTGTGATACCCTCACTTCACAGCAACTTAATTAAGGCATTTATAAAATTGACTGAAAGCGCAGTTCATAGAAAATGGCTATCACTTTTCAAATCATTCACTTCTTTTTACAATCATTGCCATACAGTACAGGAAAGGCCCTTCAGCCCATCAAGTCTGCACTGATAGAAAACTACTCTAAATCTACACAAGTCCCACTTTCCAGCATTTGGCCCATAACCTCGAATGTTGAACCTCATGAACCAGATAGAATTTTCCTAACAATCGACAATGGATTCATGTGCCTGTATACTGTCCATCGTATCCGATTCCAGCCCCATCTTGGCACGCACCCTTCCCTGTACAATTCATCACTCAGCAGGCATTCGCCAAGTCAATAGTCATAGTCAAGCAAGGCTGCCTCCAGCAGCCCCCTCACCCCCACCAGCTCAGATACTGACCCCTCAGGGGGGCAGCTTTAGGTTGAGAGAAAGCGGGAGCACACTGTGATGAGCACCTCACTACGACGACACTGCAGCTGGCCGAGGAAGGAATGCCCGAGGTGGCTGGCACTCGAGGCTCTACCAGAGGCGAGGCACCCCCTTAGCCCCAGGCAGGAGAGGAGCTTGTGGTGGATGGGAATCAGGGACAACACCCACATATACAGGGAGGACTAGGAGCAGCAGGCAGGGGTATAGGACACAAAGGCCCTCATTGCCCATAAGCTGCAGCAGTGCAGTGAGACGTGTGACTGTCTGTCTGCCTCCAGGGTGTAGTTTGAAGCTATTATGGAGATCCAGGTCCAACACCCTTAGGGTCTGCTGGGGAGGTGCACACACCACCACTCTGTCACCCCATTAGTGCTCAGGACCGAATGCACAGTGACAGAAAATCTGGCATGTTCTCTAGGTGGCCTCCTTCACAGGGAGATAGGGCAGTGCCAGGAGGGAGTGCCAGGTGGCCCCCTTCATAGGGAGATAGGGCAGTGCCAGGAGGGAGTGCCAGATCAGCCCCTTCACAGGGAGATAGGGCAGTGCCAGATCACCCCCTTCACAAGGAGATAGGGCAGTGCCAGGAGGGATTGCTAGATCAGCCCCTTCACAAGGAGATAGGGCAGTGCCAGGAGGCAGTGCCAGGTGGTCCCCTTCACGGGGAGATAGGGCAGTGCCAGATCACCCCCTTCACAAGGAGATAGGGTAGTGCCAGGAGGCAGTGCCAGGTGGCCCCTTCACAGGGAGATAGGGCAGTGCCAAGAGGCAGTGCCAGGTGGCCCCCTTCACAGGGAGATAGGGCAGTGCCAGGAGGCAGTGCCAGGAGGCAGTGCCAGGTAGCCTCCTTCACGGGGAGATAGGGCAGTGCCAGGTGGCCTCCTTCACGGGGAGATAGGGCAGTGCCAGGAGGTCAGGAGGCGGACCACAGGCAGCCCCCTCAGAAGTCTCCTGTCAGGACACCGCTGCCCAGAGGTGGTTGGGGCCTCCACTCCACCCTGCCTGCCCCACTCCAACCTGTGGAGCTTCATGTGGAGCAGGGTCAACTTGCCTTTGGCCACTTCACTCAAACATGGCCAAAATCCATAAGAGTCAGGCCACCTCAGCATTTGAAGCTGTTGTTAGGAAATTTAGATTTTGCATTCCATCTAATTAACTTTCCTGATTTTCTGAGCTCCACAAAATCTTCCATCATTTCTGTCTCTGTCAACACTGCCCGATTGACTGAGTGTTTCCAACATTTGCTGGTTTCATCTCTAGAGCAAGATGGCAGCAGAGTAGGACACTCCAACCAGAGCTCCTCTGTACCGCAAGTTCCTTTTCCTTTTCTCTTCTCTTTTCTGTCGTATTTTTCCCCAAACTTTGAACATGTAAACTTACATGGAGGGAATGGAGGAGGCAACTCCCAGACTGGGGGCCATTGCCGGCGAGTCCAGGAGGCAAGTTTGAGACTGGAGGCTGAACATAGAACATAGAACAGGATTGCACCGTACAGGCCCTTCGGCCCATGATGTTGTGCCAACCTATTATCCTACTAAGATCAAACTACCCTGCATACTCTGCATTTTACTATCCTCCATGTGCCTATCCAAGAGTCACTTAAAAGTCTCTGAAGTATGTGACAAAATTGATGGTGCGGGAGGCGAGTCCTGGGGGTGAGCCCTAGCCTGGACGCCATCGAGGGGAGGTGAGCCCCGGCCTGGAGGCCATCGAGGGGAGGTGATCCCCAGCCTGGAGGCCATTGAGGGGAGGTGAGGCCTGGCCTGGACGCCATCGAGGGGAGGGGAGGCCTGGCCTGGAGGCCACCAAGGGGAGGTGAGCCCTGGCTTGGAGGCCATCAAGGCGAGGTGAGCCCCGGCCTGGAGTTCATCGAGGGGAGGTGAGCCCTGACCTGGAGGCCATCAAGGGGGGGGGGTGAGCCCTGGCCTGGAGGCCATTGAGTGGAGGTGAGTCCTGCCTGGAGGCCATTGAGAGGGAAAGGTAAGACAAAAAAAAATCCAAATGTCCTTTGATGATGAAGGAGGTAAAGAATCAGATGAAGCAGATAGGGGTTTGAGGGTGACAATTGTTGGGTTGATAACACAAGTGAGAATTGGGCTGAATCCCGGAAGTTTTGAGGGAAAGTGGAAAAGTCATAAGAGCAGCAAAGAGAAACCATGACAGTAACCAACACAAAATGGGAGCCAAAAGTCTTTTACATAGAAAAGGGATGATGCAAGATGTAGTTTGGAATGGAAACATAGTGGTAGTTTCATTGGATTATTAATCTAAAGTCCCACACTAATATTCTGCAGCAGGTGGTGAAATTTGAAAATAAAATCATACAATGTGGTCTGATGACAGTCATGTAACTATTCTTGAAAATAATCCAAATATATAAACCATGGGGGTGGCGGGCTGGGAATGCAACAGCGAACCACATCAGCCATTCTTCTTCGTTGAGCAGTACTTGTGTAAGACTTAACTGAGGATCTGTCCCAGGAAGAACACAATGGGCCAAATTATTTTGAAACTATGTAGACCAAATCCTGAGATGTTTCAATTTTTTTCATATAGATTGTCTTGCGGCTAAAGTGGTATCTTTGGAAGTATTTATACAGAACCGAATTAACAACCCGATAATTTTGAGCTTCAGGAAAGTCTTTCCAGATGGATGCTAACTATTGTGTAGGAAATATCAGATAATTCATCTCCTCTATCTTGACTTTATGACTATTCACATATAGTTAGTCATTCAATAAAATTCAATCTTTGGTCTTAAGCACGGTTATGAGACATATGTTTCAATGATTTGAGGGGTGCATTAACCTGGTCATTATCACATTGTTGTTTGTGGGATGTCTCTTGCTGCTTTCCTTACATTAACTCAGTGACTAAACTTTAAAAGTATTTCAATGGCTGTAAAATTAGTTGGGTGATCCTAAGGCAGTGGGAGATGATATATAAAAGGAAGACCTGCTGTTTTACCGATGATACAATGTCTCCTGGATGTGGCTGAAATTCCATGGTTTTTAGCACAATTTAGGTATCAACTACTCGCATAAAAGCAAACTATTGAGGATGATGGAAATCTGAAATAAAAACAATAAGAAGTGCTAGAGAAACTCAGCCGGTTTGGCAGCAAGCATAAATAGAGAAACAGAGTTGATGTTTTGAGTCTGATATGGTTCTTATATGGCTCAGAGTTCTGAAGAAGAATCATATCAGACTCAAAATGTTAACACTGTTTCTCTCCCCACAGATGTTGCTCGACCTGCTGAGTTTCTCCAGCACTTTCTGTTTTTATTTTAGATACGAACCTGTTAATGCTTTGCTCAGGACTACATTGTAAGTAACTACATCATGGACTACTTCATGTCAGTTTGCAAAGTGTGTTGCAAGCAATTTTAAGAAACAGAAACTGAAAATAAAACACTTCAAAAGAAGCTGATATTAGCCAATAACTTCTTTAAGCTAACATTCCCAGCATTGAGGCATGGAGCATTCAGATCCAACTCCACTGAGAAGGAGCTTGTTCTAATGACTGCAAGTAATCTGACTGCTTGAAAGTCAGTCGCAGCGAGAGATTCCCAGGAGTTCAGAAGGAATACTTTAGGGATGTCCTCAAATGATCCCTGAAATGTGACATCAATGAGCTCTAGTAAAACTGGAATCAATGGGAATCAGGGGAAAACTCTCCACTGATTGGAATCATACCTGGGACATAGGAAGATGTTGGAGGTCAGTCATCTCAGCTCCAGGACATCTCTGCAGGTGTCCTTCAGGCTAGCATCTGAGGACCAACCACCTTCAGCTGCTTCATCAATAACATTGCCTCACAACGCACAATTTTCAGCACCATTTATGACTTTTCAGGTACTGAAGCAGTCAAAGGTTCTGGATTACTATTCTCGTGACATTACCTCAAGCCCATCAGTCAGAGAGTGAATTAAAAAGATTTTAGTATGATTTACATCTCTTAAATATCATTCTTCAGTATCATTTAAAAAAATGCTTTGTGTGAATTTTTCTATCAATCTCCTTTCTAATGCTAATTGGTCAAAATTTGAAGTGAGTGGTCGAGCTGTCCTGCACTGCCATTAGGGACTCAAGCCACTCTGTCAGTGGCATTTCATTCCATGTGTTCAGCAATAGACATGGTGTGAGGAAATCCTGCTGCAGATTTCTGGCTGTACATTGTCGGTGTACCAGGCTATATGCAATCCAAACAGGGGCAAGTTTGAGATGGACTGGGGGAAGAATCATAGGTAGCATATTGGGGAAGGATGCTATGGAAGGTGGGAGGCAGGCGACAGGAAAAGCACCATCTCACCCCAGGAGTCCTGTCCCATATTTATTTCTTTAAACTTCAATTAACAATTTGAAGTCTGGGATAGATTGTCTGGCACCTCCATATTGTTTTCTTTTTGTGGGAGCTTGCTGTGCACAAGGTATTTACTGTCATGTCCTGCATTCTGACAGTGACAGCACTTCAAAGGTACATCAGCAAAAGCCAGAAAGTGCCGGAGACACTTAGACATCTGGCAGCATCCGTGGAGAGAGAAACAGAGTTAATGTTTTGCACCCAATATTGACTTCTTTGGAATAGCACTTCACTGACTGGAAAGGAGCTTGGGAAATACTAAGGTTATGAGAAGTGATGTACTCACACAAGCTGTTTTTATCTTGAATGTGACATTTTATCTGAATTCAAATCATAGAATCAAAGAATCAATTAGCACAGGAGGCTGGTGGGCCCATCATGACAATGCTGGCCCTTTGAAAGTGCCATCCAATTCATGCACTCCCTTGTATTATCCCTATAAATATGGAATTATTTCATTGATTTTGTCAGATTCCTTTATTTTCAAATACACATACATATTGGTGAAAAAGAGTGATTGCAAAAAACGAGTGAGTCAGGAATTAATTCCATCTTCAACAAAACAAATAGTTATAATTGCTCCATGTGATGCTTTTGCCTGATTATTGATTTAACAGAGGAAATAAAAGTACAGTGTGAACTACAAAGCCCTTTTGACTCCGACACGGCCATCGCTTCCTCTATAAAATCAGGAAACCAGGACCAATGGCTCAGTTTCTGATTCCTAAAGGCACTTGTAAAGCACTTTGTGAAATAACAGAAATGTCTGATTCTTCTGTTTTCAAATGTTTGAGTACATTTTAAAACAATGACAGAAGAGGGAGAGCGAGATCCTCTGACACGATATAATGCATCCAATGACAGACATTCCACTGTTTGCTCCTGGCAGCAGCCAGTTACACCTTTAGTGAATTCAGGATGTTTACCTCCACTGCTCTATCTGGACATTTACTCAACCTGTATGTGCGAAGGAAAACATTTCTGATCTCTGTCTTAAAATGTCCTTTTACTAGTTTGTCCTCTAGTCCTAGACCACCTCAACCCTGCTTGATTTGAAAGGAATATTCTGTGCTTGATCTTACAGCAATATTGTGGACCATTACTTTTTCAACCCTTACGTAGGTCTGTAAGATCGCATCTTGTATATTCCTCAGAACTTTGCAATTCGGCCTCACAAGGGGTCCCTTTTAATGGTAACCTGGTCCGTGGTGGATGTGATTGCTAAATGTTATCCTTTGGTATGTTCTGCCCCAGTGCATTTCCATAGTGCGATGCTGGAATGCATTGAGAACAAAGAAGAGGGCCACAGATAGCACAGCTTGGAGGGCAGAGGGTCTGATAACCACATTAAACCCGCACCAACATCTGTTTGGTGAAAAGAAAATGCTATCTGTTGGAATTAACCTCCTGAACCTGCACTCATTAACCTCGCAGGCAAGAAAGTTAGACAACAAGAGGCTATTTGTTGGTAGCCATACATAGCAATCCACAGTGCAATATTTTACATTGTACAGCGTGAGAAGGATGCTGTCCAGCTTTATAAATTTTAAACACAGAATATATTTGTGTGGGAAACAAGAAGACAAGGGCCATATACAAACATCCGTTTGTCCTTTGACAATTCCTATCTTGGTCACTAGCTCAAAAGAACAGTGGTAAACATGCGATGGGTTAAAATTAGGGGATAATGCCCCAAGGGGGAAGTAGGATCCAAAGGCAAAGTATATTTCCCAGGAGCTTATTAAAAACAGAAACTTCTCTGTGTGAAACATGAAGGAAGGGGAAAAGGCAGCAAAAAGAGCTGGTTAGCAAAGGATAAGGAAAAGGAAACCATGCACAGTCCTTGCAACATGGCAGATATGGGTGTGGAAATTGACAGGACAGTATGGAAGGAAGTTGTGTATTTCACAGTGAGCATTTTATATAAAATTGTATGGATTGTACAGCACAGAAAGAGGCCATTTGATCCAACATGTCCGTGTAGAAATTATGCTCAACACAAACCTCTGGAGAACTATGGAAAAGTTACAGCCAAGAAAGAGATCATTGTGTTTGTGTTGGCTAAATAAGTTACTTGCCTATTCTAATCCCACTTTCCAGCCCTTGATTTGTATCCTTGCAGGGTACAACATTCAAGTGCAGATCCAGGTTCCTTTTAAATGAGTTGAGGGATTCTCCCTCCACTATCCATCTATCCTGCCTCTACTACATTCCCAGGCAGTGAATTCCAGACACACACCATTCTCTGAGTGAAAAATTTTTCCTCTAGTCCTTCTACCCAACATCTTACATCTGTGCCCCTTGATATTTGACCTCTCCTCTAGGGGAAACAGACCTTCTGTGTCCACTCTATCCAAGCCCTCTTTATTGTATACACCTTGAGTCAGTCACCCCTTAGCCTCTTCTGTTTTAAGGCGAAAAATCGTGCAGAACTGAAATCATCAAGCACTGGCAACATTCTTGTAAATTTCCTCTGTTCTGTTTCTATAGCAAATATATCCTTCCTGTAACCTGGTAATCAAAATTGTGCACAACATTTCAGATGTTAACCTATTCAGCATCTTATATATGTCCTGAATTACACCGCTGCTTTTGATTTTAATACCTCGCCTAATGAAAAAAAGCACTCTGTAATCCTCACTTACCCCCTTATCCACGTGTCTTACCATCCTCAGGGACCTGTGGAAATGTACTCCAAGATCTCTCACTTCCTCTACCTTTTTCAATTTCCTCCCATTTATTGTGTATTTTTTCTGTTTTGTTTACCATCCCAAAATATGTGACTTCCCACTTGGCCAGAATGAAAACATTTACACTTTGCAGCCCACTCCAACTGAACCATTGATATCAGGTACTCCCACAGTTGACAACTATTGCCTCATTACTGGCCGATTTTTGTGTTGTCTGCAAATGTGCCAAATGTGCCTCTCACATTTAAGTTTAAATCATTAATGTTTACTGCAAACAGCAAGGGACCCAACACCAGGCCCGATGGAATGTCTTTGGAGATTGCTTTCCATTTTGAACAACATCTGCCGACCTCCTCCCAATCTTATTCACCGTACTCTCTTACTATTTCCTTCCCATCCTTTCTCCCTCAAATCTCTCTCCAACTTCTACGTAACTCCAATAATAACCATAACGCCATAAAAAATAGGAGCAGAAGTAGGCCATCCAGCCCATTGAATCTGCTCTGCTCTTCATGAGATCATGGCTGATCTGATAATCTTCAATTCTACTCTCCTGCCTTTTCCCTACAACTTTTGATTTCCTTGCTGGTGAAAAGTTGATATCTCGGCCTTGTTATCTTAATGACATTGCCTTGACAGCCCTCTGTGGTAAAGGATTTCACAAATTCACTACCCTGTGAGAGACGAAATTCCTACTCATCTCTGTCTTCAATGGATGACCCCTTATACTGAGTTTGTGCCCTTTGGTCTTCCACAAGGGGAGGTGAACTTTCTGTATGTGCTTGTATGTTTGCCTCTACGACTCCAATTAGTAATGACTACCACATTCCTACCATTCTCTGCACAGAGTGGTTTCTCCTGAATTTGCTCTTGTTACTTGCAGTTACTTTTAACTTATAGTCTTTAATTTTGCCCTCCTCTGCAGTAGAATGATTTTCTCTCCATCTACCTGAACAAACAGCTTCCTAATTTTAACAACCTCTACCAAGTTGCTCCTCAGCTTTTCTTTTCTACAAAAGAAAGAGAGCAACATGTTCAGTGTTTCCTCACCTCCTCATTCTGAGGGCCTCCTGTAAACCCTCTTTGTGCCTTCTCCAGTCTCTCTATTGATTGGACTGATTGGCCATTTAATACCTGCACACAAACCTTAAAGCAATACTTCCCAAACTTCTTCCCACTGTGAATCCACTTGGAGGATTGAAAATTGTCATGACATGATGCTTTGGTGAAAACTGAGACGTGTGCACTGGGGGGAAAGGCCTGTGACAGTGGGAGGTGGTGGGGGTATGATGGAAGGTATGGGGCAGCATTACTCACAACCCTAAAATTTCAGTTCACAACCAGATTTGGGGTCCCAATCACACATCGTGAAGCCCTGCCTCAAAGGATATAAGTATTGGGTCCAATGCTATTTGTTCAGGGATTTAATGACAATTAGAATTAAAGATGCCAATGAAGGGTTTGTGCAATGCAGTGGTAATGTCCCTACCTCTAAGCCAGGAAGGTGCACCTGCTCCAGAGAGTGTGCAATAACATCTTTCAACAGGTTGATTAGAAAATATAACAGAAATGGATGCCAGTTAGCAGTTTGCAAGCCCAGAGGGCTTGTGGTACATTGTGAGTGACCCCATCTCTGGGAGAGAAAGTCTGGGTTTAGGTCCCACCTGCTCTGCGGATGTGTCACAACCTGTCAGAACAGGTTGGTTAAAGCAAAACAAAAAAATTCACTATTCATAAAACAGGAGAATTTGCGACAGAGATACATGTGAGGTGGCATAAATGCTGTTAGGATAGACAGGGCAGCCATGAGCCATTGGAATGAGGAGCTGACTGGCCTCCTGTACTAAGGGTCCATCCTATGAGTGGTGAAGGGTTATTTTAAAATAAGCACAGGAACTGGTAGAGATTAAAGACCAACTTCAAGCAGCTCACCTCCCACCAAAATAAAATAGGAAAGTGAGCAGGTTTTGGAATTCTATTTTGACCAGAACTGGAATCCTGCACCAGAAGTTGGAGGAATGTCTGAAACTGGGCCTTGCATTTATCAGCATGTTATCAGTGAACAGCAGGAATTAATTGAATGTTTGGAAGCAATTTGTAGATTGCACAAGATCAGGGTTGAAATGTTTTGATGATAGGTCATCGACCTGAAGTATTAACACTGTGGCTCTCTTTCTGCAGTAGTTGGTGTGGGAATGGGTGACCAGCAAACAGTCACCAAGGACTAGGTAGGAAATGCAGGAGTTCCCTGTGTCTATCTCTCTCTCTCTCTCTCTCTCTCTCTCTCTGTCTCCACCCATTCTGAATTCCAGAGAGGATGATGGTTACCTCTGGTGAATGCAATCCAGATTCAAAGCCCATGTCATCGCAGTTTCCCCAACTGTACAGGATAGCAGGAACAATATTGGAAACTCAATAGTGAGAGGACATTCTGAGGCTGGAGGAATAATCATGTGTCTGTAGCCCTGTAGACTTGAAACCCAGAATGGTGTGTTGCCTCTCTGTACTCAGAATGGAGAATGTTGCTGCATGGATACAGAGCACCCTGTGGGCAAGAGTAAACATGGCCAATGTTGACGTCAATGAGGTAGGTAAAAAGAGGGATGAGACTCTAATGGCAGCTTCAGGAAACTGGGAAAGAGGCTAGCAAACAGGATCTCACAGGTAATCTCCCCAGATTACTCTGAGTACCACTTGCTATTGAGTACAGAAATAGGAAGATAATGAAGCTGAGTGCATAGCTAGATGGTGAAGGCAGGAGAGCTTTTAATTCCTTGGACTTTGAAAACAATTTGAGAGAGGTTGAACCAATACCAAGCTCGACAGGCTACGCCTCACTAGTGCTGCAACCAATATTTTGGTGCACACATTTACAACTGCTGTGGGGAAGGATTCAACTTAGTTTAACATAGAAATGGGAATTTGGGGAAAGGTTCAGAAAGGAAAGAAGCAAATCTGGGAAATTGAGGCAAGAAATTAGTAAGCAAGCATAGAAGACAGAGGAAACAAAGGTTAGAAAATTGACAACAAAGACAACAAAAGAACATCCAGTGATTAATGACTCATGCAAACAGCCCAGTGAATGAGGCAGATGAGCTGAGACAGGCGCTTGGAAATATGATCTTAAAACTATTCCTGAAACATGATTGAGATGATTGAATTCAACATTTATAGTTGTTGTTTTCAGATAAGATGTAGAGAGGGGTAAAAAGTGGAGTGATAATATTGATTAAAGAAACCTTGAAAACTGCAAAGAGTGATGATATTCTCAGGGACCAATAAATAAGGCCACATTAATCGAACTGAAGATCAGAAAAGGGACAATCATTAATATTGTAGAACATTAAATAATTAAAGTGAAATTGAGAACAGACGTGGAGGCAAATTGCTGAGAGGTGCAGAAATGACTGAACAGTATGAGTGAGACTTTCAACCACTCTAATATTAACTGGAACAAAATCAGTGTCAAAGATAGGGAAGATGCAGAATTTTTAAAATATATTCATAAGAACTTATTTTTTTAGCCAACACACAGCAGCCCAAGGACAGAAGAAACAGTTCTTTGAAAAGAATAAGTCTGGGTATGTGGAAAGTGAATAAATGGCAGAGCAATTTAGTGGTCATGATTTTAATTCAATTTGATTTTACATTGCTACAGAAAAGTGGAATGGTAAACCAAAAGTACAAGTTGTTAAATTAGGGAAGGCCAGTTTTACAAAGCTCAGATGTGACTTGGTGAAAGTAAAGCTACTTGAAGGTAAATCGATGCCTGATCAGCAGGGGGCATTCAAGGAGGAGATAGAGTGGATTCAGAACAAATCTCTTCCAACAAAGAGAAAGGGTGGGACTCCAAAATCAAAATCCTGCTGGACGTCAAAGATTATTCATGGTCAGAAAAGGGAAGCTTGTGTCAATGCTGAGAGGTTGATACTGTGGAAAGCCTGAAGGAATTAAGAAATGGCAGGGTTAATATTTAAAAGGAATTTAGGAATGTAAAGAGACAACATGAAGAAAAGTTCAAGCAAAATCAAGGAAACCAAAGATGGTTCTATAAATACTTCTTTGAGTGTTATTGTTGAATCTAAACTCATTGCTCTATCAAGCCATACATTCTAAATTCTAATTATTACATAAACGTGGTTTACCTTATGTCTCCTCTGGTCTTTTATGTCCCCTTCAGCCAGTGAAAACAAGTTTACTTTATTTATTCTTACTAAACCCTTCATGATTTTAAACACTTCTATCATATTTCTACTTAGCCCCCTTCATTCGAAGGTGCACAGCACTAGCTTTCCCATTCTACTTCTTCAAGCGTAGTCACTGCTGTACTAAGACCATAGGCATAGGAGCAGAACTAGGCCATTTGGCCAATAAAGTATGACCTGCCATTCAAGAAGATAATGACTGATTTTATATCCCTTAAATCCACTTTCCTGCCTTACCTCTACAATGTTTGATTCCCTTACTGATTGAAAATCTCAATATCTCAACCTTGAATGTATTTAATGACTGAACCTGCAGTCTTCTGCAGTAAAGAATTTCTGATTCATTACCCTCTGAGAGAAAAAAAAACTCCTTATGTCTGTTTTAAATGAACAACCCCATATGCTGAGATTATAGCATCTAGACCTAGACTTTCCCACAAAGGGAAATAATCTATTTGTATCCACCCTATTAAGTCCCCTCAAAATCTTGTAGCTCTCATTCTCCCACAGGCTTAACTACTCAACCTCTCCTCATAAGACAGTCCTTCCATACCCAAAATCAGCTGAGTGAATCTTCTCTTGAGGGTCCATTGTCAATGTATCTTTCCTGGAATGTAGTAAACAGCAGCGAACGTTCTCACTGCAAATTCCCCACAAACAGCTGAATGATAATGACCAGCTATTCTGTTTTACTGGTATAGTTTGAGGGAAATTCCTCAGTCGTTTCTCAAACGAGCTTTTTGGAATCTTTTACATTCACCCAAGGGCAGAGAGAAGGTCTCAGTGTAACATTGTACCTGAATGGCCCTTATGACAATGTAATCCTCCCTCAGGTCCACCCTGCAACATCAGTCTGGATTTTGTTCTCAAGAACCTGGAATGGGACTTGAACCAACAATTGTCTGGTTCTGAGATGGGAGGGTAACCACTGAGTCAAACTGACAGGCTCATGTACCGAACAAAAACAGAAGTTGCTGGGGAAAGCCCAGCAGGTCTGGCAGTATCTGTGAAGAAAAAAAAAATCAGAGTTAACATTTTGGGTCTAGTGACCCTTCCTCAGAATTTTTTTAGTGCGCTGGGTACTCTAGTTGACAGTTAAGAGGCAGCCATTATGCTGTGGGACTGGAGTAAAGGCAGCAGATTTCCTTCCATAAAGCAGCGTGAGTGAATCAGTTGGGTTTTTATAACAATCTGAAAATTTCACGGCGCTTTGACTAAGAGCAGAGAACTGGAAGAGATTTTAATGTGGAGGCACAAGGGGGAGTTAAGAAAATGTGCAGACCTAAGTCTAAATTATGAAGGTGTTAATATTGTGCAGCAAAATCACCATTCATGTAGATAGAATCGTAGAATTTTACAGAACAGAAGGAGACCATTCAAACCATCATGTCTGTACTGGCTCCTGAAAGAGCTACCCAGCTAGAGCTATTCACCAGACCTATCTCTGTAGCCCTCTAACTTCATCGCTTTCAAATATATATCCAGCTTTGTTTTGAAATCTCTTACGGAATCTGCCTCCACCACTCCCCCAGGTGGCGTATTCTAAATCCTAACAACTCTCTGAGTAAAGAAATTTCTCCTCATCTCACTCCTAGCTCTCTCGCTGACAATATTGAATTTATGATTCCTAGTTACTGACATACCAACTAGTGGAAACAGAATATCCTGCTTTACCCTGGCAAAATTGTTCATAATTCTGAACACCTCAATAGAGTCACCTCTTAATCTTCTCCTCTCCAAGGGGGATAAGACTAATTACTCTAACCGAGCTTATTTTTAACATTTTTAGGCTCCGTCAGGCACACTTACTGATTGCTTATCTCCTTAAAGTAAGGGTGATTTCCCATTGACCATAAGTGAAAGTTTCACCTGGTGGGTCACTAGATTGGAAAAATAATGGAGCTATATTCTGGAATAACACTGAACTATAATTCAACAGCAACAAAGAATAGAGGAGAATGTGGATTCATAACAGTGCAGCCTGGAAGGCTTGGCTTCTGTATCTCTCTCTATTTCTCAATGCCTGGTTCTCTCGAATCTCAGAACACTGCATCCAGTGAAAAAGCAACTAGGAAACCAATCATTCACTGAATCATTAACACAAAGGTATCTTCAGATTGTACTAGTGCTTAGAATATGAGTCAACAATTAGTCAACTGTAGGCTCAAGTTTAAAATCTAAGGACACTTAAATGGTGTAACCTTTTTTTCTCCCTGTCTACACCACACACTCTCTTTTTCATAAAAGAATTACCTGTGTTTGCGTAAGTGTTTGATGTTGTGCTTTTCGACGGATAGATGTTTTAAAAATCCTTTTTATTTTACTCAGTAAAAGCTTGGTAATTGACTCAATTTTTGAACAAACCACATTTTAATTGAATTTCATTTCATTTCATTGAGGTGCAATATAACTGCATGGTAAAAAGAAGTTAAAATATTTGTTGCAACCTTCTAAGACCATATTCATAAGAAGGGAGCTGATGCCCCTTTCTTACTGGCAATAACAATGGAAGGAAATCAAATCAAGGACTGAGATGCTCATAATTTCTGTTTTTCCCAAAGGCCAGAAACAATAGGTGAACATTAACTTTAGAACAAAGAACAGTACAGCACGGTAGCCAGCCCTTTGGCCCACCAAGATTGTGCTGATATATGACACCTTTCTAAAGTAAAATCTTTTTGACACTATGCCTTCCATATGCGTCTATGCCCTGCCTATTCATATGTCTATCAAAATGCCTCTTGAATGTTGCTATTATATCTGTCTCCACTACCTCTTCTGGCAGCACCTTGCAGACACTTACCACCCTCTGTGTAAGAAACCTGCGTCTCACATCTCCATTGAATTTACCCTGTTTTACCTTAAACCTATGCCCCCTCATAATTGACATTTCTACCCTGAATAAAAGACACTGACTTCCATTCTATCCATGCCTCACTTAATTTTGTAAAGTTCTATCAGGTTGTCCCTCACCCTTCAATGTTCAAGTGAAAACAAACCATGTTTGTGCAATATCTCCCCATAGCTAATATTCTCCAAACCATGCAACTTCTTGGTAAACCATTCTTGCACCCTCTCTAATGCCTCTACATCCTTCTGTTAGTGTGGTTATCCTAACTGTGCACATTATTCCAAATCGGGCCTTTCTAAGGTTCTATACAGCTGCAACATGATGTGCCAATTTTTATATTCTAAGTCAGACTGATGAGTGGAAGCGTGTCATATGCCTTCTTTACCACCTTATCTACGTGTGTGGCCACTACGTCACCTCACATCTGTCTAGATAAAGCTCCATCTATCATTTCTCCACCAAAGTCTCCAGCCTATCTATATCCTGCTGTATCCTCTGGCAATCCTCCTCACTATCCACAGCTCCCCCAATCTTTGTGTCATCCACAAACGTACTGATCAGGCCACCTACATTCTCCTCCAAAACATTCATGTACATTACAAACAATAGGGCTCCCAGCATTGATCCCTGCCGAATACCACTGGTCACAGATCTCCAATCTTAAAAACACCCTTCGACCACTACTCTCTGCCTTCTATGACTAAGCCAGTTCTATGTCCATGTTACCAGCGCACCACAGATCCCATATGACTTCATTCTTTTGTAACAGCCTGCCATGAGGGACCTTGACAATGGTATTGCTAAAGTCCATACAGAAAACATATACCACCTCAATCATCTTATCACTTCCTCAAAAAACTCAATCAAGTTTGTGAGACATAACCTTCCCCACACAAAGCCATGCTGCCTATTGCTAATAAGTCAATTTTTCTAAATGTGAGTAAATTCTATCTCAAAGAAACTTCTGTAATAATTACTCTTTAACTGATGTAAGGCTCATCGGTGTGTAATTTCCTGGATTATCCCTGTTGCTCTTCTTAAACAAAGGAACATCATTGGCTATTCTCCAACCATCTGGGACCTCTCCAATGAACAAAAAGGATAGAAAGATTTTATTCAAGGTCCCAGCATTTTTCTTACCTACCTCCCTCAGCATTCTCGGATAGATTCTATCAGGTCCTGGGGACTTATCTACCTTAATGCTGCTCAAAACACACAGCAGCTCCTCCTTTTTGTATTGACCCTAGAACATCAACGTATGCCTCCCGAGACTCACCATTGACCATGTCCTTCTCCTTTTGTGAATACTAATGCAAAGTGTGCATTAAGGACCTCAGCCACTTCCTCTGTCACCACAAATAAATTCCCTCCTTTGTCCTTGAGTGGACCTACTCTTCCCCTACTTACCCTGTTGCTCCTTATACATGTGTGAAATGCCTTGAGATTTTCCTTAATCCTGTTTGACAAAGATATTTCAGATTTCCTTTTAGCCCTCCTCAGGTCTTGTTTGAGTTATTTCCTGCTATCTTTGTATTCTTTGATGGATAGAGAACTGGCTGGGCAACAGGAGCCAGAGAGTTGTAGTGGAAGGGAGTTTCTCAAAATGGAGAACTGTGACCAGTGGTGTTCCACAGGGATCGTATTGGGACCACTGTTGTTTGTGATATATGTAAATGATCTGGAGGAAGGTACAAATGGTCTGATCAGCAAGTTTGCAGATGACACTAAGATTGGTGGAGTAGCAGATAGTGAAGGGGACTGTCGGAGAATGCAGCAGAATGTAGATAGGTTGGAGAGTTGGGTGGAGAAATGGCAGATGGAATTCAATCCAGGCAAATGCAAGGTGATGCATTTTGGAAGATCTAATTCAAGAGTGAACTGTACGGTAAATGGAAAAGCCCTGTGGAAAATTGATAAACAGAGAGATCTGTGGTTTCAGGTCCATTGTACCCTGAAGGTGGCAATGCAGGTCGATAGAGTGGTCAAGAAGGCATATGGCATGCTTTCATTCATCGGACGGGGAATTTATTACAAGAGTTGGCAGGTCATATTACAGTTGTATAGGACTTTGGTTCGAGCATATTTGGAATACTGCGTACAGTTCTGGTCACCACATTACCAAAAGGATGAGGCTGCTTTGGAGACGCTGCAGAGGAGGTTCACCAGGATGTTGCCTGGTATAGAGAGTGCTAGCTATGAAGACAGGGTGAGTAGATTAGGATTGTTTACATTAGATAGATGAAGGTTGAGGGGCGACCTGGTTGAGGTCTACAAAATCATGAGAGGTATAGACAGGGTGGATAGCAAGAAGCCTTTTCCCAGAGTGGGGGACTCAATTACTAGGGGCATGATTTCAAGGTGAGAAGGGAAAAGTTTAAGGGAGATATACGTGGAAAGTTCTTTACACAGAGGGTGATGGGTGCCTGGAAAGCGTTGCCAGTGGAGGTGGTAGAGGCGGGCACAATAACATCATTTAAGATGTATCTAGACAGATAGATGAATGGACAGGGAGCAGAGGGATACAGATCCTTGGAAAATAGGTGACAGGTTTAAATAGAGGATCTGGATTGGTGCAGGCTTGGAGGGCTGAAGGTCCTGTTCCTGTGCTGTAATTTTCTTTGTTCTTTGCTCTGCCTCTGTTCAGTTTCCTAAACCTTACACATGCCTCCTTTTTCTTTTTGACAATGCTCTCAATTTCTCTTGTCATCCAAGGTTCCCAAACCACCAGATCTTGGTTATAGGTATTTACCTCACACCCATTGTGTTGGAAAATTCTTGAATCCCTTCTGGCTGTGATTAATAGCAGATGAAAAAGAGACATCGGGACAGATGTGTTTTTATCTGCTATTTGCTCTGGGAATGAGTCAGGTTGTGAAAACTGAATGTTACAAGCTTAATTTGGGTGGGCTAAGGCTGTGCAAACATGGGAATACATCGACTGGTAAGGCATCATGTTGGTTCAGCCAATTGATGTGGAGAGGTACAACATGTTTATTGCCTTTTCTGTGAGACAGAGACAAGTTGCACTGGTGGAACAAACAGATTTATCATAAGTGCTTAGCATATTCACTTATTGTGAAGGAAGGCTACTTAAAGACTCATACCAAGCATCACCTCTGTTTAATCTGCATAGTGAGATCACAGTCTCGTGTACCTCAGATTGTGGATATTTGCAAATACATCATCTGTGATGCTGCTTGTCCCTCACCAGGGGTAAGGGTCCTCAATTACATCCATCTTCAGTAGATCATCAAAAGCAGCTCTCTAGGGTAGTGTCTAAGACCTCTCTCGTCACATGCTCAGTTGAGACTGGTATCTTTCTCGTTACAAGTGTCAAAGTTGCATCCCAATAATTTACACGAACCCCTTTATGCCACAACAGTAACAAATCCTTACTGAAAGTAAACAAGAGAAAGATGTGGAATTGCAGCACATTTCATTAGGGGGCGCTATTGTCACATTCCTGGGTGACAGTGTGAGCCCATACAGAGCTGAGCCGACAGAAATCAGATGCTCTGAGCCCTTAAAATAGCCACCGAAGCTGCTAAACCTCAGTTTGTATTGATGACAAACTCAAAATGTTGACAGTGCTGCTGACAGATCGAGTTCCAGAGCACGTATCGGATAATGGCCCCTTTTGGTCAAATTCTTTGCTGATACACCAAAGAGTAACTTCTAACTGACGCTGCTTTGAAAATGACAATATCTTATACTTGCCTGGCCCCTACATTTAATAATCTATGGAATTATCTTCCTAGATCCATGACGGCTGGGTCATTAATTAATTCAAAGTTGAGTAAAATAGATGTTTGATATACAAAGGAGTCAAAGGTTGTGTGGTGAAGACAAGAACGTGTAGTTGAGTCCACTATGGAGGGACTGCAATGAAGGTTTACTGACTGATTTGTGAGATGGTACACTGACATATGAAGAGAGATTGGATGAGAGATAAAAGGTACTGCAGATGCTGGAGAATCCGAGATAACAAGCATGGGGCTGGATGAGCACAGCAGGTCAAGCAACATCATAGGAGCAGGAAAACTTGACGTTTCGGGCCTAAACCCTTCATCAGAAATGGGGGAGGGGAAGAGGGTTCTGAAATAAACAGGGAGAGAGGGGGAGGCGGATAGAGGATGGATAGAGGAGAGGATAGGTAGAGAGGAGGCAGACAAGTCGAAGAGGCGG
>JAHRHZ010000016.1:62562772-62588417 GCA_024137785.1 Ginglymostoma cirratum | reverse complement strand
CCCCCCTACCTACACTCACCTTTACAGAGATTGGATGAGTTGGTTTTATAGAAGTTCTACAAATTCTACAAGGACTAAATGGGGTAAATGCAGGAAGGATGTTCCTGATGACCAGGGAATCTAGAACAAGGAGTAACTGTCTAGGGATATGGGGTAAGCCATTTAGGACTGAGATGAGGAGAATTTTTTTGCTCAGAGAGTGGTGAGCCTGTGGACTTCTCTACAATAGAAAGTGGTCAAGGCCAAAATATTGAATACTTCGAAGAGGAAGTTAGATATAGTATTTAAGGCCAAATGGATCAAAGGATATGGGGAGCAAGAGGGAACAGGACACTGAGTTAACAAGCATGGGGCTGGATGAACACAGCAGGTCAAGCAGCATCATAGGAGCAGGAAAACTTGACGTTTCAGGCCTAAACACTGAGTTGACTGATTAGCCATGGCCACTTTGAGAGGCATAGCAGGCTCGAAGAGATAAATGGCCTACACCTGTTCGAATTTTCTATGTTTCTATAAGTGTTGGTCTTCTACAGAGTGAGAAAGAGTAGGGGGCTAGGATATTGGAGAGTTCAGGCCCTAAAATTATTGAACTCAATATTGAGTCAGGAGGGCTGCAGGGTCCCCAAGGGCCAAATTCTCCCGTGTACTAGACCCTTACCCCACACACCAGACCTTGTTATCACATAGCCTGCCATTACACACTACCTATAGTTAGTCACTAACAGTCCCCGTTAACAACTATTCACCCTCCCAGCCAGATTGTTATCAACTCCTTTGTCTATCCAGCAGCTTTTCTCTCTCTCTTTGGGTTCTATCCTGTCATTTACTCCCTACCCCATACCCCTCCCTATTTTCTGAGTACAAACCGATGTTTTCCCAGCCACCATCAGTTCTGAGGAAGAGTCACTGGACCCAAAATGTTAACTCTGATTTTTTCCTTCACAGATGCTGCCAGACCTGCTGAGCTTTTCCAGCAACTTCTGTTTTTGTTCCTGATTTACAGCATCCGCAGTTCTTTCGGTTTTAACTAAACAACTGTCATTGGGAAAATGTTCGAGTCTGTTCCAAGGGATGTAATACTCAAGCACTTAGAAATGCATGATATAATGTAAAGACAGCATGACTTCCTGAAAGAGAAATTGTACCTGTCAAATTTGCTAGAATTCTTTGAAGATATCAAGTAGAATTGATAAAAGATAGGCAGTGGGTGCATTATATTTAGAGTTCTAGATGGCATTTGATAAGATTACACAATTACGATTTTTAAAATGTTGCTCGTAGTGGGAGGTATCACTGGGTCGACTCATCATTAACTGCCCAGAGGGTAGTTAAGAGTCAACTGTGTTGCTATGGATCTGAAGTCACATGTAAGCCAGCTGTTACCCTCCCTAAAGAACGTTGGTGAACCAGAGGGATTTTTCCTGACAAAGAACAATAATGTCACAGCCATCATTAAACTTTTAATTCCAGATTTTTAACACAATCTAATTCCACTACCTACCATGGCAGGATTTGAACCCAGGTGCCCAAAACATTGCTTCTATCTCTGGTCCAGCAATCATACCACCAGGATATCAGCTCCCTTTAACACTGTTTGAGGCTACTTAATATGATAAGAGCCCTTGGTCCTGAGCTAGTATATCAAAATGGTGAGGGGATTGGCTATTTAGGAGAAATAGCGAGTTGGACTGAGGAGATAATTTTTCAAGATGACAACCTGTAAGTAGTGGAGGATGGGAGGGATCAGTGCTGGGGCCGTAATTATTCACAATTTATATTAATGATCTGGAATAGTGAAGTAAATGTTCTGTAGCCAAGTTTGCAGATGACATAAAAATAGGCGAAAAGGCTAGCAATGAGGATGACGCAAAGAGTTCTGAGAGGAATATAAGCAGATTAAGTGAGTGAGCAAAAACTGACAGATGTCATATAATGTGAGGTAAAGCACTTTGGCAGAAAGAATAAAGGAGCTGTATATTATTTAAATGGAGAAATGCTGCACAAAGTTGCAGGAGAGAGGGATTTGAGAGTCCTTGTGTTTGAATTACACAAAATTAGCATCCTCATTCAGCAGATACTAGTGAAGTCAAATGAAATGTTGGCATTTATTTCAAAGGAAATGGAATAATGAAGAAGAAAGTCTTGCTAAAACTGTACAAGGCACTGGTCAGACCACACTCATAATATTGTGAACAGATTTGGCCCCCTTATCTAAGGAAAGACTTTGAAGAAGGTACACTGGGCTAATACTGGATATGAAGTGATTGTCTTGTCAGAGGAGGTTGCATCTGAGGAGCAGGAAAGTCAATGTTTTTGGGCCAAAACCCTTCACAGGACTGATAAAAGTACCTTTTATCACAGGACTGATAATGTTGCTGCCATTTGTGGGAGAGTTTAGGACCGGACCAACTGCAGAGATGAAATCTGACCCATTAATTGTGGATTATATTAGCTCTGTCTATCAATTGCCGCTTATGCTGTCAGCATGCAAGAAGTCTTCTTTTCACCTTCACCTCATTTTAGGTATGTCTGGTGATGCCCCTGGAGTGCCCTCCTGCATTCTTTCTGAATCAGGGTTGATCTCCTGGCTTCATTTTAATGGTTGAGTGGAAGATATGCCGGGCCTTGAGGTTGTAGATTGTTTTAGAGTACAACACTGCTGCTGTTGATGGCCCACGGCATCTCACAGATGCCCAGTTTCAAATTGCTAGATCTGTTTGAAGTCTGTCCCATTTATCATGGTAATGGTGCGACGTAACGAGATGGAGGGTATTCCCAATGCGAAGACAAGACCTTGTCTCCAAAAGGACTATGGGGTGGGCACTCTTACTGATACTGTCATGGATAGATGCATCCATGGTAGACAGATGGGTAAAGATGAGGGCAAGTATGTTTCTCCCTCTTGTTATTTCTCACAACATCTGTCGCAGACCTAGACAAGCAGATATAGACCTGACCAGCTCGATCAGTCTTGATGGTGGACCTTGAAATCCCCCACCTCAGTGCTTCCTCCAAGTGTTGTTTAACATGGAGGAGTATGGGTCCATCAGCCGAGGGAGGACATTAGGTGGCAATCAGAAAGAGCTTTCCTTGCCCATATTTAACTTTGTGCCATGAGAATTCATGGGGTCCTGAGTCAATGTTGAGGACTTCCATGGCAACCCCCAACCGACTGTGCCACCAGCTCTGCTTGGTCTATCCTGCTGCTGGGGCAGGACATATTCAGGGATGGTGATGGTGCTGATTGAGTTTTTGTACAGTATGTTTCTGTGAGTATCACTATGTCAGGCTGCTGCTTGACTAGTCTGTGAGACAGCTCTGCCAATTTTGGCTGTAGCCCCAAGATGCTCATAAAGAAGACTTTGCATGATCGACAGGGCTGTTTTTTGTCATTGTCATCTCAAGTGCCTTAGTTGATAGCAGGTCGACCATCTGATTTCATTCCTTTTTGTGATTGTTACAGTTGAATGGCTTGCTGGGCCATTTCAAAGGACCTTTAAGAGTAAATTGCATTGCTGTGGGTCTGGAGTCACATGTGGGTCAGACCAGGTAAGGACAGCCGTTTCCTTCCCTAAAGGCCATTAGCAAACCAGATGGGTTTTTTTTTCTGACAATTGACAATGCTTTTGTAATTGTCATCAGCCTTTAAATTCCAGATTTTTATTGAATTCAAATTCCACCATCTCCCGTAATGGGATTCAAGCCCAAGTCCCTGGGCCATTAACTAGGTCCAAGCAGTAATACCATAGATCATTCTGTCCTCAAAAGTGCAGCTATCTAAGTAACTAATTTAAGTTTGGATTTAACTGTTAATCAATGTTTATGACAGGGTCAGAAATCTTGGCAGGTGTTGTCTAAGTGTTTCCTGACCCAGGAACAATGCTGCAATGATGTCAGAGTGAAGGTTACCTGATTGTGTATATGGTTCTTCCTAATCAATTTAGTTGGAGTAAACTATCAATCAGACCTCGCTTTGTTGACATCTTCACCTTACATCAGTGGGATGGGAACCTTTCCTAGTTAAGATATAGTAACAAACTGACTTTAACCATGAACATCTGAACAAACTGGTCACAGCATTTCAAATTTATAAGTCATAGCTAGGCCACAGGGATTCAGAATATGACGAAGTTGCCCCAGAGGGTACTGTGAATTAGATTCTTTCAATTACCCACATAAGCTGGCTTCTCTAGTTCAAATGGATCAAGGCAGATTATAGTTTTTAAAGAGAAATGCTAATCTGTGAGTCAGCACTGAAGAAATATGACGAGCAAAGTGAGCCAGTAACAGCCTAAACTGCAATTAATGCTTAAGTTGGACTGAGTCCAAATAGTTTCTCATTTGAGTCCTACCTCACATCTCCAGGCAGTTACATTTTATCAGGATCAATTTAGAGGCGGAATTCAACATGTTTGATCTATCACTAGGTGGTCAGGTTTAGGCTGTCAGACAGCCCTGCTAAACTAGTTTGGCGATAAGTCAAGATCAGTTCTGAATCATTCTTCTTGCGCTTTCTTAGAAAAATATATCTGTCATAACCTGATTTTATCTGATAGTTTCATTGATTATTGAACATCAAATATATTTGGATGTTCTTGAAATGTAGTCATTATATTTTGTGTGCTTCTTTCTGGATCTTTGCTCTGAATTTCCCTGCCCTCTCTCTTCTCTAAAGCTAATCACAGCTGCATTGTCTTGTCAAGTAATTTTCAAAAGCTATGACCCTATTTCAAAGCTTGCAAATTGTTGCAATGATTCAATTATAAATATGAGGGTGAGTGAGAGAAGATCTGTGAGAGAAGGGGGAAGTGGATAGAGCTCAGCGCTTGTGAACCCTAAATTTCAGCTCGTGGTCTTTCCTGGGGTCTCGTCCCTGTTATGATCCCAGCTGATACTAATACCAGACAGTTAATTAATTTGGAGGTTAGTTACGGAATTATATTCATGCAAGGCAGCAAATGTTCTTTCAAAACTAAATGTAAGTGTAAGAAAAGAAGTAAAATAAGAAGATAGTTAGAAAGCTCTTAAGATAAACATCAAAACAAAGTTTTGACTTGTTTCTCAACACTATCCTTTTACAAGCTTTTTTTGAAAATTGACTCCTCCTAGTTCCTAACAAAAACAAAGTTGCTGGAAAAGCTCAGCAGGTCTGGCAGCATCTGTGAAGGAGAAAACAGGGTTAACATTTCGGGTCCAGTGAGCCTTCCCAGACCCGAAACGTTAACTCTGCTTTTTCCTTCACAGATGCTGCTAGACCCACTGAGCTTTTCCAGCAACTTTGTTTTTGCTCCTGATTTACAGCAATACTTTTGGTTGTTCCTCCCAGTTTCTGTTCCTTTGACTGTGGCATCAGTTTTTAAGTTTACTTTTAAGAAAATCCTTTCACAATTATAAACGTTTTAAACTAAACATTTTCTTTTCTAACAATTCAAAGATTTCTGTGCAAACTTTCACAACTTAGAAATTCCACCAAACTAAAACACTCCAACAACTAGCTCCCTTGCTTGGTTCTTCAGAGAAACTTTTCTCCCTTCTAAACTGAATTCCCTGTTCTTCTGAAGTGAAACCTTGAACCTTCAGTTCTGAAGTCAAAACTAAACTTGATGTATCACAAATTCGGCATGGCCACAATGACTCTTACCAATTTTTATAGCCGCACCATAGAAAGCATCCTATCTGGCAACTGCTCTTCCCAAGACCGCAAGAAACTAGAGAGTCATGAACACAGTCCATCACACAAACCAGCCTTCCATCCATTGGCTCCATCTATACTTCCCACTGCCTCAGGAAAGCCACCAACATAATCAAAGACCTCTCCCACTTGGTTAGACTCTCTTCCACCTTCTTCCGTTGGGCAGAGGATATAAAAGTTTTAATGCATGTACAAACAGATTCAAGAACAGCTTCTTCCCCACTGTTATCAGATTTTTGAATGGACTGCTCAAAAGTTAATACTGAACTCTCTCTCTGTACCTTCTCTGTAGCTGTAACACTGTATTCTGCACTCTGTTCTGTTTACCCCAATGTACTTTGTATGGTATGATCTGCCTGTACAGCACGCAAAACAATACTTTTCACTGTATTTCAGTACATGTGACAGCAATAAATAAATCAATCAATTTTCTCTCCTCTGTAAACTGAGATGTATAAGTATTTGATTGAATAACACTAGAGGATGCCCTGGTCCCTATACCACTACCACATGCTTTCTTAGAATTTATGCATTTAGATGACTGTTCCAAATTACTTTCTGACTTACGTAAAGAAAAATCTTCACAGAACTGACCCACATCCATCTGCCTCTATCTTAAAATGCAAATTTCCAAAGGAGGGAATATCCTTCAACATAACCCTCAATTTGAGAAGCTGGCAGCAAAGAGCAAACAAGGTCAAGAGCAGGAGTGAGCGAGCAGTTTTGTTTTTACAAATTATTCATCAGTGGGTTGTGGCTGGCAAGGCTGAAACTTATTGGCCATGCCTGATTGCCTTGGAGAAATTTGTAGTGAGGCACCTCCATGACAACTTTATAAGAGGTGCTATAGAAAAGCGAATTCCTTTGTTTCTAAAACAATTGACTTGAGGTGGACAAACTGGAGGCTGGAAAAACACAGCAAGCCAGGTAGCATCTGGAGGAAAGGAGAAGTCAACATTTTGGGTATTACCCTTTTTCAGGACTGCAGGTGACTTAAGGTTACTGTCCAGGGAAAACAACAAAAGATGTAAAGGTGTTATTAATTCGCTTCATTAAAGAAAATGTCTGCACATCTTTTAAAAGTAAAGCCTCTGACCCATCAAATATTGCACTGGACTTGGACTAACACAAGAGTGTGAACTGCAAAGAGTATAGCAATAAGTGAGAATATTTCCATTCAGGCTCTCCTCATTACATGGGTAATTAAACAGAGCTTGTTGAGTTCCTGTTTGGGCCTGTGAACATATGTATGAATGAAAGGAGCTTTGGGTGAAGCCCCCCTTTCCTCTCCCCGTCACTACCTCACCTGGGGCAGACTTTGAAGACATCTGCCACGCCTAATGAAGATCTATTGCCCCATTTGCATATCCTGATTTATATCTGAACTTCAGGGCAGAAAGGAACTGCTCACTGGAGTGAAAAGATGGATAGAATTACGTGTTAAGTGCCTCTCCCAGTCCAGGCAGCTGCTTTGCCTGGAGTGGGAATTGAACTAAAAATACTTCCACTGCTGTTTGTCTTTTTAAAAAAAACAAAAAATGTTTTTTGAGTAGATATAAAGAAAATTGCACTTCAGTGCTTTGATCGCATGAGAGAAGAAAAGAGGTTTTTTAGTAGCAGTGAATCATTTGGAAAGTGTCACAGCGTAAATAATGGTTTATTTACATGAAATAAAGTCAGAAAGATTTTTGAAGCACCTTTCATGTTTCAGGATGTTTCAAACCTCTTTACAGCAAATTAAACATTCTCAAAATGTAGTCACTCTTGGTAATTTTTGAAACATTGTGCAAATTTCTCCAAATAATTACAAACCTGATTTGACCTGTCATCAGTTGACCCATGAGGGATACTAGAAATATGCTACTCCAAAAATGAGGCTATGTTACTTTTACCTACCATTGTAATCTGTCTTTTCGGAGATGTTACTATACACTACTACAGCAGGTAGGACTTGAACCCAGGCCTCCCAGTCCTAAGGCAGGGACAAAGCCACAACACCACAAGAGTCACTTGTTTTTACTCCAAAACCTCATTTATTGCTGGCTGACTTCAGAACAGGGAGAAAACTGGAGTATAACTTCTGATTAGGAGTCCAGAACAAGACATTTCATCTGTAAGCTCTGTCATAAATTAGTTGGCTTGCCGTTGAATTTGCACCTGGCAAGTTTCCACGACCAACAACCAGAGACATGACCAGACTATCTGTTTTCAGAATCATAAGAAATAGACGTAGGAGTAGGTAAATTAGCCCCTTAAACTTGCTCCACCAGTCAACAAAATCAAGGCTGACTTTTCAATTGAGCTCTGTTTTCCTAGCTGATGCCCATCTTACTTGATTGCCTCTGTATCTGCTAATCTATCAACTTTAACCTTGAATGTAATTAGTATGTGGAGGATGATTGTGGTGCTTCCTCTGAGCTAGGGCTCTGAGTTCAAGTCCTACTCACTCCAGAGGTGTTCCATAATATCTCTGAACAGATTGATTAGAAAATTATCCAAAATTAACGTATGAATAGCCACAGCTCTCTACGCAGAGAGTTTAAAATATTTATAACCATCTAATTGAAAAAGAAATTTCCTCAGCTCCATCCTAAATGCCAGACCGTTACTTTGTGACAATGACCACAACCAGTAGATTCTTCAACTTAGGAAAACATTCCATCATCATTTACGTTTTCTTTAGAATTTTACACGTACCCATGAAAGCACTTTTCATTCTTCCAAACTTCAGAAACTACAGGCCTATTCTACTAATTACTGGAGAATTTCCATGTTCTACTTTGATTAGTGTCTTGAGATCTGTTAGGTCACAGACAGATGGACTGCAACGGTTCAAGAATGCAGCCCACCACCACCTTCTCAAGGGCAACTTGGAACAGGCAATAAATGTTGGCCTTGCCAGTGACACCCACATCCCACAGATGAATAAAAAAAAATACATAGAAGAAAGGAGCAGGAGAAGGGTCATTCGACCCATTGCATCTGCTCTCCCATTTAATATGGTCATGGCTGATCATCGAGATCAATACTGTAATCCCGCCCTGACTTCCTTAACTCCGCACCCCATACCCCTTGATCCTTTTAGCCACAAGTACTATATCTTTTCTCTTCTTCAAGCACATAAGGGGAGGTGATGGCCTTGTGGTATTATTGCTGGACAGTTAATCTAGTGACCCAGATAATGTTCTGGGGACCTGCGTTCAAATCCTGCCAGGGCAGATGGTGGAATTTGAATTCAATAACTATCTGGAATTAAGAATCTAATGATCACCACGAATCAATTGTTGGGAAAAACCCATATGTTTCACTGATCCCCTTTAGGGAAGGAAACTGCCATCCTTACCTGGTCTGGCCTACATGTGAGTCCAGACCCACAGCAATATGGTTGACACTTAACTGCCTGATGGGCAATAAATGCTGCCTAGCCAGTGACAACCACTTCCCATGAATGAATAAAGAAAATAAAACATAATGTTTTGGCCTCAACCAGTTTCTGTGGCATTGAATTCCACAGACCCACAATTCTCTGGATGAAGACATTTCTCCTCATCTCAGTTTCCCCCTTCTCTTTAAACTCTCTGGTTCTGAGCTCTTTCACTATCAGGATTGGATTAAACCTGTGCAGTCCTGTTAGAATTTTATAGGTTTCCAGGAGATTCCCCCTCATTCTTCAAAACTCCGGTGAATATAATCCAACTGACTCAATCCATCCTGCTATGTCAGTCCTTCCATTCCAAGAATCAATTTGGTAAACCATTGCCGCACTCCGTCTATAACAAGAACATCCTTCCTCAGACAGGAGACCCAAACTGCACACAATATTCCAGATAGGGTCTCACTAAGACCCTGTATAATTGCAGCAAAGTCTGCTGGAGAGAACAGATCGAAACTCAGTTTAAGGTCATCACAATGCAGTTCTGAGGAAGGGTCACCGGACCTGAAACGTTAACTCTGTTTTCTCCTTCACAGATGTTGCCAGACCTGCTGAGTTTTTCCAGCAACTTTGTTTTTGTTCCTGACAATGCAGTACTCCCTTGGTTTGTCCCTTCTTGGTCTTCATTTCTATGTTTGACTCATTGCTTTAGGCTTGTACCAGCAAGAATACCTGAGTTAAGAACCTCATTCAAGCCCAGAGGATATTTCAATGGATGTGACACAAGCCCACAAGTGATAAGGGGTAAGAGTATCTAGTCCCTGTAAGAGGTGATGTGCTTTTCTAAGCTTGGAGTCTAACATGGACTACTTCTACTCTCGACCCCAAATGTTTTTTGTAAATCCAAAAGTGACTTACTTGTTTTTAATTTCCTGATTTTGAAATTGAATAATATTCTTAACCTGCAATGGCAACCTTGGAACTTCTGCTGAAATAACAACAGGACGGGATTTTTTTAAATAGACCGAGTATCTTAATTTCATTTTATTCTTGTCTCAGCAATTAGCTGATTCAAATTAACCTAACAAAATCAAATAAGTAGGAACAGGAAATAAAAGGGAAATTTACCAGGTTTGGGCAGTGTAGCGACGGTTTACCAGTCTGATTCCGGGGATGGAGGGATAGACGTATGAGGAGAGATTGACTAGGTTGGGATTGTTTACGCTGGAGTTCAGACGAATGGGGTGGGGGGGGAGCCCATAGAGACTTACGAAATTCTAACAGGACGAGACAGGGTAGATGCAGAAAGGATGTTCCCGATGGTGGGTGTATCCAGAACCAGGGGTCACAGACTGAGGATTCAGGGTAGACCATTTAGGACAGAGATGAGGAGACATTTCTACATCCAAAGAGAGGTGAGCCTGTGGAATTCATTACCACAGGAAGTAGTTGATGCCAAAACATTGAATGCATTCAAAACACCGCCAGATATAGCACTTGGGGTGAAATGGGTCAGAGTTTATAGGGAGAAAGCAGGGTTAGGCTCTTGAGTTGGACAATCAGCCATGATCGTGATGAATGGTGGAGTAAGCTTGAAGGGCCGATTGGCATCCTCCTGCTCCTATCTTCTATGTTTCTATGTTTACTATTTACAACCACCATTAACACCTATTTTTATTAGCATCATTCCTTTTCTACCATTAGTACTTCCTTTGTATTTTTCTCTGGACACGTTCACCATCTGTCCACTCACTGCTCCTCCTACTTTTTCCAAAGCATAAAACCATCACATTTTCAGCCTTATTGAGTTCTAAGGGACAGTCATATTAGACTCAAAATATTAACTCTCTCTCTGTCCACAGATGCTGCCAGACGGGCTGAATCACTGGCATTTTCTGCTTTTACTTTCATTCTCATTGCTTTCATTTGAAAAGCAAACACACATATTTGGTTCATACAAGATATAAAAATAAGCCAAAGATGAATTTTCAAATAGGAAATTAAAATAGAAAGTTTATTTTGAAAGAAAAGTGTGTACTCATCAATACAAAACAGGCTGTGACAACTTCAAAAACAGAAATTGCTGGAAAAGCTCAGCAGGTCTGGCAGCATCTGTGGAGAGCAATCAGAGTTAATGTTTAATGTTTCAGTTCCAGGGTTTGGAGGATGGGTCACTTGACCCAAAACATTAACTCTGATTTCTATCCAGAGGTGCTGCCAGACTTGCTGAGCTTTTCCAGCAATTCCTGTTTTGGCTTCTGATTTACAGCATCTGCAGTTCTTTCGGTTTTTATTCTGTTCTAGCTTCAATCAGGTGTCAGTCTGATATGAAGTTGTCAGTTCCTCAAGTTGCTTCATTAAAATTAGCTTTTTCAAATTCTTAATTTGAAAATGTCTGGTATGTGACCGGCTAGTATTACAAAGTTGTGTAGAGTACTTACGAATTGGAAGGCACAAAGTTAGAATTTGTTTGTAAAAATAACAGGGGGTAAGATTGTGTAGTCCCTGTAAGAGATGATGTACTTTTTTAAGCTTGGAGATTGAGACAAAAATGTCTGCAAACAGCTGCAGATACACAGACAGTTCTGAAATTGAAACGCATGTATCAATTGGTTGTGTGCTTGGAAACCTAGGCTTCTTTGATTTTAAGGTAACCAGCTTGGATATCATCCAATTAATTTAAACCAGGCACTTAAAAACTGAAAATCAATTGAATTTAAATCTGATGGTGTTAGCAACCTATGACCAATCCTATTATAAGAATATTGACAGGTCATCAAGGATATATAAGAAGAGGGTTTTTGAAGACCAATTTGAGAGCGAATTGCCATCAAAAGAGTAAAAACTGTTCTGAGGAAAGGCCACCGGACCCAAAACATTAACTCTGTTTTTACCTTCACAGATGCTGCACGACCTGCTGAGCTTTTCCAGCAACTTTGTTTTTGTTCCTGATTTACAGCATCTGCAGTTCTTTCGGTTTTTATCAGAAGAGTAAAACTTTGGCTCTCACTGAACTCTTTAAGCTCTCTGATTAAGCACTGTCTAAAAGGTACCACAGCATTTTTAGCTAACATTCCTGACATCAAAATTCAAAACAGAGAGAGGCGTTCCTGCCTGAGGATCAGCGGAGAGGGCACTGAACTTTCTGGTAGACGCATCCTGACTGTAGTTTTGAGACTCTAAGTTTTAGTCTTTTTTTTCTTATTACTTTGGTTTATATAGGTATGGCTTGTATTTATTGGAACAGCATACCGTTATAATTTTGATTTATTTGGGACTAGTTTGTAGTTAAGGGGGAATTGTTCAGTTTGTTAGTGGGTCTGTTATTTTGTTCACTGTTAGAGTTAGATAAATAAATTGTTACTTGTTACTTATAGAGTGAGTGAAAGGATTTCATTTCATTTAACCTCTCCTTTATAACAGATTGGGAGGTGAAAGGCAGGTTGTACCATTTTCTTGTTTCCTTTAGCAGATTACAAGGCAAGGCGAGCTTCTCTGGGTGTTTTGGTTTTAATTATCAGAGGGGTTCGACCTCATCACCCTAACACTAGCAACAACGTCACTTGGAGCGTTTACTTTTATCCCTTATATTACTGACACTACATCTCAGACCATGTTTGTCTAATTTCATAATTGATGTTAACTTGTTTTAATTGGATTTTGACTGTCTATCAGTTGCCTGTGCAAAGGAACATTGTTTCTTCCATAATGCCTTCTGCTCTCTGAAGTTGTATAATTGGCCATTGTTTGGTTTAATTACTGAGATGGGCAAGGCTAGAATAAGCGTGAAATCTGCAGGTTTTATCTGACTTGGTGCTCTTCCAAACAAACACAATCTTACAGCAGCAAATTGGTACTCCTAAACTTCAAGCACTTTAAACATTACCCATTCTTAATATAACCACTTGCTTATTTTTAATACTTCTTCAATTAAACTTTAATTGAGGATGGTCAATCACATCTTTCTAGTTGGTTGCTAATTATGCAGTTAATTAATACATGTGAGTAGTTATAAAATGAAGAATGCAAAGTCACTTGAAATTGGCAAATTAGGTCAAATTGAAATTTTGACCTTGTTAACTTGCTAGAGTGAATATAATGTGGAATTAATCCAAACATGTCCTAGTTACATGCAGGATTTACTACTTCAATTTATGTATAATGGTTCAACAGCCGAGTTTTACGTCACTGGATTTTATTCATTCATTGCCATTGGCTGGACCAGCATTTATTGCGCACCCCTAATTGCCCAGAGTGCATTAAGAGTCAACCACATTGCGGTGGGTCTGGAGTCACATGTAGGTCAGACCAGGTAAGGCTGGCAGTTTCCTTCCCTAAAGGACATTAGTGAATCAGATGGGTTTTTCCTGACAATTGACAATGGATTCATGGTCATCAGTAGATACTAATTCCAGGTATTTTATTGAATTCAAACTCCACCATCTGCTATAGTAGGATTCAAACCCAATTGTCCAGAACATTATCCAGGTCTCTGGATTAACAGTCCAGCAATAATACCAATAGACCATTGCCTTCCCAAGGTAAAGACAGATTTCCTTCCCCAAAGGGTGTTAGTGAGCCAGATGGGCTTTTTCCCTGACAACCTGCAACATAGTCAAGATTAGATATTTAATTCAAGATTATTACAGAATTAAAATACTGAATCTGTCACTGTGGGACTTGGATCCACCCTGAACATTAGATTCAATAAATGTAGAGATGGAAAAGCACAGCATGTCAGACAGCATTTGCGGAGCAGAAAAGTCAATGTTTTGGGCCGAAACCTTTCGTCGGGGCATTACCTGAACATTATCTGGATCAATAGACTCATGATAAAACCAGTAAACCATCACCACTGCCTCAACACAGAATGACCCAGAGATGTTTGTTCCAATCCCTGCATAGCAGCCGGGTGGTTTAAATTTGATGAATTAAGTTGATAAATAAAGCCAGAAGTTAAAAAACTGGATTAAATAATTGTGACGACAGTTTGGATTTTAGGGGTCCATTATCCCCGCCAAGCCTTCTCCCTCACTGACTGAAAAGTTTGGAGGAAGGAGTCTACCCACCAGACAATGGCTGCTCTACACCAGATTAACACTGAATGTAATGGCAATTATTTCAAGGCTAGATTTCCATCTGTTGTATGAGGTAATGGTTCTGCAAGTGTTAAAGTGAAGTTGCATTGAGGTCCACTCATTCTGATTATGAAACACAGTCTTTGGATGTCAAGGTTCATAAAGTTTAGAATTACTTTAAAAAATAGGAAATCTTATGGCAGATCAGAGGGCTTAGTCATGCAGAGTTTCTAAAGAAGAATAAAAATTGAACGCGTGAAAGAGGGATCTTCAAAAGAAAATTATGAAAGTTAACAGTGTGCATGAGAAAACATTTGTAGGTATAATGAAGGAAAGCTCAAAGGTTGCTTTGCAACATATTAAGAACAAGAGAATCACTAGGGAAAGAGTAGGTCCCATCGGGGATAATGGAGGTAATCTGAGTAGACCTGTAAAATATGGACACAGTCCTCAATGAGTATATTGAGTCTGTCTTCATAATGGAGAAAGGATGACATAAGTATAGGCATCAGGGTGGAGGACTGTGACATACTGGAAGTTTTGGACATAAAGGCAGAAGGTACCAGCCTTAAAAATGGATCATTCTGCAAACTAAGGTAGATGTATCTCAGGCTGCTGAGAGAGGCAATGGAAGAAATGTCAGACGCCCTGGCAGTAAATTTTCTAATTGCCTCTCGCCATATGGGTGCCAGTGGACTGGAGAACTGCTACCATTATTCCATTTTTTTTAAAAATGGAGAAAGGATGGCTTAAGAAATTTCAGGTCAACCAGTCAAACCTTAATAATGGAGAAGTTATTACAAAGAATTCTGAAGGACAGAATATGTGTGCATTTGGAGAGACACAGAAGGATGTGATTACATTGGAGAAGGTAATCTGAGCTGTGAGGAAATAATTGGATAGGTTGGGATTGTTTTGCTTGGAACAGTGAGGTGTGTATGATAGAGGTGTGTATGGTTAAGAGGAGCACAGAAAGGGTAGAAAGGAATGTACGTTTTTCCATTATAAAATTTGTCAATAGCTGAGAGCATAGTCTTAAGGTAAGGGCTGGAAGAATAAAGGGAGAATGGAAGATAATTTTTATCACTCAGAGAGTGGCGGGTGTCTGCAACTCATTGCGTGCAAAAGTGGATGAATCAGAAACTGTCGTCACGTTTAAGCCAGTATTTAAACATTTACTTCAATAAATGCTGGCTTAGCCAGACACGCCCACATCCCATGAGTGAATTTAAAAAAAAAACTTGTATTGCCGTAGTCTCCAGTGTTATAGGCCAAACGCCAGGAAATGGATTCATATAATCAGATTTCTGTTGCCTGGCACAGACATGATACACTGAATAGCCTGTTTTTGAACTGTAAACATTTACAAGTCTATTAGTCTAAAAGTGCCTCTTGATGAAAAAACTCACCAGTGGTCTATCTTCTACCTCTGTTTTTAATTAGACTAGCCCTAAGACTCAGAATCAAAAGGAGGATAGCTGACAGCACTGTAACCCAACTGCCAGTGATTGGTAACCCACAGCCCATACAATATGGTGATCAGAGCATCATTGTTGAAATAACTCAATCTAACAAACATGTAGAGAAACCATCAGATCTTGGAGAAGAATAACCCCTGAAGAAAGGTGAGTTACTTACTTTAAGAACTTTACCACTTTAAGAAGGTATAGTCAGCCAGTGAATGATTAACATGCTGCAGCCAGAAGCACTCAAGGGAGGAGTACTCCAGAAGGAAGCCTTCACTTCAGAGCTGGCAAGTGGTGCAAGAGAAACAATCTGGACTCAAAAGGGAATATTTCTTAGTAACATTCAAAGACACAACATTGTCGGAACTGCCGGAGTAAAGTTGGAGATCTGTGAGGTAAAGAGGATAAAGCTGTAACCTTAATAGTAATAGCACAAAGACCAGGCTAGAAATACAGAAGAGAAAGGGATAATACAGTGCAGAGCTGGAGGAACGCAGCAGGCCAGGCAGCATCAGAGGAGCAGGAAATTTGATGTTTCTCTGAAGATGGGTTCAGACCCGAAACGTCAACTTTCCTGCTATCTCTGACTCCAGAATCTGCAGTTCTTGTTATCTCAGAAGGAAAAGGGACTGTTTAATCTTCAAAATGTCATTAGAGATAAGCTCCCCAATGCATAGCCACAGTAGAGAAAGCAAGGACCAGAAAATCGACTGATACCAAGACCGCAGTGTTTGAAAACACTTAGAATTTATTTGAAAGTTTGGAGAAGCTGTCTAACAGAAGATAAAAGATAGAGAGTCTCAAGATTTTAAAAGATTGGGGTGCATAATTTGAACCACCTTTTAAGACTAATTACTCTTCTTGCAAAAAACTTACCAGCAATCTCTCCTATATTACTGCTAGGCCCTTAGACTCAGCATAGAAAGAAGAATTAGTGCTCTTGTAACAGTGTGGTTTCCTACTTCTGATCCAGGAGACTCAGATTCACATCTCGCCTTCTCCAAAGGTATGTACCAACATCCCTAAAAATACCTACACCTAACTTGGACAGGCTGTTGCAGTGAGGTGGTAGTGACCTGAACTTTGGGTCAGGAGGTCTGAATTCAAGTCCCATCTGCTCCTGAAATATGTACTGACATCTTTCTTGAAAGAAGGGAAAGGAGACTTAGGGTTCTTGTAGCACAGTGGTAGAGTCCCTAATTCTCAGCTAGAAAGATTCGTTTCAAGTCCCACCTGCTCCAGAAATGTGTGGTAACATATCTGAAGAAGTTGATTATAAATACCTAGAAAGGACGATTGGGGATTGCACTACACAAACTACCAGCGTTTGGTAGCCCAGAGCCAATATGAAGAAATGTGACAACAGAAGTTTGAAAAACCCTTGCAAAGGCTGGAACCACCATTTTGTTATTTTAAAATGTGTGGAAATCCCAGAAAGCATTGCTAGGATACAATATTGCTACTCAACATTAGTCTAAAACTGGAAAGATGTAAGACTTTTGCTAGAAAATTTTGCTGAATTTAAAGCTTTATTGGAAAAATAAATCTCATAGTATTACCAGAGTACAGAGTTTAAAAGCTTGCAAAGAAAATACTCCTGCATTGCCAGAAAACTTAAGTTAAAAGTCTGAAGAAACATTCAGTCAACTGAATATTGCTGCATTGATTTAATGCAAAAATATAATCTTGAAGACAATGGATTGCAATTGAGATGTTATATGTTTAAAATAACTTCAAAGGGATCAATCAATAAATATATTAAGAACAAATGGAAGAAGAAATAATACTTCAAAGGGTTAGAGATGGGCCAAATAGAACAAGGGGTTGGATATCTTGGAGAAAACAATTCTTAAGATACACAATTGCTTCAAAATTAAACATTAAATCTGCAGCTGAACAAGGTGCTACTTAACTGGAACAAAAACAGAAGTTGCTAGAAATGAACAGCAGGTCTAGCAGTATCTGTGAAGAAAAATCAGAATTAAAGTTAACAGGATACCAATTGCCTTCTTTACCTGGTGCACCTGAATGCTTACCTTCACTTATTGTCTTGTCTAGTTGAAAGTTATTACTGTTTTCAACTCATTGTCTTTGAGTTGTACCTTTAGAAGTTATAGCTATTGACAGACAGATGACCCAAGCTTATTCTCATTACGTTAGAAGTGGCTGGAACTCATCTCTGTTCCAAATGTCTTAGACTGGAGGAATTTTTCCTCTCAGTGAATCTTTGGAGTTCTTTACCGTATTGGTCAGGTGATGAACATTCCAGGCTATGATAGATGCATTTTAATCAATAGGCAAATCAATGGTCATGGGAAAAGACAATAAAGTCAAGTTGAGGATTATCAGATCAGCCATGATCTCCTTGAAAGGCAAAATGGACTTGATGGGCCATATGGCCAACTTTTGCTCCTAGTTATGATTTTATGTTCTGCAGGATTATGGTCTGCTAACTACGCTTAAATTACTTACTGGAGCTTCCACCACATGACTTGTCTTATGTGCCAGTTATTAATAAGCTAACATATCAATCTTATATTGTAAAAAAGATGGAGGTTCTAGCCTGTAAGAGCTTGAACTTTAAATTGCGAGAGAAGGTAAGTCTTTTTCCTGGCTATTTATGTTGGAGTCCTATACTCATGTAAACTTACTGTGTTTGTTCATCCAAGATGCTTTACAATCCAGGGCTGCCTATCTTCAGTGAGATTTCTCCTATAAGCAGATGCTAGTGCTTACTTCCATGCTGCTGCCATGATATTACATAATTTGATAACTGAAAGTCTTCAGTCTATGACTTTGTGATACTTTCCTTAGCTCTGGTAACACAAGGGCAAGATATCGGTCGCATAGTTCTGAAGAATACAATATACCTTTATTATTGCATCTGGTATCTACACCAGATATAGATGCACATTACAGTCGCAGACACTCATGTGTCTGGTCTCAAACTAAGCAATATGGATATAATTTAACAAATGCCTGTCAGGTTGCCATGCTGCAAGATAACAGAACACATTAAGACAGATACTGAGACGTTAATTAGTTTACATACCGTGGTATGGTGATGACATCATGAGCATGGACGTTAAAGGTATTTTGTGCATCTGCTATGAGACATAACACAAAGTGTGGACTGCAGCAGATCAAGAAGGTAGCTCACTACCACTACTGCAAGGGCAAGTAGGAAAGTGTGATAAATGCTGTCCAACCAGCAAAGCCAAATCTGAAGAGTTCTGAGGAAGTGTCACTGGACCCGAAACGTTAACTCTGATTTTTTCTTCACAGATGCTGCCAGACCTGCTGGGCTTTTCCAGTTTTCTGTTTTTGAAGCCCACATCCTTGACTTGAGTGACAGGAAACAGAGTTTAATGTTAAATGGATTGAAGAATGATTTGTAATGGAGTTTCCCAGGGGTTAGTATTGGGAAAGCTGCTTTTCCTGCTATATATTAATGATCCAGATCTTGGTGCGCAGGGGACAATTTCAAGTATGCAGATGACACGGAGCTTGGAAGAATTGTAAACTATGATGTGGGCACTGTAAATCACCAAAAAGACATTGATGCTCAATAGAAGCTCAATGCCTGTGGTGTACAAGGTTATGGGGATGTGGTGAGTAAAAGGCCTTGAAGTATATGATGGCCATGATCACATTGAATGGCAGGAGGTTGATGGGATGAATGGCCTGCTCCTGCTCCTATGTGACGATGCATTTTGGTAGAAATAACGTGGAGAAACAGTACAAAATAAGGGGTACAATATTGATGTGCACAGGACCAGAAATACTATGTGCGTTGATCATTAATGATAGCAAGGCAGGTGGAAAGCAATTAATGAAGCATGCAGCATTCTGGTCTAGATTAATAAGGGCCTGGAGTACAAGATCAAGAAGATGCTGTTGAACTTGATCATCCATTGGCTTCTTGAATGCCTTGATTGAATCTGCTTCCACCACATTTCCAGGCAGTACATTGGAGACCTGAATGGCTCATTGTATGTAAAAGTTTGATCTCACATTACATTTGCTCCTTTAGCAAATCACTTTAGATCTTTCTCTCTTGTTCACGACCCTTTTACAAGCTGGAACAATTTCTCCAAAATTTATTCTGTCAGGGCCCTTCATGTTTTTGAAACCTTCCTTCAGATCTCCTCTAAGCCTTCTTCTGTCCAAGGAAAATGGCCTGAGCCTCTCCAATCTATCCCCAAAATTGAAGTTTCTGATTCCTGGAACTATCCTTGTAAAACCCTTCTGCACTGTCTCCAATGCATTCACATTCTTCTTATACTGTGGTACCCAGAACTCTGCACAATATTACAGCTGAGGCATGACAGGTATCTAATATAAGGGAAAAGGATGGTTATTTGAATAGAAACAATTTGCAACTGTGTGCGGAAAAGTCAGAAGTATGGGGATCCGTCATAATGCTCATTCTAAGAAGCAGTGCATACATGATGGACTGAATGGCCTCCTCTGCACCAGAACATTGCTGTCTTTGTGTGATTCACCAGATGAGAGAAATTGGTGAGTGGTATTGAGTAGGAGCTTTTCTTGCCTGGCGTTATGGGGCTTCTTGTTGTCAAGAGTCAATTTTCAGGGGTTCCAGGCAAGTAACATCTCTTTGGGTGGAATGAATCCAGAGCAAGAGGGGAATAGCCTTAAAATTGAAGCCAGGCCACTCAGGAGTGATGTCAGGAAACACTCAAAGACTGTCTTAAAACGCTGAAAACCTCTCCCCCAAATTGTTAAATGTGGTTCCAGTAAAGTCCCACAAACATCAAAAAATTATAAGTATCAGTGGAATGAATTAAAATGCTGGAGTAATAGACCAAATTGTTTTCCTATTCATTTGTGGCATATGGCTATCGCTGGCTGGGCCATAGTTCCCTTTGAGTAGGTGGTGGTGAGCTGCCTTCTTGAATCACTGCAGTCCATATGCTATAGGTTGAAGTACAGTGCCATTAGGGAGAGAAGTCCAAGTCCCAGCAACACTGAAAGGACTTTGATATATTTCCAAATCAGGATGGTGAGTAGCTTGGAGGGGAACTTACTAGTTAGTGTGCCCATGTATCTGCTGTCTTTGTCCATCTAGATGGTGGTTGTTGCAGGTTTGGAAGGTGCTTTCTCAGGAACCTCAGTGAATTTCTACAGTGCATCTCATAGAAAGCATACATTGCTGCTAGTGTGTGTTGGAGGTAGAGGAAGTGAATGTTTGTAGAAATGATGCCAATAAATCAGGCTGCTTTGGCCTGGATGGTGCTGAGCTTCTTGAGTGTCGTTGGAGCTGCACTCATCCAGGCAAGTGGGTATTATTCCATTGCACTCCTCACTTGTGTCATGTAGATGGTAGACAGGCTTTGGGAGGCCATGAGGTCAGTAACTAACTGCGGGATTCCTAGCTTCTGACCTGCCCTCGTAGACACTGTATTTATAGGGCTGGTCCATTTCAGTTTCTAGTCAATGGTAACCTCCCAGATGTTGATAGTCGGGGATTCAGTGATGGCAATGCTATTGAATGTCAAGGGGCAATTCTTAGGTTTTTTCTTCTTGGAGACAACCATTGCCTGGTATTAGTGTGACGTAAATATTACTTGCCAGATTTCATCCCTGATCTGGACTTCATCCAGGTCTTCTTGCATTTTACAGAATTAATGATATCAAAGTGTTAATGACATAGACATTTACCAATGCACACATTAGCCAATAACTACAGGGAATGAAGCTATACACCATAAGTGACAAATAGCCCTTTATTGCCAAAAAACCAAAAGAACTGCAGATGCTGGAAATCTGTACCAAAAACTGAAATTGTTGGAAAATCTCAGCAACTGTGGAGAGAAAACAGGGTTAATGTTTCGGGTCCATGATCCTTCTTCAGAACCCCTTTATTGCTAATTGATTTATTCTATTCCAGGCCTAGTGTCATACAGATAGCATCTTGTACTTAGCCTCAGTATTATTTTTAAAAGCTTAGATAAAAGCAAAATATCACAGTTCTGGAAATCTTAAATAAAAACAGAAAGTGCCAGAGAAATTCAACAAGTCTGGTAGCATTTGTGGAGAAAGAAACGAAGTTAACATTTAGAGCCTGATTCAGATGAAATAGTATTTTAAACTTGTTGGGTTTGCACATTCATTTTCACACATTCATTTAGAGCTAGTAATTAATAATACAAGTAATCTACAAATATCGTGATAATCCTTTAAGTAATGCCAATAAACTTGTTTAGCCCAGAAAGGAGGTAAATTGAACTGTTCATCTCATCCCCAACATCCTTCAAAGTTTCTGTTTTAAATTTCAAAATCCAAATTTTTATTTATGGCTGATGTTTCCATTTCCCCTCTGCTGCTTAATCTGATCTTTCTGTACTTGTTTTGATTCTAATTTTGTTTGCCTCTAATTCATCCAACCCCTTTTCTCATCATTCCTGTTGGTCACCCAATCTGTAAAACTCATTGGTTAAGGAGATAGACTGTTGGTCCACCATTCATTAAGATTTCCAATGCTCCACTTCTCCACTGTTCCATTCTTAGCCCTCACTCCCAGTCATGATGCAAACATTTTTTAACCAAAAGTTTGCAGGAAAATAATTCTAATTACTAGTGCAGACCAAGGTGTCCCGCTCCAGCAAGGTATGACCTATCGCATTTACCAAAGACATCCATCTTGAATTATGGATGCATGTTATGCAATAAGTTAGAAATTGGTTTTAACTTTCACTGTAGTTTGTTCATACATGCCAATGCAGAAATTTGGCTTCAAGAAAGCCACCCACTCTTGAATCATCCTAATTTTAAATCTAGGACATGTTAAAACAAGTAGATAACATCTTCTGCAGCTGTTATCAACATTCCTCAGTTAATTTTGGAGGAGAAAATTACTCAGAGCTGAAAGCATGCAATGTTGTGCAAATGCTGAATGTGACATTTCTACCACATTACAAATGAAACCTCTTGCTTAAATACTTTTATACTGAATAATTGGTAGGAGCTGAAAGAAAAATCATGGTAGCATCGTGGTTTTCAATGAATTATCACTTTGCTAAAGATTACATCTACAGGGGCATGAGTGTAATAGTTACATGGTTAATAGGTTAATAATTTAAAAACTCGATCAATATTTCCTGGAATGTGGCCGCCTAAGAGGAGTGTTTGATTATCAGTGGCACAGAAATTGAGAACTGAACAATACAACTGAGCACAATTCTGAAACAAACAAAAATCAGAAATTGCTGGAGAAATTCAGTTGATCTGGTGGCATCTATGGAGAGAAAAGTGGAGTTAATGTAATGATCTTTCTTCAGAAGCAGCTCAGGAAATGTGATATTTATGCTGATGTTGGGGTGTGATGTGGGTGGTGGTTGAAAGTGGGGTGAACAGATAAATGGAGACAGAGTCCAGAGAAAGAGACAGACAAAAGGTTGATGAATCTCTTTGTCTGCGCACTGTTTTTGTCCCTCTCTCTCAAGGGCCTGTCTCCACCTATCTGCTCACTCCATTTCCATATCTCCCCCAACATGCCCTTATCATCAGCATAAATAACACCTTTTTCTCATTGGCCGCACTTCTGAAGAAGGGTCAATGGACTTGAAACATTAACTCTGTTTTCTCTCCACAGGTGCCACCGGATCAACTGAATTTCTCCAGCAATTTCTGATTTTTGTTTGTGCCAGACCTACTGAGTTTATCTGACAATTTCTGTTTTTGTTTATTTCAATTCTCCAGCATCTGTAGTACTATGCGTTATTTTAAATGCCAATTGTTTCTGTTATTATGATAAGTTGAAGACACTACGGAGACCCTTGGTTTATCTTCAGTTTAATTATCATTTCTTCATAAACATGATATCATCCCAAACTCTGCGGCCCCTCTGGTCCGTTCGTCTGATGTCCCTGTATTTCAAAGCCTCAAACCGCTCAACCTGACGTTTAAATCCCTCGATGGTCTCACATCTCCCTATCTATCTGACATGCTCTATCCTTACGTTACTCTGAAGACTCTGTGCTCCTCAAATCATATCCTCTGCACTTCCAGCTTCCGTTACTCCCTGTATTTTCCAATTGTGATTTCATCTGTTTCACTCTGGAACATCCCTGGATCCCTGCATTTCTGAAGGCTGCAGTAAAAGGATTACAGTGTAAGCAAACATGAGATTAGCAAATATCAGACTATCTATTATGGACCTTAAAAAGATAGACCTAAGTAGTGAAAGGCTAGAAAATGTAGATGTGCAATATTAGGTAGTGCTGGTACACGAATCATTAAAATGTCATGAATAGGTCCAGAAAATAATCATAAAAGCTAATGGAAAACAGAGTATTCTTGAGTTCTAGGGTACAAGAGGTGGAAGTCATGCTTCATCTCTTCAAAACCCGGGTTAGAGAACAGTTGAAGTGTTGGGAGCAGTTCTGGTTACAAAAACAATGATGGTGTGCAACATAATTTTACCAGAATGATATCTGGGCTCCAAGTTGTAAAGTATAAAAGTAATTACACAAAATACTGTTGCATACCCTGGAATTTAAGAGATTAAAAGCAAATTTGATTGCTGTTTACAAGATATGGAAAAAAACTGAAAGAGTTGTTAGAAACTATTTCATCAGGTTGGGAAATCTAAGTCAAGGGGAGATAGTTTAGATATTTGAACCAGACTTTTCAGGAAAGAAATTCATAGCGATATTGACGCAAAAAGGATGGTAGAAGTTTGAAACTTGCTTTCTTAAATCTAGCAACTTATGCTAGATAAATGTTAAATTTAAATCGGAGATTTTTTTATCCAAGGTATTAAGGGATATGGTGAATAGAGTTACATATCAGCCATATCTTATTGAATGTTGTAACTGGCACAAGAGAGTAAGGGGAGCTGGCGTATGTGGGCTATTGAAGTTACTGTCTCATTCAACAATGTTCAATTATTTGACAGAGTATCATGCATTAACTGCTCGGTAGTTCTGTTAACAGCCTGCTGCAAAGCTCTCGATCTGATTGCTAATCTATAGACCAAGTCATGGTGAAATGATTGGGAATTCAATGCTGCTTGTGAACAGATAACTGCTGGCATAACAATAGTTAATTAATCATGTTAATGAGTTGTGTGTTTCATTTTTACTCTTCCTTTTGACAAACTGTTCAAAAGCTGTCATAACCATGAATTGAATCATTACATAAATGTATGTTGGTAATAGGCACGGGGAAAATAGTTCCTAAGAATTTCAGAGACTCAGACATGAAGAGAATCATAGAATCACAGAGGGTTTACAATACTGCACAGAAAGTGGATTTTCAGAGTCTGTAAAAACAACTTGGCTAGTCCCATTCCCCCACTATTTCCTGTAGTCCTGTTGATCATTTAACTTCAGACATTTATCCAGTTCCCTTTCAAAATCCAGATCCCAGGCACTTGTTATGTATGAAAGTTATTCTAGCCTTTGGCTTCCTTCCAATCGTCTTAAATCAGTGTTCCATAGCTTTCAATACAATGGGAAGAGTTAGAGCTATTCTTTGTCTAATCTGTCCATTTTCAGCATCACTTTAAATCCTCCCCACTTCTCTAAAGAGAATAATCCCAGCTTCTGCAATCTACCCACAAAAGTGAAGTCCCTCATGTCTGGCAACACTCTCCTGTATCTTTAATGTACCTACTCTAAGGCCTTCACATCTTTGCTGAACTGGGCACAGCAGCTGGGATTTTCATGACATGAAAATGGGATAGCCTTCTGGATGTTTCAGCAATCAGGCAGCTGATTGGTTGCCCATGGGTTTCTACAGGCATGAGGATGAGGAAGTTCTAGCCATTGAGAGCTGGCCAATCAGTGACTGGGAGAGCTAGAATTTGGCAACACCATGGTTGAGTCTGTGTCTGAAGCTGGTAAAACATCCAGTGTACCCCAGGGATAGAGAATCCCCACAAGAAAAGTTAATCTTGGTAACAAGCATGGGGCTGGATGAACACAGCAGGTCAGGCAGCATCATAGGAGCAGGAAAACTTGACGTTTCGGGCCTAAACCCTTCATCAGAAAATCATTTTCTGATGAAGGGT
>JAHRHZ010000016.1:62542257-62562372 GCA_024137785.1 Ginglymostoma cirratum | reverse complement strand
CCTGCTGTGTTCATCCAGCCCCATGCTTGTTATCTCGGATTCTCCAGCATCTGCAGTACCTTTTATCTCTGAAGTTAATCTTGGTTTTGGGTGGGATGAAGGGAGGAGTGGAGGAAGTGCAGAGGGAAACCTGGAAGCCAGAACAATCAGATTACTGTCAGTGGTTTATGCAGATTGAGGGAGAGTTAATTACATTTTAAAAATGTAGTCACATGTATTGCAGAAAATGGAGAAATTTCTTAAAAGCTTATTCTTTTATGGATGTACATGTTTAAGGTTTTTGCAAAGATTTGTGTGTGTTCCTGCCAAAGCCAACATTTGTTGCTCATACCTCATGGTCTTTGAACTGAGTGACTCCCTATGCCATTTCGGAGAGCACTTAAGAGTCAACCATTTGCTGTGGATCCAGAGCCACTTATGGACAACCTACAAGTTCCCTTCCCAGCCACTTTTCATCTTGACTTGGAAATATATCACTGTTCTGAGAGTTTCACTGGGTCAAAATCTTGGAACTGTCTTCATAGCAGCATTGTGGGGCTGCATACAGTTTATGGACCCCAGTAGTTCACGTATGCAGCTCAACATCACTTTCTCAAGGGCAATTAGGGACAGGTAATAAATTCTGGCTCAGCCAGCAACGTCCATGTCCCAAGAGAGAATTAAAAATGGTAAGAATGGAAGATTTCCGTCCCTAAAGGGACACGTACCATGCATAATTTTGGTCTCCTTTTTTATGGAAGCATAGCTTTCTACTGGAAATAGTTCAGAGAACTTTTGGTGGACTGATTTCTGGGACAAAGATTATCCTGTGAGGAGATTAAGCTTATATTCACTTGAGTTCAGGAGAATGTGAGATGATTCTACTGAACAATATTAGAATCCCTACAGTGTGGACTGAGAAAGACCATCAAGTCTGCACTGACCCAATCCCTATAACCTTGCATTTATTATGGCTAACCCATAGTGCCGACACACCAGTGGCAATTTAGCATGGCCAATCAACCTTACTTGCTCATCTTTGGACTATGAGACGAAACCAGAGCTCCCAGAGGAAACTCATATAGACACAGGGAGAATGTGCAAACTCCACACAAATAGTCAATTAAGAGTGGGATTGAACCCAGGTCCTTGGTACTGTGAGGTAGCAGTGCTAGCCACTGAGCCATTGATAGCCTGAAGGGGCTTGATAAGTTAACTACTAGGAGAATGTTTCCTCATCTGGGTGAGCCTAGAACTAGGGGATGCAATGTAAAAATGTGATGATGACCAATTTTTTCCCTTAAAGTTTTGTTAAAATTTGGAATTCGCTCTCCCAATCAGCAGTGGAGGTCGGAGCATTGAATATATTCAAGGCTGAAATTAAACAGAGATAGTAGGAAATGCCGATGCTGGAGAATCTGAGATAACAAGGTGTAGATCTGGATGAACACAGCAGGCCAAGCAGCATCAGAGGAGCAGACCCTTCTGAAGAAGGGTCCAGACCCGCAATGTCAGCTTTCCTGCTCCTCTGATGCTGCTTGGCCTGCTGTGTTCATCCAGCTCTACACCTTGTTATCTGAAATTAGACAGAATTTTGACCAACAAAGATGGCCATGGTTGTTGGAGGAAGATGGGAGAATGGAATTATGGACACATCAGATCAGCCATGATTAACAAATGGCGAAGCAGACTCAATGGGTTGAAAAGTGCATTATTTATTTCATATATTATCAAATTTCTTTGGATCTTACATAAAGGAATTGCCTAAACAACTGCACATTGCCTTGCAATTGTGATTGCTTCACTATCATCAGCCAACATTATAAAGGGAAATATCCATGACAGTTAATTCTTCAATGTTGATCTTACAACCTCTGGCAAAATAGACACGTGTAATAGGACAAGATGTACATTTTCAATTTGCTGCCTTGAGATGCATTTGAGAGCTGCCACAGATTCACTTAATTCCTTTAAATGAAGGCAAGTTGCTCGGTTTGCTTTGCTGAGTTTAGTCAAACAGACTTTGCTATGTAATCCGCAATAGTCTCCTCTTGGCTGTTAACTTGAGTTATCATAAGTTTAGTTAAGTACTGGATAGCAATTCAAACTTGATGTTGTGCAGAGAGAGAGAGAGAGTGACGTACAATTATCAAAGGGTTAAAGAGACTGGAAACATCATTAATAACTGCAACTCAGTGAATTCGCCTCTGCAATTCTGTGAAGGATAATTGGCAATGAGGTAAGAGAATAAATTAAAATGGGTCCTTTTTTATTCTTCTGTGCTCAGCTGTGTGACTGAGCTTGTTAACATGTTCTAGCTCATTGACTTCCCGTTCAGCTTCTTACAAGCTTTCTCTTTTTGTGGAAAAAGAAGGAAGGAAGATTGAAAAATAAACAAAACAATTAACAGGGACGTAATCTCTTCCTAAGATAACAACGGAGAGGCTTTTCTGAGTGAATACTGCAGTGCAGAAACAGGGCCCGGTTCTCATTAGCTACTGTCGAGGAGCTTCCCCCAACCACTAGAACCACCACCCCCAACCCTGACCCTTTACTTTCCCTAGGAAACCCTGTAGCCTACAAGTGCTGTCATCTGGCATGAATGACACTGCCTTCCCACCTTTCAGAACATTGGGTAAAGCAAAATGTTTGGATATTAAGAACCAAATAGCCCAGATTGTCGTTAAGAAAAAAAATTGGACATTTGCACCCAAGCTAAAATTTGGGAGCTGCTCAAACTACGCACTCAGCATCGCATTGAGGTCCTTTTAAGAAGTTCCAAAAATCAGCTTCACATTTTAAACAGTTAAATGTTTAATTCATTCAAAGGCTTAATCGCTTCTGCCATTCACTGAACGTATTCACAATTCAATGGCTTCATTTAATTGTCCTGGAACCTCAGGCTTGGACAAGAGATTATAGCCAAAAGGAGAAGAAAATAAAAAGCAGGACAGGCCAAGGTTTGATTGGCTCCAGGATCTCTGTCTCCCCTCCATCAGTTGTCAAGAAGAGAGGGGGCCAGTAAGAAAGAGGAATTGTTTGTTCATGACCGTTCTCTTGTTTGCTTTTCAGAACTGTACTGTTTGCTTCTGGCTTGCACTCATTGCTAATTAAAAAGTGCCCAAGAAGCTTTTGGCTAATTTCGCAATCATAATGTTGAGGCTTGCAAAATTTGCCAACAATTGACAAAGCAATCTTCACTGCGAAAGTGACTATTGTTTAAATCATTATAACAGAGAAGAGCAAAGATTGTGAGCAGTTGCAGGAGGGGGTTATGTCGAGAAGGTGGCAGATGGATATATATCACACTAGGCTTCAGTATGCTGTTGTTGCATTTTTTTAAAGTTTCAAAACAAACTCAACCCTTGTTCTTTTATAATCACTTTCTCCCTCATTAATTACTGAAAAATTTGTATTCCTCTAATCCCGGTATATATTGTCCTCACTTCAGCAGCACAGTCATGCTTGTCTATACCCGCTTACTCTGAAGTTTAAGTAAATGGTGGACCCAGTCCTAGTTGCTTTGTTAATTATTCCTCATTACTGCAGTTTCATTGCTGAGTTAGTCATAGCAGCAAACTTCAGTAAAGGAGTTGTTTTCAATTTCAGTTTACACTTGTGATAATTGTCATTGAGCATTTATTGGGGATTGCAAATGGCCTCTTTCTGCACTGTAGGGATTCTATGATTCTATAATTCTATGAACTTGCTATCACCTGATTTTCCACAATCTCCTCTGCATTATGACAAATCTTTGGAGAAAATAAGTGATTTGGCTAAACTCCCCTTTTATAAATTTGCTGTTTGATTTGTGATGTTTGTTTTTAACAAAATAATAGAACAACTTAAAATATGCATCCATACACCTGAAAAGTTGGCGAGAGTATTTTTAATAGTATTTCCCAACAAAGAGCTTGGATAAGTTGGAGAAATGGCAACATTCCCAGAGCTGGAGAAAGAGAACAGGGGAATGGGACTGTTTCTACCCATTTCACCTTAGTGCAAAGTTGGCTTGCTAAGCTTCTCATAGAAGCCTGTAGAGCTTGTCTCGATGGATTCCCTTAATGCAATCTTTTCATTCACCTGTGCTCTGCTCAATAAGCAGGTTCTGGCCCTGAAATCGGCTGGTGCTTTATCCTGAGGTGTTTATCTTGGCAGTGTTTTTGCTGGTACTGTTTTGCCATTGCCTTTCGCACTCAGGTCCCAAGGTTATATCAGAAGGATCAGGAACTGAGCCTGATAGAAAATGAAAGAACTGTGAGTGCTATAAATCAGAAACAGGAACAGAAATTGGTGAAAATGCTCAGCAGGTCTATCAACATCTGTGAAGAGAAGTCAGAGTTAATGCTTTGGATCCAGTAACCTTTCCTCAGGATTCAGAAGTGTCCTAGGCACAAACATCTTGTGGTGCTTCATCAATGACCCTCCCTTCTCATAAGTTTGGAAGTGGGGATGTTCACCGATGATCACACAATGATCAGCACCATTCACGACTCCTCAGATACTGAAGCAGTCCGTGTCCAAATGCAACAAATACAGGACAACGTACAGTTTTGGGCTGACAAGTAAAAAGTGACATTCATGCCACACAAATGCCAGGCTATGACATCACCAACAAGAGACAACCTAACCACTGCCCCTTAACATTCAGTGGTGTTACAATCACTGAATCCCCCACTATCAACATCCTGGGGGCTTACCATTGACCTGCTTAAACACAATGGCAACAAGATCAGGTCAGAGGCTAGGAACACGGCAGTGAGTGACTCACCTCCTAACTCCCCAAAGCTTGTCAACCATCTACACGGCACAAGTCAGGAGTGTGGTGGAATGCTCCCCATTTGCCTGGATGGATGCAACTCCAACAACATTCAAGAAACTTGACACCATCCAGGATAAAGCAGCCCGCTTGATTGGCACCACAATTACAAACATCCACTCGCTCCACCAGCTATTCTCAATAGCAGCAGTGAGTACTATCTACAAGATCCACTACAGAAATTCACTAATTATCTTCAGACAGCTCTTTTTGAACCCATACCCACTTCCATCCAATTAGAAGGTGGCAGATTAATCGCTGAGAGGAATTCTGGAAGATAGCACTGCAGTCACCATGACCAGTCTGAACATGTCTGAGAAACTGGCGTGAAGGAGTGGTTAAACTCGAAACATGACATCGTGCTGAGGCAAGGTAAGACTCTTTTTTTTAAGTGTAAAAGGGTGGAGATAGCAGTTAGGGCAGTGGTACTCTCCTCCTGTCAGATGTGGGAAATCAGGGAGCAGTCTAGTGTCCCTAACAACTACATCTGCAGGAAGTGTGACCAGCTGCAGCTCCTCACAGACCGCATGGTTCAGATAGAGAAGCAGCTGGACACACTGTGGTGCATACAGGGGGCAGAGAGAGTGATAGACACTAGCTTTAGGGAGGTGGTCACACAACAGGTTCATGCAGATAGATGGGTGACTGCCAGGAGAGGCAGGCAGGTAGTTCAGGAGTCTCCTGTGGCTATTCCCCTTTCAAACAAATATACCATTTTGGATACTGTTGATGGGGAATAGCCTCTCAGGAGATAGCACTAGCAGTTGCCAGACCTGTGGCACCACAACTGGTTCTGCTGTAGAGCAGGGTGTGGCAAAGTCTAGGTGAGTGCTAGCATTAGGTAACTCAATAGTCAGGGGCACAGATAGGTGTTTCTGTGGCCGTGAACAAGAGTCTAGGATATTCTGAAGCTGGAGGAAAAACAGACACGAGTCATTGTCCACAGTGGCACAAATAACATAGGTAGGAAGAAGGAAGAGGTCCTGTGAAGACAATTCAGCGAGTTACGTAGGAGGCTAAAACACAGGATGACCAGGGTAGCAGTCTCAGGAGGGGCACCAATATCCTGGCTGGGAGGTGTGCTAGAGCCCCTGTTTCAAAGGGATTCCTAAACAATAAGAGGAAAGTTGAAGTCCCCCACCGCAAATACCCTGTTCTTTTCACACTTTTCAAGTATCTGACCCTCATATCTGTTCCTCTGCCCCTCTCCGTGGGCTGATGGGAGGTCTACAGAAAACTCCCAGCATTGTGATTTCCCCCTACCTTTTCCTGAGCTCCACTCATAATGCCTCACTGCAAGATCCCTCCGATGTGTCCTCCCTCAATACAGCTTCGGGAGGTGTTAAACTAGTGTGGCAGGGGTTGGAGGTGGGAACCAGAACAACAGGCCAGTAAGTGTAGGGACTGGGGAACTAGGTGTGACTGAGATATGCATCGCGCAGAGTAAGAGCAGGCACAGGGAAATCGCAGGGCTCAGAGGGCCTGGAGGACTGGGGTGCATTTACTTCAATGCAAGAAGTATAGCAGGTAAGACAACTAAGAGCATGGATTACTGCATGGCATTATGATGTTATTGCCATTACAGAGACATGGTTAAGGAAGGGTCAGGACTGGCAGCTTAACATTCCTGGAAATTGCTGTTTTAGTTGGGACAGAAAGGGAAACAAAAGGGATGGGGTGTTGCACTGCAGTTTAGGGACCACATCACAGCTGTATTGAGGGAGGACAAATCGGAGGGATCTTGCAGTGAGGCATTATGAGTGGAGCTCAGGAAAAGGTAGGGGGAAATCACAATGCTGGGAGTTTTCTGTAGACCTCCCATCAGCCCACGGAGAGGGGCAGAGGAACAGATATGAGGTCAGATACTTGAAAAGTGTGAAAAGAACAGGGTATTTGCGGTGGGGGACTTCAACTTTCCTCTTATTGTTTAGGAATCCCTTAGAGCCAGGGGCTCGGATGGAGAGCAATTTGTTAGTTGTGTCCAGGAGGGCTTTATGAGGCAGTATGTTGACAATCCAACCAGAGAGGAGGCCATATTAGACTCGGTCCTAGGGAATGAGCCAGGACAGGTGATTGATGATTCAGTAGGAGAGCATTTCAGGCTTAGTGACCATAACTCCATTAGATTTCGAGTAGGCGCGGAAGTGGCCCTCGGGTGAGGGTGCTTAATTGGGCAAGAGCCAATTACATCCAAATTAGACAGGAACTGGAGAATGTGGATTAGAAGTAGCTATTTGAGGCCAAAATCTACATCTGGCATATGCGAGGCTTTTAAAGACCAATTGACTAAAGGGCAGGATACGCATGTCCCTGCAAAACTAAAGGACAGGAAGGGCAAGAATCAGGAACCATGGATGACCAGGGAAATTGGAAGGTTAGCAAAAGAAAAAGGGAAGCATATGAGAAGTCTAGGCAGCCTCAAACTGACGAAGACCTGGAGGAGTACAGAGAAATTAAGAAGGAACTTAAATGCGCAATTAGGAAGGCAAAAAGGGGCCATGAAATGTCTTCAGCAAACAGGGTTAAGGAGAATCCCAAGGCTTTTTATACACACATTAGGAGAAAGAGGGCAACAAGGGAAAGAGTAGGCCCGCTCAAGGACGAAGGAGGGAAGTTATACATAGAGCCACAGGAAGTAGGGGAGATCCTGAATGAGTACTTTGTATCACCAAAGAGAACGACTGCTGTGTTGAGGTCAGGGATGAGTGTGTGAATACTCTAGAGAATGTCAACATATTGAAAGAAGAAGTTTTGGGAATCCTAACTTGCATTAAGACAGATAAGTCCCCTGGACCAGATGAGATCTACCCCAGGTTACTCAGAGAGACATGGGAGGAAATAGCTGGGACATTGACAGATATCTTCACATTCCCATTGACCACAGGTGAAGTTCCAGAGGGCTGGTGATTAGCGAATGTTGTTCCCTTGTTTAAGAAAGGATGCAGGGATAATCCAGTAAACCTTAAGTCCATGAGCTTAACGTCTGTGGAGCGGAAGCTCTTTGAGAAGATACTGATGGACAAGATATATGCACATTTAGATGAATTTGGACAAGTTAGTGACAGGCAGCATGGTTTTGTCCAGGGAAAGTCGTGCCTCACCAACTTGATTGAATTTTTTGAAGAGGTAACGAGGGTAATTGCTGAGGGAAGGGCTGTGGGTGTAATTTGTATGGACCTTAGTAAGACATTTGATAAAGGAAGGTTGGTACAAAAACTAAAATCACAAGGGATTCAGAGTGGCCTGGCTAGATGGATACAAAACTGGCTTGGTAATAGAAGACAGAGGGTAGTGGTGGAAGGGTGTTTTTCAGAATGGAGACCGGTAACTGGTGGTGTTCCACAGGGATCAGCCTTAGGCCCTCTGTTGTTTGTAGTATATATAAATGATGTGGAGGAAAATGTGGGTGGTCTGATAAGCAAGTTTGCTGATGACACAAAGATTGGTGGAGTTGTTGATAGTGCCAACGATTGTGAAAGGACACATCAGGATATAGATAGATTGGCGACATGGGCACAGAAATGGCAGATGGAATTTAATCCAGACAAATGTGAGGTGATGCATTTTGGAGGATCAAATGTAGGTGAATTACATTCTAAGTGGCAGAATCCTTAGGGACACTAACATTCAGGCAGATCTGGGCATGCAGGCTCACAGTTCCCTGAAAATGGCAACACAGGTAGCCAAGGTGATTAAGAAGGCATTTGGCATGGTTGCCTTCATCACCTGGGGCATGGAATACAAGAGTTGGCAAACCTTATTTCAGCTATATAAAACCCTTGTTAGGCTGCATTTGGAATATTGTGTGCAGTTTTGGTTACCACGCTACCAGAAGGATGTGGGAGCTTTGGAGAGAGTACAGAGAAGGTTCACCAGGTTGTTGCCTGGTCTCCAGGGCATTGACTATGAGGACAGGTTAAAAAGACTAGGGTTGTTTTCATTGGAAAAGTGACAGCAGAGAGGAGACCTGATAGAAGTCTACAAAATTATGAGAGGCATAGATAGGATGGGTAGTCAGAGGCTTTTTCCCGTGGTTGAAGTTTCAATTACAAGGGGGCACAGGTTCAAGGTGAGGGGGGAAAGTTTAAGGAAGATGTGCGAGGGAAGTTTTTTCACGCAGAGAGTGGTAGCAGCCTGGAATGCATTGCCGGAGGACATGGTCGAAGCGGGCACATTGAAGATATTTTAAGAGGCACCTGGATGAATAGGGAGGGAATAGAGGGGTATGGATTGAAAAATGGCCGGTTTGTTTATAGATTAATTTGGCATGATGGTTGGCACAGGCTTAGAGGGCCAAAGGGCCTGTACCTGTGCTGTACATTTTGATTTCTTAGTTTGTTCATAAGCACAAGGGCAGCAGATATATGGGAACACCAGCACCTTCAAGTTTCCCTCCAAGTCACTCACTATCCTTCACAATCCTTCAATGTCGCTGGTCAAAAATTAGGAACTCCCTGCCAAATGGCATTGTGGGTCAACTTTCAGCACATGAACTGCAGCGGTTCGAGAAAGCAGCTCACCCCACCTTCTCAAGGGCAACTAGGGATGGGCAATAAATGCTAGACCCAAGCAACAATGCTCACCTTCCGTATATGAATGAAAAAAAACTTGTATCGAATGGAAATGTCATTGGGCCAGTTGGGCTAAATAACCTATTTCTATCTTGTAACTATTGTGTATTTCTATGTGCTTGAGATAATACTTTGCACGAAAGTCTCTATCTAAATTCATGTGGGTGGTGTAAATGGTTAATAAGAGGCCAACTAGCCATTCTGTCAGGTTCTCTAGTGAATTGAATGCTAGTATCGAACAGTGGTCTACATGTACTCTACTAACAACTTGGAGGATGGAGCTAGACCATTCCAATTTGTACCAGATACTTCTAAGCTTAATTGAAAATCTGTAAAACTAAACCATAAAATAAACCCCAATAGCTATGTCCTGAGTATTCCATTGTCATGACCATGGACAGAAAGCCTGAAGCACCTGCAGATATACAGAAATTTCATTACAAAACGTTTTTCTTTTTAAGCAGGGACATATGGCTAAAGATTGACTGGAGATGAAAAATGTAATGGCTGCCTGGAGAGACACTCTAAAATGTCATACCTGACGAGGTGCCGAAGAAGCTTCAAAGGGTGTACCAGCTGCAAAAAAAATTTCAATCAAAGCCAAGAAGATCAAAATCAATTGGTCCAACTGCCAACATCATTCCTACCAGTTACACCCACTGCAACAGCCCAACTTTCAACTGTCAGTTCCTAAAGATTCACTGAGTCATACAGCACAGAAACAGACCCTTCAGTTCAACCAGTCCATGCAGAACATAATTCCAAACTGAGATAACAAGCATGGGGCTGGATGAACACAGCAGGTCAAGCAGCATCATAGGAGCAGGAAAACTTGACGTTTCGGGCCTAAACCCTTCATCAGAAATGGGGGAGGGGAAGAGGGTTCTGAAATAAATAGGGAGAGGGGGGAGGCGGATAGAGGATGGATAGAGGAGAGGATAGCTGGAGAGAAGGCAGACAAGTCGAAGAGGCGGGGATGGAGCCAGTAAAGGTGAGTGTAGGTAGGGGGGCAGGGAGGAGATAGGACAGTCCAGGGAGGACGGACAGGTCAAGGGGGAGGGATGATGTTAGTAGATAGGAGATGGGGGTGTGGCTTGAGGTGAGAGGAAAAACAGGTTAGGGAGGTGGAGATGAGCTGGGCTGGTTTTGGGATGCGGTTGGGGGAGGGGAGATTTTGAAGCTTGTGAAATCCACATTGATGCCATTGGGCTGCAGGGTTCCCAGGCTGAATATGACTCGCTGTTCCTGCAGCCTTCAGGTGGCATCACTGTGGCATTGCAGGAAGCCCAGGATGTCCTTCGCCTCCGCCGCATCTGCTCCCAGGATGAGACATTCCACTCCCGTACACCTCAAATGTCCTCATTCTTCAAGGACTGCAACTTCCCCCCAACAGTGGTCGAGAACGCCCTCGACCGTGTCTCCCGCATTTCCCGGAAACACACATCCCTCACGCCCCGTCCCCGCAATAATAACCAAAAAAGAATCCCCCTCGTCCTCACATACCACCCCACCAACCTCTGGATCCAACACATCATCCTCCGACACTTCCGCCATCTGCAATCAGACCCCACCACCAAAGACATTTTTTCCTCCCCACCCTTATCTGCCTTCCGGAGGGACCACTCCCTCCGCGACTCCCTTGTCCGCTCCACACTCCCCTCCAGCCCCACCACACCCGGAATTTTTCCTTGTAACCGCAGGAAGTGCTACACCTGCCCCCACACCTCCTCCCTCACCCCAATCCCAGGCCCCAAGAAGACTTTCCACATCAGGCAGATGTTCACCTGCACATCTGCCAATGTGGTATACTGCATCCGCTGTACCCGTTGTGGCTTCCTCTACATCGGGGAAACCAAACGGAGGCTTGGGGACCGCTTTGCAGAACACCTGTGCTCAGTTCGTAACAAACAACTGCACCTCCCAGTCGCGAACCATTTCAACTCCCCCTCCCATTCCTCAGATGACATGTCCATCCTGGGCCTCCTGCAATGCCACAGTGATGCCACCTGAAGGCTGTAGGAACAGCAAATCATATTCAGCCTGGGAACCCTGCAGCCCAATGGCATCAATGTGGATTTCACAAGCTTCAAAATCTCCTCTCCCCCAACCGCATCCCAAAACCAGCCCAGCTCATCTCCACCTCATCTCCACCTCCCTAACCTGTTTTTCCTCTCACCTCAAGCCCCACCCCCATCTCCTATCTACTAACATCATCCCGCCCCCTTGACCTGTCCGGCCTCCCTGGACTGACCTATCTCCTCCCTACCCCCCTACCTACACTCACCTTTACTGGCTCCATCCCCGCCTCTTCGACTTGTCTGCCTCCTCTCCACCTATCCTCTCCTCTATCCATCCTCTATCCGCCTCCTCCTCTCTCCCTATTTATTTCAGAACCCTCTTCCCCTCTCCCATTTCTGATGAAGGGTTTAGGCCCGAAACGTCAAGTTTTCCTGCTCCTATGATGCTGCTTGACCTGCTGTGTTCATCCAGCCCCATGCTTGTTATCTCGGATTCTCCAGCATCTGCAGTACCTTTTATCTCTGATATAATTCCAAACTGAACTAGTCCTACCCGCCTGGTCTTGGCCTATATCCCTCCAAACCTTTTCCATTCATGTATCTATCAAAATGTCTTTTAAATAATGTAATTATACCCGCATCTATCACTTTTTCAGGTAGTTTACTCCACATGTGAACCACCTTCTGTGTAAAATATTTGCATCTCACGTCTTTTTTAAATCTCTCTCCTTTCACCTTAAAAATGTGTCCCCGAGTCTTGAAATCTCCCATCCTAGGGAAAAGACAACTACCAATAACTCTATCTATATGTCTCATTATTTTTAAACTTCTATCAGGTTGCTTCTCAACCTCTGACCCTCCAGTGAGAAAAGTCCCAGCCTATCCAGCCTTTCTTTATTACTAAAACCTTCCATACCTGGCAACATCTTGGTAAATCTCTTCCGAACCATCTCCAGCTTAATAATATCCTTCCTGTAACTGTGTGACCAGAACGGGACACAATATTACGGAAGATGCCTCACCAATGTTTAAAAATAGTTCAGGAACTGATCCATATATTGTTTTTGTTAACTTTTTGGACTACCTTTCTTCTGGTATGGGTGGATGTGTGTTATTTTCTTTCTTGTGTTTCTAGATGAATCACGTTACTGTTTTTGTTCATTCAAGAAGGCCCCATTAAATTGGCTCCTTTTAAAACATAAATTCATTTGCGTCTCGGAGAAGGGAAGGGAACTTTAGAAAATTAGCCAGTTGTGACCAACTGAGGAGGTAGGTGAATAACCAACAGAAATCAATTCATCCTGCCTCACCCAGGAGTTTTAATGATTTAAGGCATCCCCTCCGAAACTGTAACAAATTGGCAAACTTGCTTGGGAGCTGGTTGTAATATTAGGTACATAATTTCCATGAAAACTGAAAAAATCAATCCAGGTAAAATCCTTCTCTAACAACGTTGCAAATGTTCCTGCAGCACATGGACTGCAGCAATTTAAGAAGGCAGCTCACCATTACCTTCTCATGGGCAATCAGGCAAAAGAATACTAAATGCTGAACTAGTGAGAAACACAAACATCTGAAGAACAAATAAAACCAATTTAAGGATTTAAGCATAAACAGAGAAGCCTAGGTAAACTTCTGGAAACAAGAAAAACACAGGTCCTCATCGCCAAGGAAGTTCATAAATCTCTTTTCACTTGTCAAAACTAAACAGAGTTCGAAGGCACGTTTTTAAAATAGGATATTAGTTCTGGTAAGGATGGCATTTATTGCACTTCCCTAGATGGGTTGAAGTGGTAGTGACACAAACAAGTGGCTTGCTTGGACACTTTGGAGGGCAGTGAAGAAGAGTCAGGGTGATGCAGGGGACTGGTCCCCAGGGCAGTGCAGCTGTCTGCTCTCTGCCTGCTGCCCGATGCACTCAACCTTGTGGTATATACTTTTCCCACCACTGTTCCGGTCTGGTGCCTTGTGAAAAAGCCTAATAACATGCAGTAAAGTTTTTGAAACTTGAAGAATTTGACTGGTTGAGAAAGTGTTCAAATGTGAATGCCCACAGGCTAAAAACTTGATCCGAAAGACAACACTCCTGTCCTGGGTTCAGTACCTCCTCAAAAGTGCGAGACACTCTGTGTAACTGCTGCAGTCAACAGGTTAGAAGCTAAAATTTTTGACAACACTGCCTCGTTTAGTCACTATCATTAGCATCTCTTAATTTCAAAGAAAGGGAAAGATTTATTTCTGTAGTGTCTTTTGCAATGTCCCAAAGTAAACTGTACCCATGAGAGGTATTTTTTGAGATCACTGTTGTAATGTAGGAAATGCTGCTGTCAATTAAGGTCCCACAAAATAAATAATAATATGATAAGATTAAATATTAAGGGTGGCAAATTTAAAACAGAGATGAGGAGGAATTACTTCTATCAACGGATTGTCAATTTTTCAAATTCCTTACTGCAGGCACAGTGGACACTGAGGCACTGAAAAAATTAATTAATAATAAATTACATGGGGAGGCAATGGCCTAGTGGCATTATCGCTGGGGACCCTGCAGCCCTCCGGACTCAATATCGAGTTCAATGCTTTTAGGACGTAAGCTCTCCCATGTCCCAGTCCCATACCCACACACCAGGCCTTGTTATCACGTAGCCTGCCATTACACACCACCTGTTGTTAGTCACCAATAGTCCCAGTTAACAACTATTCACCCTCCCAGCCTGATCATTATTAACACTTTTTCTGTCCAATTGCTCTTCTCTGTCTTTAGGCTCTACATAGAACATAGAACATAGAACAGTACAGCACAGTACAGGCCCTTCGGCCCACGATGTTGTGCCGAATTTTTACCCTAATCCTAAGGTCTATCTAACCTCCACCCCTACCTTATACTATCATCCATATGCCTACCTAATATGAATGCCCCTTCGTAACCTAGAACAGCCCTCCGCACTATCCACAATGCGACCCACTTTTGTATTGTCCGCGAACTTACAAATCCACCCTTCCACTCCTTCATCCAAATCATTTACAAATATCACAAATAGAAGAGCACCCGGAACAGATCCTTGTGGTACACCACTCGTAACTGAGCACCATGTTGAATATTTTCCGTCCATCACCACCCTTTGCCTTCTAAGGGTCAGCCAATTCTGAATCCAATCTGCCACATTTCCCTCTATCCCATGCCTCCTTACTTTCTGCATGAGCCTACCATGGGGAACGTTATCAAATGCCTTACTTAAATCCATGTATACCACATCCACTGCTCTACCTTCATCCACGTGTTTGGTCACATCTTCAAAGAATTCAATAAGGTTTGTGAGGCATGATCTACCCCTCACAAATCCATGCTGACCATCACGAATCAAACTGTGCCTTTCCAAGTGATCATAAATCCTATGTCTCAGAGTATCCTATCATTTACTTCTTACCCCATCCCCCTCCCTTTTTTCTGCATATAAACTGACGTTTTCCCACCCACCGTCAGTTCTGAGGAGGGGTCACCGGACCAAAAATGTTAACTCTGTTTTTCCCTTTACAGATGCTGCCCGACGGACTGAGCTTTTCCAGCAAATTTGTTTTTGTTCCTAGCATTATCGCTGGACTACTAATCTAGAGACCTAAGGTAATGTTTTGGGGACCTGGGTTCAAATCCCACCACGGCAGATGGTGGAATTTGAATTCAAGAAATATCTGGAATTAAGAGTCTAATGATGACCATGAATCCATTGCTGATTGTTCGTGGGGGTGGTGGGGGTGTTTGGTTCACTAATGTCCTTTAGAGGGGGAAAACTGCCGTCCTTACCTGCTCTGGCCTACATGTGACTCCAGACCCACAGCAACGTGGTTGACTTTTAACTGCCCTCTGGGCAATGAGGGATGGACAATAAATGCAGCCCAGCCAGCAACACCCTCATCCTGTGAATGAATGAAGAAAAGGAGATAGATTTTTAATTAGTAATGGGCTAAAAGATTACAAGAAACAGGCAGGAAAATGGAGTTGAGGCAGAGACGAGATCAGCCATGATCATTTTAAATGGTGAAGTCGGCTCGAGGCGCAGAATTTCCTAATCCTGCTCCTAGTTGTTTTGTTCTTATGTTGGCTGGATAATCAATATTGGTTAGGACAGTGGGAGCAGTCAAAATAACACAGTGGAATCCATTACATTCACCTGAGGTAACATAGACACCTTGGTTTAATTTGAAAGGCAGCATTTCCGGTAATATGACAGTCCCTCCGTGTGTAATGGATCAGACAGCTTAGACTTTAAGGTTCAAGTCTCCGGAATGGGACTTACTCTCAGACCCTTTAATTCAGAGCCCAGCAATGCAAACCACTGAGCTCTAGTTGACAATTTGTTGCCAATTATTAGCAATCCAAGGAAAGAGAGAACAAAACAACTAATGAGTCATCTGGCAAATATCTCTTTGAACACCTTTAAATCTTTAATTCAACCAATTAAACTGGAACAGTAAAGAAAATCCTGAGAGGCAACACACAACAACTGGATTAAAAGAATTGTAAGTCATCATTGAATCCCTACAGTGTGGAAACAGGCCCTTTGGCCCAACAATTCCACACTGATGCTCAGGGCATCCCACCCAGATCCATCCCCCTATAACCCACACATTCCTGAACACGAGATAACAAACATGGGGCTGGATGAACACAGCAGGTCAAGCAGCATCATAGGAGCAGGAAAACTTGACGTTTCGGGCCTAAACCCTTCATCAGAAAACCCTTCATTAGTATGGCCAATCCACCTAGCCTGCACATCTTTGGACTGTGGGAGAAAACTAGAGCACCAGAGGAAACTCATGAAGACACAGATAGAGTATGTAAACCCCACACAGACAGTCACCCAAGGGCTGGATTGAACCCAGGTTCCTGGTGCTGTGAGGCAGCAGTGCTAAACACTGAGCCACCGTGCTGCCGACTGTGAATGTTAGGGAACATAGTGAAGTGGAGGATAGTAAAGATTTTAGTTTTAATGAAATGGCAACTGAGAATTTTGGTTGTTTAAGTATCAGGAAAACCAATAAGACCATAAGAAACAAAAAGAGGAATAGGCCATTCAGCCCATCAAGCCTGCTGTCCCATTCAATAGGGTTATGGCTGATCCAACATTCCTCACATCCACTTGTCTCCCTTTCCCTGTAAACCCTGATTCCTCAACTGATCAAGAATCGATCTCTGCCTTAAATATACGGAAGGATTCTGCCCCCACAGCCAACTGTGGTAATGAGTTCCAAAGACTCTCAACCCTCTGAGAGAAGAATTCCTCGTCATCTCAGCCTTATATTGACATCTTTTTATGCTGGGAGTTTTGCCTGCGGACCTGTACTAGTTACTAAATGCAAAATGCCAGGGCATTGAGGAAAAAAAGCCCAGAATTGTTCACTGGGAATTTATAGTATAGTTATGATTCTTATATTTTGTTACATATTAAAATACAGTCAACTCTACAGAGGGAACAGTCACCTGCGGATATATACAAGACAGCACATGGATTGAATGTTAAATCAGCAAGGGTAGTCAAAGAAATAGACCCAAATTAACCAGTGAGATAGTCAATTGTAAAATAAGAAAGGTGAAGAAGTTTCATGAACAGTTGACTGGGAGGAACACAACAAGCTGGAGTTGTCCAGATTAGGGCCATGGAATTGTTTGTGTCCACTTGATTGGTCAGACAAGCCCTCTGTGTGAACCTTGCCTAAGAAACAGCATGAAAACAAAGTTGCTGGAAAAGCTCAGCAGGTTTGGCAGCATCTGTGGAGGAGAAAACAGAGTTAACGTTTCGGGTCCGGTGACCCTTCCTCAGAAACAGCACCTCCAGCATTAGAGGGCCAGCATAGATTTTTGTGCTCCTGTCTTTAGACCAGGCCTTGGGCCCTCAATCTCTGACTCAGAGACAGGAATGCTGTCACTAAGCCAAAAGGATTGCTTCACTCCCCAGCTGCTGAAACAGCCCAAAGCTTTTGGCGCCTTTAATCTGTCGAGTTTTGAATTTGTCTCCGCAGCTTTCAAAAATTTGTCCCCGTTGCAGTTGGGAAGGTTTTCCAGAAGCATTACAGTCAGCACAGCTTGGCACAGTTCAGGAGTGTGCTCAGCTGACCGAGAGTCGAGAAGGTGCATCACAAAGACACAAGGAGAACAGAGATAACAAACCAGAGAGAGAGGGGAAGAGATTCAGCTGAGAAACTGAGAAATAAGAGGGGGATAAGATTCTTTTAAGGATGTAGCAAGTTGTCATGGTCTGGAACACGCTGTCTGAAAGGGTGATGGAAGCAGATTCAGTCGTAACTTTCAAAAGGTTGTGTGATAAAACCTAAAATAATATGGCATTTTTATTGCAGTAAGATGTCCCAGGACACTTCACGGAGAGGACAAAGTCTGACATTGGGTCACAAAAGGAAAATCACACGAAAGATTACCAAAAACTGAATCAAAGATGCAGTTTATGTGGAGCATTTTAAAAGGAGAAAATACTCAAAAGTACTTGCAGCGATATGAGCAGGGAAGTGCGACTGACTGGACAGCTGTTTCAAAGAGCTAACACAACTGTGGCAGGCTGAGTGGTCTCTTTCCATCATTCTTGATGAGCCTTTATAACTCACATTGAAGTAAATGCAGGAGCCTGGGATATGGGAATGGAGTCCAAAGGCAAGTAAATTACAAGAAATCTCTTTTGAATGCATTCTGTGCCTAGTGTGTGCTCTGGCTCAGAATGCAGAACACAAAACTTTCCTCTGCTCATAGCCCTCTTTTGCATAATCAAAACGTTTCTGGGGCCTCATTCTACATCACGGTTTCATTTGCACCAAATTGCCAAGTGGATGTTAAAGTCCTCAAACCACTTAAACGATCTCTTGTAAGTAGCTTGATGCACTTGAGGGCAGAGAATTTGGCCAAATGCATTAAATTGCTTAAAGCACATTCCCCGCAGCTTACATTCTGCTGCCTTAATGGAATTTATAAAATCATACAATGTATGCACAGGAATTAAAAACTTCTTAGCAGAAACTCTATCTACTCTCAGAGAGCACGATACAATCCAAGGCACACCCTCCACTGCAGGAAGGAGCATTCACGCAGAGCCAGGATCAAGTCCAGATTGAGCCCTGCTGACTTTGTAAAAGGATTCTTGAGAAAATGATTGGCAGGAGACCTGATAAAAAGTGTAGACTCTCACAGACAGGCATCCGCTGCACCTGACCTCTTCTCCTTCCTCCCCCTAGCCCCACCTATCCACCCCCACCAGTAACCTGCCTGAGAATATCACAGCATCCTGGGTTGGTTAGAGAAGGGGTGCATAGTCGGGATGATGACTTCCTTTGGCCTTATCTTGCTTCGCAAAGTATCCAGCTACGGACCTGTCAGCTGTATCTTTCTGTTACCTGATCCAGGATGAAAGGGTCTCCCTGAACCTGCAATAAATTCCATTCAGAGTGTAGCCGGAATGCTCTGCCCTCAGGTGTAAAGATGAGAGCTGCCAGTTACATCAGATCAGATCTTTCACATTGATTACTTTTCAGTGCAGCACAGTAAACTAAAGGACACAGAGTCCAAAAACAACATTCAAATACACTTTTACTCATTCCTACCTCCACTTTTCCATATTTGGTTGTTCCACCTTTAAAGTACATCTTTCCTTAAATTCTAACCTTCAGCTGCCGATAATTCATGCCATCACAGTTTGTAGGATCATGCACAGAATGACTGCTGCGTTGGTTGACATGGCCTCTGTACGTCACAATAATTCATAGATGGACTTGCTAATGTTTCAGAAAATTGCCCTCATCTTTGATACCTTCACTCATCTTTCCAGCTGGAACTGACTAACCTTCTGAAGAAAAGATACTGAATTCAAAACATTGACTCGATTTCTGTCTATAGATGCTGCCAGACCTGCTGAGTTTCTCCAGCATTCACTCTGCTTGTTCTAGATTTCTAGTGCCTATGGTATATTTTGCATCTATCTAATTCATCTCCTGATTATCATAGTGTGGCCAATATGTATTGCTCAGCCACTATTACTGAAAATAGACCAATTTCTCAGTCAGGATTGAAATGCAGCTTGTGGGATTCTAATCTGCGAAATAGTAAACCACATTTCTGACCAGCCACTGCACTTCAAAACAACTAAAAAAAGAAAAGAAATTATTAGAAGGCCTTGGCATCCCAGTCTGCATTTGTGAAGAGTGACGCAGATGTGATTTGGGGGAATTGGAAATCCTGCAAAACAGGTAGGTTTAGATTGGGCAGAAGGTTAAAATTAAAAATAAAAAAAAGGCCTGAACACAAAGCACTTGGAACCAACGTCAACACTAAGCTGTATGGACCCACAATCAGTCCGAAGGTCGCACATGCTTTGCATTTTCATCCAGTTTTGGGAGTGACTGTTGGGTTTAGAGGGGCATATGCATAAAAAAATAATTGGGAGCATAGCCTGGAACTAGCCCTTTCTCTCATGTTCAGTAAATTCACATCATATTCATAACTGCAAACCTGGCCTATATTCAGAATAAAGGTAGACTCACTATTTCTTACCAGACCATAGGACTGCTCCCTTATTACAGAGAGATGGCTGGTGATGGTTTAGCCTGAAGGTCACCACGCCTCAGGCAAGAGTGCGAGTTTGAGGAGGCAGGACCTTCACGGTAACCTCAGCCAGGAATCAAAATCATGCTGAGATAACAAGGTGTAGAGCTGGATGAACACAGCAGGCCA
>JAHRHZ010000016.1:62530345-62541857 GCA_024137785.1 Ginglymostoma cirratum | reverse complement strand
CTACACCTTGTTATCTCAGATTCTCCAGCATCTACAGTTCCTACTATCTATCAAACTCATGCTGTTAGTTTTACTTTGTGTTGCAAACCAGCCAACTTTCGCAAGCAAAGGAAAAGGCCTGTATGGAGGCTCAGTGGTCAGCACTGCTGCCTCACAGCACTAGGGACCCAGGTTCGATCCCTGCCTTCAGTGACTGTCTGTGTGGAGTTTGCATGTTCTCTCTGTGTCTGTGTGGGTTTCCTCCGGATGCTCCGGTTTCCTCCCACAGTCCAAAGATGTGCAGGTTAGGGTGGATTGGCCATGCTAAATTGCCCATAACCTCCAGGGATGTGCAGACTAGGTGGATAATGGGGGAATGGGTCAGGGTGGGATGCTCGTTGGTGTGGGCTTGTTGGGCCAAAGGGCCTGTTTCCACACTGTAGGGATTCGATGATCTAAGAACTGAGTTAAACAGCCATCTATTTAGGGCAGATCTTCCTACAATTGAGGTCTCTTTTTAAAATCAACATTAAATACTTTTAAGTTGGAAGTAAATAGATTCGTGTTAGGCAGGGAATCACATGTTCTTGGGGTTAGATGGGAATGTGGAATTTGAAACAAATATAGATCAACCATAGTCTTAATGAATGGCGGAGCAGGTTTGAAGGTTTGAATGGTTTACTTCTGCTTCTAATTCTTAGTGTGGCTGTTCATAAATGACATGGTGTTAAAACACTTCATCAACTGTGAAGCACTTTGCAATGCCCTGACCATGTACAAAAGTGTTTTTTTTTCTCTCTGGAGCACACTAGGCTTATTGAGTGGGGTTGCACGGGGTTTAAAGCTTAAGAAACTTGGTTTAAAACTTTGTGTACAGGTTTTTCTGATTTACCAATGTTACTATGAGATTCAGATGATTTGATCCAAGATCTGATCTGGGGAATTTGTCTGTTTCAGTATTGATGTGACAGACTCTGGCCCTGACGAAAACTCCAGCTCTGTTTTGGGTGGATGGATACTGAACGAAGTGGGAATCTCTTCACCTATTTCAAAAACTTCCTACATTACAGCAGTGACTATACCTCACTGAGCTGTAAAGTGCTTTGAGACATTCATAGGGTTGTGAATGTAGCTATAAAATGCAAATCTCTCTTTCTTTAGACATTTTGAGAAAGGGCGCCTGGGCTTTATGGGAACCAAGCCTTAATGTAAATCCAACTGGTTAACTATTCCTTGTTGGAACTCACATGTCCAAGAGGAAACTGTTCAGAGGGTCGCGTGATCATTTTCCAGTCTCTCTCTCAGTAGTGGGACTTTAAGGTTTAGGAAAATGCACTGAGGAGGGAATCAAGAAATCTCCTTGTGCGAAAGCTGCCTCTATGAAGACATTTTTTTAAAAATCCAAGAAACAAGTTAGTTCGGACAACTTCAGGGCCTCAGCTGCTCTGTTGAGATTCCCTCCCCTGACAGAGAGCCCAGAGCTTCGTCCTCCCCACCACTTTGGGCCAACAGTTACAAGGGCAGTGAGATCCCCACAACTTCATCAGAGACGGACCCTTCCTGCAAAAATACAGTTTTAAACAGCTGCCCTGCTAACCTTTTGAACCCAGCAGGTTCTAATTTGGTTTCTTCGGTGTCTGAGGCTAGTGTGCAGGTACAACAAGTAATCAGGAAAGCTGATAGAATGTTCTAGATTATTCAAGGGGAATTAAATGCAAGGAGTAGGGAGGTTATGCTTTAGTTATACAGGCAATAGAGACTGGATCTGAATTACTGTGTACAACACTGGTCATCGTAACTAGTGAATGATGTTAATGCAGTTCCGAAAATGTTTACTGGACTATTACCTGGAATGATTGGATTGCCTTATGGGGAAAGGCTGGACTGATTAGGCTGGTATCCTCTAGAGTTTAGATGAGTCAGAGGTCACTGAATTGAAACATATACAATCCTGAGGGAGCTTGACCGGGTGAATGTTGAAAGGATGTTTCCTCTTGTGGGGGAATCTAGAAGCAGGGGTCATAGTTTAAAGAATAAGGGGTTGTCCATGTAAAGCGGAGATGGGGAAACTTCTCTTTTCCTCAGTGTGTTGTGATTCTTTGGAATTCCTTTCCTCAAAAGGCAGTGGATGCGGAATCTTTAAAGATTTTTAAGGCAGAGGGAGATAGATTCTTGATGACCAAGGGGATGAAAGATTATCGGGGGATATGCAGGAATGTAGTGTTGAGGTTAAAATCAGACCAGCCACGATCTTATTGAATGGTGGGACACATCGGAAAGACTGAGTGGCCTATTCTCACTCCTTGTGTTATGTTTGTATTTTGCGAAAGCCTCTCAGTTGATGTTAGCTAAACTCCCTCCCCCCTCCAACCTTGAACTCTACCCTGCCAATGTTGATCTCACAAGCACCTGTTTTCTCCCCCGAATTCAAGATGTTTGGTGAATGAGGCTTGCCCTGTTTCACAGTCGGGATGTCAGATTACGAGACAGTGTGTGAGTCAGCTCTGTACACGGAGGGAGGGAGGCTTTAGGTTCCTTTACAAATTCTTCTTTTTATTTCCCTGCATCCTTTCTCTCACGTAAACCCTTCACTGCTGCCAAATGTTTGCTTGTCAAATGCGGGGGATTGTGCTGCCTGTAAACCATTCTGCAGTTGGCGGTCACACAATTCCCCGGCCAGTCAGCACGTGAGCTGTCTCAGGATTCTCATTGACAATTTCCTCTTTCTTCTCCCGCGCCCCATCATCTGACTGCAAACTGGCAAGCTTGTCCCGAGAGGAACCGGCTGCAATGGGATGCTGTTCAAATCCCAGGCCTCGGGTTAGGAGGCAACTGTTTAACTTCAGGGAATTACAAAGTGGCTCCTTTATGAAAGGAGCTGACTCAATATCCTGTTACTTCACCCTCCCGGCTTTTTGTCAACTTATCTCCGTCGCTTCATTCAGGCTACGAACAGTTTGCTGAGTTGAAATGAATTTTGCTCTGCAGTTTGGCGGATGCAGACTTTACTGAGATTGAAGCCCCCTTTTTGAGTGCAGTAAGCTGTGGGTATCCCTCCCAGGCCTCACTTCAACAAGTTAGACTTGATTCCAAGATAATCCCGGCTATCAAAGGTCAAGATGCACGACAGGAAGTCACTGTGTTGAACATACAAACATATAAACATGGAACAAGAGTAGACCACTTGGCCCTTCCAGCCTGCTCCCCCATTCGTTAAGATTGTGGCTGATCTGATTTTAACGCTTAATTTATGTTTCTGAATATTTATGAAAACCTTCCATCCCCTTGGTAATCACAGATCTACCTGCCAAGTGGTGGATGTGGCTATAGTTACAAAGCTTAAAAGATGTTTGGATAAGTACATGAATGGGAAAAGTTTGGAGGGATATGGGCCAAGCACAGGCAGATGGGACTAGTTTAGTTTGGGAAGATGATTGGCATGGACTGGTAGGTCTGTTTCCATGCTGTATGAATCTGAAAAATATTTAAAGGTTCTGCATCCAAAGGCTCACAAACCCACTGAGAGAAAATATGTTTCCTCATCTCTGTTTTAAATGGACATTCCTTTATATGTACGCTGTGGCCCCTGAAAGAAGAATTGCACTTACAATGCATTTTCCCCAAAACATCCTTAATCACTCTGCAGCCATTAAAGCTCTTTTGAAATATAGACACTATTATAACGCATCAAAAAAACTTATGCTTAGCAAAATTGCAGTAAAGACAATAAGGTTAATCATATGGCCAATGTTGATTGTGTATTAAATATCAGCCAGATTCTCAAGGAAATCTCTATCCCTGATCTCGTTATCGTCTTGGTCCAAGATGAGATAAATTACTGAAGTCTCAAAGTGAGGTGATAGTGACTGCCCTTGATACTAAGATAGCATTTTACTAATTATGGCATCATGGAGATGCAGCAAAACCAGAGACAATGAGGCCAGGGAGAACTCTCCTTTCATTGAGACATAGGAAGATGGTTGTGGCTGTGGGAGGTTGATCCTCTGAGTCCCAGGACATCTCTGCATGGATTCTTCAAGGTCGTGTCCTGACCCAACCATCTTCAGCTGATTCATGAATTACCACCCCTCCAACACCAGGTCAGAAGTGGGTATGTTTGCTGCTGATTACATAATATTCATGTTCATTCATAACCCTCAGACACTGGAGCAGTCCATGTCTAAATGCAGCAAGATCTGGACAATATTCAGGCTTGGACTTAAAAGTGGCGAGTGCTAGGCAAGGTCCATCTTTAACAAGAGAAAATCTCACCATTCAATGTTATTTGAAAAGCCCTGGGGAAAATTGATGTACAGAGAGATTTGGGTGTTCAGGTCAATTGTTCCCTGAAGGTGGCAATGCAGGTCAATAGAGTGGTCAAGAAGGCTATGGCATGCTTTCCTTCATCGGACGGGGTATTGAGTACAAGAGTTGGCAGGTCATGTTACAGTTGTATAAGACTTTGGTTCGGCCACATTTAGAGTACTGCGTACGGTTCTGGTCGCCACAATACCAAAAGGATGTGGATGCTTTGGAGACGATGCAGAGGAGGTTCACCAGGATGTTGCCTGGTATGGAGGGCGCTAGCTATGAAGAAAGGTTGAGTAGACTAGGATTATTTTCATTAGAAAGATGGAGACTGAGGTGGGACCTGATTGAAGCCTACAAAATCATGAGGGGTATAGACAAGATGGATAGCAAGAAGCTTTTTCCCGGAGTGGGGGACTGAATTACTCAGGGTCATGAGTTCAAAATGAGAGGAGGAAAGTTTAAGGGAGATATGCATGGAACGTTCTTTACGCAGAAAGTGGTGGGTGCCTGGAACACGTTGCCAGCAGAGGTGGTAGACGCAGACACGTTAGTGTCTTTTAAAATGTATCTGGACAGGTACATGGTTGGACAGGGAGCAAAGGGAGACAGACCCTTAGAAAATAGATTACAGGTTTAGACAGAGGATCTCGATCGGCAGAGGCTTGGAGGGCCGAAGGGCCTGTTCCTGTGCTGTAATTTTCTTTGTTCTTTGTTCTATTACTATCATGGAAACTCCTATATCAATACCCTGGATCAACTCCCTTGCCATAGCTACTGTGGGTATATCTGCACCGTAAGGACTGCAGTGGCTCAAGAAGGCAGCTAACCATTGCCTTCTCAAGGTCAATTAGAGATAGGCAATAACTACTGGCTCAGCCAGTGATACCCACATCCCATTAAATATTAAAAGAAACTGCTCCTACCCTTCTTCAGATGGTTCCATTTTATCTCCTTCATTCCCCACAGAGGGCAGATTGAGACTTGAGTTGAGATCTTATCCAGAGGACTGAACCTTTGACAATGCAGGATTCTCTCACTAATGGCAGTGGCAATATCTATCTAATTGAGTATGATATAAAATGTCAAATGTTGTGCTTTAACCCAATACCTTCTGATAGACAGTTAAGATTGGCATTTTAAGGAGCAACAAACCATTCACAGTTGGCATACTGCTCTGCCGGTGGAGCTCAATAACTTTTCCCTCCAATATTTTGGCACGTGCTTGTGTGGGCCTCTTCCATTCTGGTACTCAGATCGCTGCTTCTGAGTAACCCTAACAAGGACAAATATCAATCTAGTCCCTGAGTCCTTTGCAGTTCAGTCAGCCTATCCTCCCTCTATAGCCAAGTATCATGGAAATCCTGTACTGACACTGGTAAAGAGTTTGTTTTATTTGTTCACCGGATGCAGTGTCACTGGCGAGAACAATATTTGTTGTTCATCGCTAATTTCCCAGAATGTAATTTAGATTCAAGTAAATCAGTCTGGGTCTGGAGTCACACATAGATCAGTCTCAATAAGGATGGCAGGTAAAGACATTTAGAGGTTCTTTCCTTCTCTATTAGTGAGCCAGGTGGTTTTTACAATAATCAACAGTGATCGTTTGTTACTTTTAGGCTAGCTCTTTATTTCAAATCATGGGATTTAAATCCATGTCCCAAAACATTAGCCTGGCACTCTGGGTTGCTAGTCTAGTACAGAACTTCCTCTTCTTTATACAAGTTTCATAAGACCATAAGACATAGGAGCAGAAATTCGACCATTCAGCCCACCGAGTCTGCTCCACCATTCAATCGTGGCTGACAAGTTTCTCAACTCCATTCTCCCGCTTTCTCCCCATAACCCTTGATCCACTTGACAATCAAGAACCTATCTATCTCAGTCTTAAATGTACTCAATGACCTGGCCTCTAAAGCCTTCTGTGGCAGTGAATTCCTTGAATTCACCAGTCTTTGGCTGAAGAAGTTTCTCCTTATCTCTGTTCTAAAAGGTCTTCCCTTTACACCAAAGCTGTGCCTCGGGTCCTAGTCTCTCCTTGCAATGAAAACATCTTCCCAACATCCACTCTGTCCCGGCCATTCACTATTCTGTAAGTTTCAATTAGATCCTCCCTCTTCCTTCTAAACTCCATCATGTATAGACCCAGAGTCCTCAAACGTTCCTCATATGTTAAGGTTTTCATTCCTGGTACAATTCTTGTGAACCTCCTCTGAGCCCGCTCCAGGGTAAGTCCATCTTTCCTGAGATATGGGGCCCAAAACTGTGCACAATACTCCAAATGTAGGCTAACCAGAGCTTTGTAGAGCCTCAGAAGTATATCCCTGCTTTTATATTCAAGTCCTCTCAAAATAAATGCCAAAGTTTCATTTGCCCTCCTAACTACTGGACCAACATGCAAGTTTACCTTGAGAGAATCCTGAACTGGAACTCCTAAGTCTCTTTGCATTTCAGACTTCTGAATTTTCTCCCCATTTAGAAAATAGCCCATACCTCTGTTTTTCTTACCAAAGTGCACGACCTCACACTTTCCCACGTTGTACTCCATCTGCCATTTCTTTGCCCACTCTCCAAACCTGTCCAAATCCTTCTGCAGCCTCCCCGCATCCTCAGTACTACCTGTCCCTCTACCTGTCTTTGTATCATTTGCAAACTTAACCAGAATGCCCTCAGTTCATTCATCAAGATCATTAATGTATAAAGTGAAAAGTTGTGGTCCCAACACTGACCCTTGATGAACACCACTTGTCACTGGCTGCCATCCTGAGAAAGACCTTTAATCCACTATCTGCTTTCTGCCAGACAGCCAATCTTCTATCCATACTAGCACCTTGCCTCTAACACCATGGGCCTTTATCTTATTCAGCAGTCTCCTGTATGGCACCTTTACAAAGGCCTTCTTGAAATCCAGGTCATTCCCTCCACCTCTAGTCTCCAATATTATTATTAACTGCTGTTCTATATTCAGAAGCAAAATCCTTACCTTGTCCAATTGCTAGGTTTTTGTGAAACATTAGGACTAAACACTTGCTCATAAGTATCAGAGTAGCATAGTTATGATGTACTGGATTAATAATGCACAGTCCTGGATTGATTCTATAGAAATGAGAATACAAAGCCCTCTGTAGTAGTTGGGGAGGATTTCATATTTTCTGCTCAACTGTTCCAGAGACATTATAACGCACTCCTGGGCAGGTGGGATATTAACTCAGGCCTCCAAGCTCAGAGGTAGGGACAATAGGCGATGGCCTAGTGGTTTGATTGCTGTTAATCTAGAGACTCAGATAACATTCTGGGGACCGGTGTTTGAATCCTGTTATGGCAAATGCTGAAATTTGAATTCAATCAAATGTCTGGAATTAGGAATCTAAAGATGATGATGAATCCATTATTGATTGTCGGGGGGAAAACTCATCTGGTTCACTAGTGTCCTTTAGGGAAGGAAACTGCCATCCTTACCTGGTCTGGCCTACATGTGACTCCAGATCCACAGGAATGTGGTTGACTCTTAACTGCCCTCCGGGCAATTAGGCGTGGGTAATAAATGCTGCCTGGCCAGTGATGCCCTCACCCCGTGAATGAATAAAGGGAAAAAATAACCTACCTGTGCACCACAATAGCCCTCGGTAACCAGGGAATTTAAATTCAGCTAATTTACTAAAGCTGTGATTAAGAAGATAGTACCCTATTAGCTGTATGCTCATGGAATTACTGGACTGTTGTAAAAACCCATTTTGGTTAAATGTACAAGTGTACCATCCTTAGATAGTCTGGCCTCCATGTATCTTCAGTTTCACAGCCAATGTGGCTGATGCTTATCTGAAATGTCCCAGTAAGCCACTCGGTTTAGCGAACAGGAAATAAATGCTACCATTGTCAATAATGCATATATTTTGTGAATGGATGAAAAAAAAAGACATTGTACACTTGGGATCAGTTTGAGAGATTTGAAGAGGGACCCTTAGTTTCCACTTGTTGTGATACAGCAGGAGGAAATGATACTCTAATTAATGGCCTGTGGAGGATAATTACCAAACAAATTAATTCTCTACCCTAGAGAACACGTTATGGCAGATTAGTGTGGGAGCACATCTTTGGCAATACAGCTAAATAAATTGCAGAGTCTGCTCAGTTGCTACCAGGGATATTCCTTCAAAGGAACGAAGAGACTTGATTTCGAGCAGTTGGCACTAGACTGAGACACCTCATGATTAAAGCAATTTGATTCATTCCTTTTCAGCCAGGATGGATGACTGGAGATAAGTGAGACAATGTACACAAGTCAGGAAGTTGCACTGCAGGCAAAAACCTGGCTCTGATCCCTATCAGCTCTGACACTTGAAAGGATTTCAACTAACTTACACATTAAACATCCGGCCCAGTCACTTGACACTGGTAGGTGTAGAATATTTCAGTAAACCTGCAAGTATGTTGCATTTCTGTCTTTTTGAGCAATCACAAGGTGGTTGTGTTTTACTGAGGACTGCAGCAGAAGTGCAAGAGTGCTTTTTTTAAAATTCACTCCTAAATGCCCACAGTGCTGCTGGGAGCCAACCGTATTGCTGTGGGTCTGGAGTCAGCACTTGTAGGCCAGATCTGGTAAGGATGGCAGTTTCCTTCCCTCTAACACATTAGAGAACCAGATGGGTTTTTTTGACAACCAACAATGGATTCATGGTCATCATTAGACACATTTCCAGATTTTTAATGAATTCAAATTCCACGAACTGCCATGGCAGGATTCGAACCCAGATTCCCAGAATATTACCTGGATCTCTGGATTAACAACCTAGCAATGATACCACTAGGCTGCTTTTTTTTGTTTATGTATTTATTTGTAGGATGTATGTTCTGGGTTTGAACCTCGCCATAGCAGGTGGTGAAATGTGAATTCAATCTTTAAAAAAATCTTGAGAAAATGTTGGCTTTGTGTAACTAATGAAGTCAAGCGTGTGAAGGCCCATGGTCATACCCTCCTCTACTTTTTGTTGTAATTGTGCTGTGTCTAGTAGGCCATTCTTGTGAAACGTCCAATTACCTAGGGCAGGCAATGGTCTAATGGTATCTTAACTAGACTAGTAATCTAGCTATTCAGGTAATGTTTTGGGGACATGGGTTTGAAACCAATAAAAGGAAAATTGTGGATTAAGAGTCCAGTGGTGACTATGACACCCTCCTTGATTTTTGGGGAGTTGACCTGGTTCACTAATGTCCTTTAGGGAAGGAAATCTGCCATCCTTACCTGGTCTGGTATACATATGACTGCAGACCCACAGCAATGTAGTTGACTCTTAACTGCCTTCTGGGCAATTAGGGATGGGCAATAAATGCTGCCTGGTCAGTGATGCCCTTATCCCGCGAATGAATTAAAAAAACACACATGACAATTAAAGCAATGTGAACTGCTGACAGACTCCTCCAACATGGACTATGGATGGAAGGAGTCTCTTCGGCAAAGCCACGTAATGTCTGTTCGAAGGATGTGACCCTAATTTGACAATACGAAGGTGGGTTACGTTGTGGACAGTGCGGAGGGCCGTTCTAGGTTACAAAGGGACATTGATAGAATGCAGAGCTGGGCTGAGAAGTGGCAGCTGGAGGTTAACCCTGAAAAGTGTGAGGTGATTCATTTTGGAAGGACAAACTTGAAAGCAGAATACAGGGTTAACAGAAAGATTCTTGGCAGTGTGGAGGAGCAGAGAGATCTTGGGGTTCATGTTCACAGTTTGCTGAAAGCTGCCACCCAGGTGGATAGAGTTGTTAAGAAGGCGTATGGTGTGTTCCCTTTCATTAATAAGGGATTGAGTTCAAGAGCCGTGAAGTTATGCTCCAGCTATACAAAAGCCTGGTTCAGCCACATCTGGAGTATTGTGTCCAGTTCTGGTCACCTCATTACAGGAATGATGTGGAAGTGTTGGAAAAGGTGCAGAGGAGATTTACCAGGATGTTGCCTGGAATGGAGGGAAGGTCTTACGAGGAAAGGTTGAGAGAGCTAGGGCTTTTCTCTTTCGAACAAAGAAGGATGAGAGGTGATTTGCTAGAGGTGTACAAAATGATCAGAGGTATAGATAGCGTAGACAGCCAGAGACTTTTTCCTAGGGTAGAGGTAGCTTCTACGACGGGACATAGTTTTAAAGCGAAGGAGGTAGATATTGGGGAGACGTCAGAGGTAGGTTCTTTACTCAGAGAATGGTCGAGGCGTGGAATGCATTGTTGGAGAGGGTAGTGGAGTTGCCTCATTAGGGGCATTTCAGCAGCTATTAGATAGGCATAAGGATGATAGTCTAAGGTAGGGGTGGAGGTTAGATAGACCTTAGGATTAGGGTAAAAGTTTGGCACAACTTCATGGGCCGAAGGGCCTGTACTGTGCTGTACTGTTCTATGTTCTATGTTCTAATAGCTCCTCCAGCCCCAGAATCCTCTGGTATTTCTACACTCCTCAATGTTACTCGCACCATCAATCCTCTGGCTTTAGATCTCAAGACTTGAGCTCTGAAATTCCCGCCGTAAATTTTTGCACTGCTTTGTCTTCTTCAAGCATTGTTGGGATTTCAATAACAACAAATTATGTTTATGAGGTACCTTTAACATCATAAAATGTCCCCAAATGTGTCAGTGGAACATTACAAAGCAGAACTAGACAATAAGACATGTGTGGAAATTAATTAGGTAGATGATCAAATGTTTGCACCAAAGGTGGATTTTAAACAGTATCATAAAAATTGCAAGGTTCAGAGGCAGAGTTGTGGCATTGCTGGGATATTCTGAAGCTTAGTACCCAGGCAGATGAAGTTCTAGCTACCATGGAAGCTGTGATTAAAGTCAGAGAAGTTGAAGAGACTGACGTAGAGACATTCAGGTATCTCGGAGAGTTGTGGGGCTGGCTGAGGTGACAGAGATTGAGACAGGTGAAGCCATGGAGAGTTGAAAACAAGGATGAAGAATTTTGCTTTAGTGGGAGTCAGTGTCGCAGAGCTACGAGCAAGAAAGTTGTTAAAACTCACATAACACGTGTCATCATCCCCATGCAAAAAGCACTGGAGAATCTCAGAAGGTCTGGTAACATTTGTAGAGAGAGAAAAACAGAGTTAACATTCTGACAAAGGTTCACTGGGCTCTAACAATGATGGGGCTGGATGAACACAGCAGGTCAAGCAGCATCATAGGAGCAGGGAAACTTGACGTTTCCGGCCTAGACCCTTCATCAGATTTCTGATGAAGGGTC
>JAHRHZ010000016.1:62470902-62529945 GCA_024137785.1 Ginglymostoma cirratum | reverse complement strand
CCTGCTCCTATGATGCTGCTTGACCTGCTGTGTTCATCCAGCCCCATGCTTGTTATCTCGGATTCTCCAGCATCTGCAGTACCTTTTATCTCTCATAACAATGACTCTGTTTTTCTCTGTACAGTTACTGCCAGACCTGCTGAGCTTCTCCAGCACTTTCTGTTTTTATTTCAGATTGCCAGTGGCTGCAGTTCTTTGTTTTGTTGTCATGGTCCCCAAAGACTGTGCACCATCACCTTCTCCAGTTTAATGAGGAATAGGCAATAAATATTGGTCCAGCCAGTGTCACTGACATCCCATGAATGAAGAAGAAAAACATTTATGGAGTATGGAATTATCACATTCAGAGGCAAAAAAAGGCACATCAATTGAGTTCCAGCTGGTAGTACACTTGCCTCTGAATCAGAAGGGAGTGGGCTTGTGTTCTGGTCCTGAGTGCATCGAGACTGATGTTCCCAGTGTGGTACTGCAACTGCTGCACTGTAGGAGGTGCTGTCTTTTGAGTGTGGTGTAGATCTGAAATCTTCTCTGTTCTCTCCAGTGGATGTGAGAGATCCCACGGCACCACTTGCATCAAGTACAGGGAGAGTTCTGGCTAATCAACAACAGAAGCACTGCTTATTGGGCCAAGGGAGCATTGCTGTTTGTGGGAGCTTGCTGTGCAGGTATGTCAATTCATTTCCTCAGTTCAAAAGTACTTCATTGGTTTTAAAGTAGTCTGGGATGTCCTGAAGTTGTGAAAGTGCTGTTCGGTCTTTTAGGAGGCAGCCAAGATATCGAGAATCAGATCAGAGGAAAAGAGATACCGCTTCTCTCAGTTCTTCAATACCAATATAAGAAGATGGAACAGACCACTGGGATTTGAGCAGTCAATGCAGATGAAGGTGATCAGAATTCACACAGGCCTCTCTGTTTCAATGAGGTTTTTGTGCTCTGCAGAACTGATGTGACTTAAGCCTTTGGACTCCAACAAATGACGTCACTGGCATGAAAAATTAACTTGTTCCATGTAGATTTTTAAAAAACAGATTATTGTACAAATTATAAATATTTGATACTCAACAGAAGACCACTTAAACTGAGTTAAAAATAACTTTAATTTCATGATACAATTCTATTTCCCTCTCTCTTAATTCATTCACAGATATTTATGAAATCCCTAGTCAAAAACTGAAAGAACTGAAAGAAAGAGATGATAAGAATTTATCTCATGTAGTGAGTGGTTGCAATATGGATTGCATTACTGAATGGTTGGTAGGAGCAGCTTCAATAACTTTCAAGGGAATTTAGACAAATACTCAGCAAGTAAATAACTATAGGGACCTGGGAGTAAGAGTGAGCGAGAGTAGAACAAATTGAAAAGCTCTTTCAAGGAGCTAACAGATAGAAGGGTCCAAACGCCCTGAGTCGGTGCTGTTTGATTGTGTGACTCTAAAGCAATTGAAGTGTCACCTATACTATCATCCAAAATTAGATTGAATTGGTAAATGAAGAAAAAATGAAGGAACAATCTGTCTGGATAAATAAAAGAGATAGATACTGCTTCACAATAGAAACACAGAAACTAGCAGCAGGAGTAAGCCATTCAGCCCTTTGAGTCTGCTACACCATACAATAGGATCATGGCTGATCCTCTAATCTAATACTTTATTCCTGCTTTATCCCTATTGCAGTACTGCTTTTAAAATCTAGAAACTTATCTAAAAATTTAGAGAATGATCCCCTGAGTCAGTTTACAAAAAATGTTCCAGTTCTTTTTTCCCTAAATGGGCTTGATTTTTCATCTTGTATCATTTTTCATGATTAATTGGGGAAGCATTAATTTCAATGAGGATCTGGTCCAGACATGTTGGCATCAAGATTGGCAGACAAAACAATATCGGTACAATGGGCTGCCTTCACAGAGGGATACGTCAGGCACATTTCAGGCATGTTCCTGCAAGTGGCAAGGGCACACCAAACAAAGCCAGAGCTCCCTGCTTGATAGGAGAGATCGAGAGTAAGACGTAGCAGTAAGAAAAGGGTGAACATGACAGATGTCACGTCAATAATACAAGTGAGAAGCAAGCTGAATATTGAAGGTACTAAGGGAAAATGAAAAAGAAAATTATAGGTCCCTATAATTATTTACTTGCTGAGTATTTGTCTAAATTCCCTTGAAAGTTATTGAAGCTGCTCCTACCAACCATTCAGTAATGGAATCCATATTGCAAGAAAAACAAAGAAGGAGTGTGAGAAAAGATTGCCAGCTGATTGAAAAGAGAACCTAGATGTCTGCTGTATGATGCCAGAGGACATGGCTGAGGATTTAAATAAATACTTTAGTACTTTGCATCTGTCTCTATCGAGGAGGAAAATGCTACTAAAGTTGTAATGAAAGTGGAGACATTGGATAGACCTTAAATTGATAAATAGTACATATAGAAAAGTTATGTGTATTTAAAGTCGACAAGTAACTAGAGCGGATCAGACGTATTTAAAGATACTGAAGCAAGTCAGGCTGAAATCATGGTGGACTTGGCTGTAATTTTCCAATCCTCCTTCAGTATAGAGGTGGCATCAGAGAACAGGAGAACTGCATATATGGCAACTTTGATAAAAAATGTTTGGAGAAACAACATTATGGGCTCCTCTTAGAAAATAGTTGTCTGAGTAAGGATTTTACAGCCATTTCCAAATTGTTTTTAAAATTGTTCACAGAATGTGGACATCACTATCTAGGCCAGCGAGTATTGCCCATCCCCAATAGCCCTGAAGAGTTGAAGGTGAGCTGACTTGTTGAACTGCTACAACCCATGTGCTGTAGGTAGGCTTACAATATTGTGAGGGAAGGAAGTTCAGGACTTTAGGCCCAGCGACAGTGAAGGAACAGAAATATATTTCCAAGTCAGTATGGTGTGTAGCTTTATGGGGAACTTACAGGTTTTGGTGATCCTGTGGTATTGCTGCCCTTGTCCTTCTGGTAGAAGTCATGGGCTGGAAGGTGCTTTCAAGGGAGCCTTGGTGAGCTTCTGCAGTGCATCTTGTAGTTGGTACCGTATGTTACTAAGGAAGAAAGTGAATTTTGAAGGTGATGTGTCGGGTGCCAAACAAGTGAGGCTGCATTATCCTGCATGGTGTCAAACTTCTTAAGTGTTGTTGGAGATTCACTCACCTAGAAGGAGTCAGTTAGCACAGTTGGCTGAACAGCTAGTTTGCACTACAGACTCACGCCACCAATGTGGATTCAATTCCAGCACCAGCTCAGACTACCACGAAGGATTCTCCTTCTCAGCTTCTCCCCTTGACTGAGGTATCGTGAGCCTCAGGTTAAACCATCACCAGTTATCTAATTTTAAGGAGAGTAGCTCTATGAAGCAGCAGGATTATGGTGTCTTTACCTTCACTGGGAGTCGGTTAGGTCAGTTGGCTGGGCAATCAGTTTGTGATACAAAGTGAGTACAATAGCTGGGTTCAATTCTCATACTGGCTGAGGTTACCATGAAGGACTCTCTTCTCAACCTCTCCCTTTACCTGGAGCATGGTGACCCTCAGGTTAAACCACTGCCAGTCATTTCTCACTAATGAGAGTGTGGCCGTAGGTCTGTTAGGACTACGGCGACATTACTCATCCAGGGGAGTATGCCCTCACACTCCTGACTTGTGCCTTGTAGATGGTGGACATTCTTTGGGGAGTCAGGAGGTGAGTTACTTGACACAATATTCCTAGCCTCTGGCCTGCGCTTGTAGCCACTATATGTATATGGCAAGTTCAGTTTCTAGTCAATGGTAACCCTTCCAGTTAGTGATTATGAAGCGATGAATGCAGTTGCTAGGGGGTAATTGTAACTATTAGAAATGTCAAGAACAAGAGGGCACAGAATTAAGGTAATAAAGAAACAAAGGTGGCATCAGAAAGAGCTATTTCACACAGCAAAAGATTAGGAACTAGAATGCACTGCCTAAGAATATGGTCAGGGTAGGGTCAATCAAGACTTTTGGAAAAGAATTGAACCAGCAATACTTGAAGGGCTTAGGGAAAAGATGGGAGAGTCGGACTAGGCGAGTTGCTCTTATTGAGAGCTGACCTGAATGGTCCATTTCTGAGCTGTGTGTTTTATGCAATTCCAAATTATTCCTGGAATGTTTGGAAAAATATTTTGAAGGTTAGGAGGGTCCTTTATTGAGTATGGCCACACAATCTTTCTCAAATGCTTTTGACGGCAGCTGGGGTCTTAGCTTAATACTTCCTCAAAAAGGTGGTACCAGCAACAACACAGTACTCTGTCTCCTGTGTGTCAACCTAAAGCACGTACTGACAAGTCTGGTTTAACACTTCAATGCACAGGCTTCTCTTGTCTAGTATATTCGTATGTTTCTGTGCCAACTCATATTTCGATGACAATTGCCAGTCTCGAGACAGAAGCAAGTCTGCAAGATTACTTCTTTTGATCAGTAAAAAATTGAGCTGGCACGGTGATGGGAAATCTGGAAAGAATATACTTATTATAAAGTTATTACATGATATGATGATGCCAACCAAACTACAAAAAAAGCCAACAATTGGAATAATCACTTGAACATGTTCAGAAAGTCACCTAGATAAAAAAAAAACTACTGGCTCGGGCATAGAAGACAGAGGGTAGCAATGGAAGGGTGCGTTTCTGAATGGAGGGCTGTGACTAGTGGTGTTCTTCAGGGATCAGTGTTGGGACCTTTGCTGTTTGTAGTATATATAAATGATTTGGAGGAGAATGTAACTGGTTTGATTAGTAAGTTTGCTGATGGCACAAAGATTGGTGGAATTGCGGATAGTGATGAGGAGCCATCAAAGGTTACAGCTGGATATAGATCGGTTGGTGACTTGGGCAGGGAGATGGCAGATAGAGTTTAATCCAGGAAAATGTGAGGTAATGCATTTCGGATGGTCTAATCCAGATGGAAAATATACAGTAAATGGCAGAACCCTTACGAGTACTGATAGGCAGAGGGATCCGGGTGTACAGGTACACAGGTCACTGAAAGTGGCAATGCAGGTGGAAAAGGTAATCAACAAGGCATATGGCATGCTTGCCTTCATTGGCCAGGACATTGAGTTTAAAAATTGGCAGGTAATGTTGCAGCTTTTTGGAACCTTAGTTAGGCTGCATTTGGAGTGTTCTATTCAATTCTGGTCACCTCACCACCAGAAATGTGTGACGGCTTTAGAGAGGGTACAGAAAAGATTTACCAGAATGTTGCCTGGTATGGAGGGCATTAGCTATGAGGAGAGGTTGGAGAACCTTGTGTTGTTCTCACTGGAACAATGGAGGTTGAGGGGGGACCTGATAGGCATTTACAAGATTATGAAGGGCAGGGACAGACTGGATGGTCAGAGGCTTTTTCCCCAGGGTGGAAGAGTCAGTTACCAGGGGCCATGGGTTTAAGGTGCGAGGGGCAAGGTTTAAAGGTGATGTACGAGGCAAGTTTTTTACACAGAGGGTGGTGGGTGCCTGGAACTCGCTGCCGGGGGAGGTAGTGGAAGCAGATACTATAGTGAATTTTAAAGGGCATTTTGACAAACATATGAACAGGATGGGAATAGAGGGAGACAGTCCCTGGAAGGGTCGAGTGTTTGAGTTGTGACGAGCAGCATGTCAGTGCAGGCTTGGAGGGCCGAAGGGCCTGTTCCTGTATAGTAATTTTCTTTGTTCTCTTAAGTGTCACTCACTTGATTGTGAGTGATCTGATTTAAATGTGTCTACAAGTGATTAAAACCATGAATGGTTTAAATAGTGCGTGGAAAAAGAAATTGTTTCCAACAGTTGAAGAAGTGAGAATGGAGGACACCGATTCAAGGTGATTGGCATAAAAACCAGAAACAAAGTGAATAAAACGTCTTTCTTTTTTGCAATGAGTCGTCAGGATTTGGAATGCATTAAATCAGGTAAACCATTCATAACGAAGAAGAGGAGCAATTTCTTCACTCAGACGGTGGCAAATCTTTTGAATTCTCTTTACCAGACAGTTCTGAATCGTCTATTACAGTGCACGTTCAAGACTGAAATCAATGGACATCTGCAGATTAGTGATATCAAGGGATAGGTGGGTAGTGTAGGAAAGTGGCATTGAAGTAGATGATTGGCTTTGATCTAATTGAATTGAGCAGCTGGCTCATTGAATCGATTTTTTGTTTTATTCACTCATGGGACATGGGCGTCACTGGGTACAAGCACCAGGCAAACAGGAATAGGGATAATCCTGGGAATTACGGACCCGACAGTCTTACTTCTGTGGTGGGCAAATTATTGGAGAGGATTCTGAGAGATAGTATTTATGATTATTTGGAAAAGCATAGTTCGATTAGAAATAGCATGGTTTTATGATGGGCAGGTCATGCCTCACAAGCCTTATTGAATTCTTTGAGGATGTGACAAAACACATTGATGAAGGTTGAGCAGTGGATGTGGTGTATATGGATTTTAGCAAGGCATTTGATAAGGTTCCACATGGTAGGTTCATTCAGAAAGTAGGGAGGTGTGGCATTCAGGGAAATTTGGCTGTCTGGACACAAAACTGGCTGTCCAATAGAAGGCAGAGGGTGGTAGTAGATGGAAAGTATTCAGCCTGGAGCTCGGTGAACAATGGTGTTCCGCAGGGATCTGATCTGGTATCTCTTTATAAAGCTTTATAAATGACTTGGATGAAGAAGTAGAAGGGTGGGTTAGTAAGTTCGCTGATGACACGAAGGTTGGTGGAGTTGTGGATAATGTGGAGGGCTGTTGTATGTTGCAATGGGACATTGACAGGATGTAGAACTGGGCAAGGAAATGGCAGACGGAAAAGTGTGAAGTGATTCACTTTGGAAGGTCAAATTTGAATGCAGAATACAGGGTTAATGGCAAGATATTTGGGGGAGGAACAGAGGGATCTTGGGGTCCACATCCATAGATCCTTCAAGGATGCTACCCCAGTTGATAGGGTTGTTAAGAAGGAGTATAATGTGTTGGCTTTCATTGGCAGAGGAATTGAGTTTAAGAGCTGTGAGATTGTGCTGCAGCTCTATAAAACCCTGGTTAGACCACACTTGGAATATTGTGTTCAATTCTGGTCGCTTCATTATAGGAAGCATGTGGAAGCTTTAGAGAGGGTACAGAGGAGATTTACCAGGATGCTGCCTGGAATGGAGGGCAAGTTTTATGAGGAAAGGTTGAGGGAGTTAAGGCTTTTCTCATTGGAATGAAGAAGGATGAGAGGTGACTTGATAGAGGTGTACAAGATGATGAGAGGCATAGAGGGAGTGGATAGCCATAGCATTTTTCCCAGGGCGGAAATGACTATTCCAAGAGGGCATAATTTTAAGGTGATTGGGTGAAGCTATTGGGAAGATGTCAGAGATAGGTTCATTACACAGAGAGTGGTGGGTCCATGGAATGCACTGGTGGTAGTAGAGTCAGATACTTTAGGGTCATTTAAGCAACTCTTGGATAGGTACATGGATGACAGTAAAATAAAGGGTATGCAGGTTAGGTTGATCTTAGAGTAGGATAATAGATCAGCACAACATCATGAGCCGAAGGGCCTATACTGTGCTGTACTGTTCTACATTCTATTTTCTAACTTTCATCTCCAACAAGAGGGAAAATAACATTGTCCCTTGGCATTCAAAGGCATCATCATCTCTAAGTCCCCCACTATCAACATCCTGAGGGTTTACCATTGACCAGAAAGTGAATGGACTTGCCATATAAATGCTGTAGCTGTAAGGATAGATCAGAGGCTAGGAATCTTACACAACGCAGAACTGTACAACACAGGAATAGGCCCTATGGCCCAACATGTCTGTGCCAACCATGATGCCATTCTCAACTAATCCCATCTACCTGCACATGGTCCGTATCCCTCTATTCTGTACCTGTACACGTGTCTGTCCAGATGCCTCTTAAACTTTGCTATCACTCTTGCTTCCACCAGCTCTCCTGGCAGCGGATTCCAGGCACCTACCACCCTCTGCATTAAAAACTTGCTTTGCACAGCTCCTTTAAACTTTCCCCCTCTTACCTTAAACCTATGCCCCCTAGTAGTCGCACTTCACCCTGGGAAAGAAACTCTGACCATCTATCCTATCCACGTCCCTTATAGTTTTATATACTTCTACCAGTTCACCCCATGCTTCCAAAGCTCTAGCTATTACACTCTAATCCAGGCAACATCCTGATAAACCTGTTTAGCACTCTGTCCAAAGCCTCCACATCCTTCCTATGTGGTGGAGACCAGAACTTCACACAACGTTCCAAAGGTCTAACTGAAGTTTTATACAGTCACAACATGACTTGCCAAATTTTATACTCAATGCCCTAATTGATGAAAGCAAGCGTACCATACACCACTTTATTCACTTGTGTTGCCACTTTCAGGGAGTTATGGACTTGTATCCCAAAATCCTCCTGTAAATCAATGTGTCCAAGTGTCTTGTCATTTACTGCATACTTCCCTCTTGCATTTGACGTCTCAAAATGCATCACCTCACACTTGTCCGGATTAAATTCCTCCACCCAACTTTCCAACTGATCTATATCCTGCTGTATCCTTTGACAATTTTCTCACAATCGACAACTCCAATAACCTTTGTGTCAATTTTCAAATTTTCTAATTAGACTACCAACAATTTCATCTTGCAGTGAGTAACTCACCACCTGACTCCCCAAAGTCTGTTCACCATTGAACAAGCATGAGTCAAGAGTGTGATGGAGTACTCCTCACTTGCCTGCTGAGTGCAGCTTCAACAATACTGAAGAAACTCGAAACCATCCAGGCCAAAGTAAACTGTTTGATTGACACCATATGAACATGCATCCACATCCTCTACCACCGATGCTCAGTAGCAGCAAATGTACCAACGCACTGCAGAAATTCTGTGCAGCTCTTAAAGCATCACATTCCAAACACACAACCACTTCCATCTAGAAGGACAAGGACAGCAGATACATGGGACCACCACCATCTACAAGTTTTCCTCTAAGCCACTCAATATCCTGACTTGGAAATATATTGCCATTTCCTCAGTGTAGCCGGGTCAAATTCTTGGAATTCCCTTTCTAACAGCAGTGTGAGACCACATACGGCACATGGACTGCAGCGGTTCAAGAAGGCAGCTCACCACCAACTTCTCAAGAGAAACTAAGGATGGGTGATAAATGTTGTGCTAACAAACAACATCCACATCCCATGAATGATCAAAACAATATCTGTCCATGTGAATATGTTACCCTTTAAGCCCTGAGCTTTTCTTTCATTTTTTTATTGGAAAAAATATATTTTATTCATTATAAATCTTATCATTATAAATCTTTATCTACATATACTAATGCAGTTCTGTACAGTCTTTGTGTATCAAGAAAAAACAACACTGGAATTTGACATTCCTCGCAGTTGCAAAAACTAAAGGCATTTCTTACTCATGCAGAACAGTATTTACACACATTGAGGCAACAAAGATCTGACAACTGAACAGATACATGTTAAACTTTGACAGAAAGGCCTCAGATGGTGGTCTTTCCCCACTGCACCTTTGTGGCAGCAGTCCTAAGCTTAAGTGTGTCCTTCAGCATGTAGTCCTGGACTTTGGAATGTGGCAGTCTGCAACACTTGGTCGAGGAATACATTTTGATGTGGCACCTTATCAAATATCTCCTGGATGTTCAAGTACAGTGCATCCACAACCTCCCTTCTTTCCTTATGCTATGTCCACTTCTGTAGCTGATGGTGACTGCTCACCTTGAATCTACTTCTCACCTACCTTTTACCCAGCTAAACAATACTAGCAAACATGAACATCAAGGTACAGAGTACCGAGCAGAATTAACAAGGCTGCTCACTGCATTAATGGACTTATTCAAGAACTGAACCACCTCTACAAGACACGGACGTGGGAGTGGCTCTGTCCATAAGAGAACATGCCCATCGGGAACCCCAGAAAAGCTGGCCCAGATTTGGGAGGTGATTATCTACATGATAGAGCTTAGCAACAGTAGCTGGAGCTTCCCAGTTGTACTTGTACCTAAGCAGGACAACTCCTCAAGCCTTTGTATTGACTGGCGAAATGCTAATGCATGACCAGAGCTGACTACGAGATGATACCCTGGCTGGAAGATTGCTACAAAAGGCCGGGCAAAGCAGCCTATATTTCAAAGAAAGGCTCACACAGAAGAGACTGGTGGGTACCTAACTGCCTCATTGACTGCCTTCTCCATGAAAGATCTGTCTGTCTAAACAGAATTCCACAGACATAGGGACATCTGAGAGAAAGAAGTTCTGTTAATCTCTGTCTTAAAAGGGAGCTGTCTTGCTCTTAAACTGTACTCCTAGTTCTAGTCTCTCTCTTAAGAGTAAACATTTTCCCTGTAACTTCCAATAAGTTCCTCTTAAGATCTTGTATGTTATAATAAAACCAATTCTCATTCTTCTAAACTCCAATCTGTATAAGGTCATCTGTTCACTGTCTTTTCTTAGGATAAGCTCTTCATCCTGGGAATGAGTTGAGTGAATTTTCTCCTTCTCTTATCTTGTCCTTTGTAATCTGGATGCCAACACTGGACAAGGAACTTCAGATGTTGCCTTACCGAAGCCTGTACCATTACAATAAAACATCCTTTCTCCAATTCCTTTGTAATAGTGCTAATATTCCATTAGTCTTTGTTAATTCCTGCTGTACCTTCATATTAACTTCTGTGATTCAAATAAAAGGGCACGCAGATTCGTCAACGCACTGAATTCTGTAGTCTCACTCTATTTAATAGTACAAAGCTTCTCTAGTCTTCCTGTCAAAGCAACAAGTTCATATTTTTTCACTCCAACTGACAAATTTGTTTCCACTCACTTAACCATTTATATTCTTGTGTCATGCCAGAAAAACGAACAGATTGTCCAATCTCTTCATCTTGTACTTATCAGGATATTTTTAAAACTACCAATAAAGGGGAAAACCAATAATTGGTTCATTTCCTCAGGACAATGCCAATGGGAGTCATAGAAACCCTACAGTGTGGAAACAGGCCTTTTGGCCCAACAAGTCCACACTGACCCTCAGAGACCACCCAGACCCATCCCCTTATAACCCACCTGATCTACACATCCCTGAACATATGGGCAATTTAGCATAGCCAATCCACCTAGCCTGCACATCTTTGGACTGTGGGAAGAAACCAGTGCACCTGGAGGAAACCCACGCAGACACAGGGAGAATGTACAAACTCCACACAGACAGTCGCCTGAGGGTGAAATCGAACCCAGGTCCCTGGCACTATGAGACAGCAGTACTAACCACTGAGCCACCGTGCTGCCCTGTAAGTGAAACAAGACCCCTCCACTCCTCCAGGAGTTGAACCCTGGGCCTCTCACATGTCAACACAGCATTGTACCTTAAGCGAGAATCATATTCCTGCACCAACGAGCCATTCTGCCTGGTTTGAAATCTAAACACAGCAATGCAGTTAACAGTCAATCAACATTAACTGCTGCATTCTCCATGCATGCCTCTAACAGATCCTATTTGCCAACCAATCCGCACTGTCCATTCACATGAGTCTAATTGTTTGTTTCCCCCACTATTGGTATCGCTGCATGTTGTCCTGAAACGTTCAAGACACAAATCAGAACACCTGCGCTCAGTTCGCAACAAACAACTGCACCTCCCAGTCGCGAACCATTTCAACTCCCCCTCCCATTCCTCAGATGACATGTCCATCCTGGGCCTCCTGCAATGCCACAGTGATGCCACCCGAAGGCCGCAGGAACAGTAAACCATATTCAGCCTGGGAACCCTTCAGCCCAATAGCATCAATGTGGATTTCACAAGCTTCAAAATCTCCCCTCCCCCAACCGCATCCCAAAACCAGCCCAGCTCATCTCCACCTCCCTAACCTGTTTTTCCTCTCACCTATCCCCTCCTCCCACCTCAAGCCACACCCCCATCTCCTATCTATTAACATCATCCCGCCCCCTTGACCTGTCCGTCCTCCCTGGACTGACCTATCTCCTCCCTGCCCCTCTACCTACACTCACCTTTACTGGCTCCATCCCCGCCTCTTCGACTTGTCTGCCTCCTCTCCACCTATCCTCTCCTCTCTCCATCTTCTATCCGCCTCCCCCTCTCTCCCTATTTATTTCAGAACCCTCTTCCCCTCCCCCATATCTGATGAAGGGTCTCGGCCCGAAACGTCAAGTTTTCCTGCTCCTATGATGCTGCTTGCCCTGCCGTGTTCATCCAGCCCAATGCTTGTTATCTTGAATAATAAATGCATTTATGTCATGACTTTCAGAAGTCCGGAACATTCAAAATGCTAGTGCCCAGTTACTTACTTTACTGAAGTCTGAACGCTATTGTAATATTGAAAACATGGCTGTTAATTTATGCACAGAGAAAAAAGAAATGCCACAGTGCTAAATTCGTGACCAGATTATCTGTGCTTTAGTGTTGTTCTTAGGTGGGATCAATTTTACCCGGGGTACTGACGAGAGATCTCCCACTCTTCTTGGAAACTGAGTCATGGGATCTTTCACATGCAAGTTTACAGATATGAAGAACCTACAATGTGTTCATGATATTCTCTTGAAAGTGAATGAATGTGGTGAAAACAGTGTCACAAAAGCTACACCTGGGGCTGGTAAAAATTTCCAAATGAACAACACTTATTAAATCCCCAGCAGCTTCACGTGTTTATCACTAGATGGAGCTTCAGGGGCTCCAGGTAGTTCAGAATTTCACCCTGTGCCATTACTATTGATGTATTGAACAAAAATCTGGATTGCCCATGAACAGGGTAAAAGCTGTTCGATACGTTATAAACAACAATAACGAAACATAATTAGCAATGCCTCATTGGAAGAGGCTGAATGCATCCCATTTCAATTTTTATATCTTATTACATAAGAGAAGATTCAAAACATGAGAGTTCCTAAGGCACAATAGTAGTTTCTCCGCCTCCAGGCCAGAAGATTTAGGTTCAAGACCCATCTCCCAAAGGTAGGTGCCTGAGTACATTGTTGAAAAATATTTACCTCCTGGAATGCACCCAGTTAGCACTGACTTGTGGAACTAAATAGAGGATACAATTCTAATAAAGGAGCAGAGGGACCTGGGGATGTATGTGCACAGATCATTGAAGGTGGCAGGAGAGAGAGCAGTTAATAAAGCATAGAATGTCCTTGGCTTCATTAATATAGGCATGGAGTACAAGAGCAAGGAGGTGATGTTGAATTTGTACAAAGCACTTGTTGGAACTCAGAGTTGTGTACAGTTGTTCACGTCATATTGTGGGAAAGTTGTGAATGCACTGGAGAGAGTGCAGAGGTGATTTACGAGAATGCTTCCAGGAATGATCAACTACAATAACGAGGATAGATTGAAGAAGTTGGGACTGGTCTCTTTGGAGAGAGGAAAGCTGAGACGAGATTTAACAGAGATTTTTCAAATCTTGCGCAGGCTAGATAAAATAGATATGGAGAAGCTGGACCCACTCATAAAAGAAAAACAGAATAAGAGGACTTAGATTTAAAGTGATGTGCAAAAGAACCGAGGGTGTTGTAAGAAAAATCATTTTCATACAGTGAGCAGTTAGGATTTGGAATGTACTGCCTGGAACCATAGTGGAGGCAGGTTTAATTGAAACTTTCAAGAGGTACATTGGATGGTTATTTGTCTGGAAATGGTGTCCTGGGATCTGTGGAAAAGGTAGAAAATTGGCTTGAGGTAATAGAACAAGTGCAGGCACAATGGGCTGGTGAGCCTCCTTCTGTGCCATAATTATTCTTTGGTTTTCTGAGGAGGAGGCCAATCAAAACCTCGAGCCAGTTCTCTGCCATTCAACCAGATCACTGCTGATGTGTGTCTCAACTCAATTTTTTCACCTTTCTTTCAAAATTGTTTTATCCTTTCACAGCATGAATGTGTGCCGCTCATTGGGCTAGAATTTATTGACTTAATGGAGAAAGAGGCTCAACAAATATCCCCTTCCTCAATGATAGAGGAGTCCAGCACATCAGTGTGAAAGGTAAGGCTGAAGCATTTGCAGCAATCCAGTTTGAAGTGGTGGGTGATCCATCTCAGCCTGCTCCAGTGCCCCCCATTATCACAGATACCATTCTTCAGCCAAATTGGTTTACACCACATGAAATCAAGAAATGGCTGAAGGCATTGGATACTGCAAAGCCTAGGGGCCCTGACAACATATCGGCAATAGCGCTGAAGACTTGTGCTCCAGACCTCACCACTCCCCTAGCCAAGCTGTTTCAGTATAATAACAACACTGGTATCTACCCAACAATGTGGAAAATGCCCAGGTATACCACAAATGTAAAAAGCAGGACAAATCCAAAATGGCCAATTACCACCCATCAGTCTACTCTCAATCATCAGTAAATAGTTGGAAGGTTTCATTAAGACTGCTATCTAGCAGCACTTGCTCGGCAATAACTTTCTTGGTGATGCCCAGTTTGAGTTCTGCCAGGGCCAATCAGCACCTGACTTAATTACTGCCTTGGTTCAAACATGGACAAAAGAGCTGGACTGCAGAGTTGATGTGAAAGCGATAGCCCTTGACATCAAGGCCACATTCGACCGAGTGTGGGATCAAGGAGCCCTAGCAAAACTTGAGACAATGGGAATCGGAGGGAAAACTCTGAGCTGGTTGGAGTCATACCTGTCACATTGGAAGATGGTCGTGGTTGTTGAGGCTCAGTCATATGAGCTTTTGGACATCTCTGCAGGTGTTCCTCAGGTTAGTGTCCTAGGGCCAACCATCTTCAGCTGCGTCATCAATGACCTTCCTTCCATCAGAAAGTCAGAAGTGGAATGTTCACTGATGATTGTGCAATGCTCAGCACCATTTGTGACTTCTCAAATGCTGAAGCAGTCTATTATCAAACACAACGAGATCTGGACAATATCCAGGCATGGGCTGTCAAGGGGAAAGGAACAGTTGCACCACCTAAATGCCAGGCTATGACCATCTATGATAAGAGATAATCTAACTATTGTCACTTGATGTTCAATGGTGTTGCCATCACTGAATCCCCCAATTTTAATATCCTGGAGGTTACTGTTGATCAGAAACTTAACTTAAATAGCCATATAAATATAATGGCTACAAAAGCAGGTCAGAGGTTAGGAACTCACCTCCTGACTCCCCACAGCCTGTCCACCGTTATTAAGGCACAAGTCAGGACTGCTTTGGAATATTCCCTACTTGCCTAGATGTGTGCAGGTCTGACAATACTCAAGAAAATTAACAACATCTGGGACAAAGCAGACCACTTGATTGGCATCACATCCACAAGCATCCATTCCCTTCACCACTGACACTCTTTAACAGCAGTATGTACTATCTACAAGATGCACTGCAGAAATTCACCAAGGCTCCTCAGGCAGCACCTTCCAAACCCATGACCACTTCCATCTAGAAGAATAAGGGAAGGACAAGGACAGCGGATACGTGGGAACGCCACTACCTGTAAGTTCCCTTCCAAACTACTCACCATCCTGACATTGGAAATATATCACTGTTCCTTTACTATCTCTCGGTCAAAATCCTGGAATTCCTTCCCTCACGAAACTGTGAGTCTACGGACAGCAAATGAATTGCAGCAGCTCAAGAAGGCAGAGATAACAAGGTGTAGAGCTGGATGAACACAGCAGACCAAGCAGCATCAGAGGAGCAGGAAGGCTGAGCTTTTGGGCCTAGACCCTTCACATCAGCCTTCCTGCTCCTCCAATGCGGCTTGGCCTGCTGTGTTCATCCAGCTCTACACCTTGTTATCTCAGATGCTCCAGCATCTGCAGTTCCGACAATCTCAGCTCAAGAAGGCAGTTCACCACCACTTTCTCAAGGGTAACTAGGGTGGGCGATGTATGCTAGTTCAGCCAGTAATGCCACTGCCCATGAATAATTTCATAAAACCTGTCAGTGAGCTGGATTGAAGAAGGAGTGCACCAAGGGTTAGCTGCATTGAGGGAGCTCTACACTGAGGGTCTGCACAGAGTGAGAGTTGCGTTAAGGGTGGACTGCACTGAGAGACAGTTATGATGAGGGAGAGGTGCACTGTGGGAAGTGCCATCTCCCCTGTTCTTTTCGTGACTTTGGCTCAGTTTCCAGAGAATACTGAGTACAATTCTGATCGTCCTGCTATAGGAATGATGCTGTTAAACGTTTGAGTGCATTGTTTGCTTCTGGTTAAGGATGTGAAGTAACCATTTAGGTAACTATTCAAAAAAAAATTGTCCTCATAATTTATACAACCAAAGGTAGTGAAACATCTCAGAGATAATAGGAGATAACAAGGTGTGGAGCTGGATGAACACAGCAGGCCAAGCAGCATCATAGGAGCAGGAAATCTTGACCTTTCGGGCCTAGACCCATCATCAGAAATGGCGGAGGGGAAGAAGGTTCTGAAATAAATAGGGAGAGAGGGGGAGGCAGATAGAAGATGGATAGAGGAGAGGGTAGGTGGAGAGGAGGCAGACAAGTCAAAGAGGCGGGGATGGAGCCAGTAAAGGTGAGTGTAGGTGGGAGGGTAGGGAGGAGATAGGTCAGTCCAGGGAGGATGGACAGGTCAAGGGGGCAGGATGAGGTTAGTAGATAGGAGATGGGGGTGGGGCTTGAGGTGGGAGGAGGGGATAGGTGAGAGGAAGAACAGGTTAGGGAGGCGGGGACGAGCTGGGCTAGTTTTGGGATGCGGTAGGGGGACGGGAGATTTTGAAACTTGTGAAATCCACATTGATACCATTGGGCTGCAGGGTTCCCAAGCTGAATATGAGTTGCTGTTCCCGCAGCCTTCGGGTGGCATCGTTGTGGGACTGCAGGAGGCCCAGGATGGACATGTTGTCTGAGGAATGGGAGGGGGAGTTGAAATGGTTCGCGACTGGGAGGTGCAGTTGTTTATTGCGAACCTAGCGCAGGTGTTCTGCAAAGTGGTCTCCAAGCCTCCACTTGGCAATACCTTCCACCCCAACCTTAAGTTCTCCTGGACCATCTCAAACACTTCTCTCAAGTTCCTGGACCTGTCTCCATCTCGGGAAACCACCTAGAAACTGATGTCCATTTCAAGCCCACCGAATCCCACAGCTACCTAGAATACACCTCCTCCCACCCACCTTCCTGCAAAATTGCCAACGCCGATTCCCAATTCTTTCGCCTCCGCCGCATCTGCTCCCAGGATGAGGCATTCCACTCTCGTACGTCTCAGAAGTCCTCGTTCTTCAAGGGCCGCAACTTCCCCCCCCACAGTGGTCGAGAACGCCCTTGACCGTGTCTCCCGCATGTCCCGTAACTCATCCCTCACGCCCCGTCCCCGCAACAATAACCAAAAAAAATCCCCCTCGTCCTCACATACCACACCAGCAACCTCCGGATCCAACGCATTATCCTCCGACACTTCCGCCATCTGCAATCCGACCCCACCACCAAAGACATCTTTCCCTCCCCACCCTTGTCTGCTTTCTGGAGGGACCACTCTCTCCGTGACTCCCTTGTCCGCTCCACACTCCTCTCCAGCCCCACCACACCCAGCACTTTTCCATGCAACCGCAGGAAGTGCTACACCTGTCCCCACACCTCCTCCCTCACCCCAATCCCAGGCCCCAAGAAGACTTTCCACATCAAGTAGATGTTCACCTGCACATCTGCTAATGTGGTATACTGCATCCGCTGTACCCGTTGTGGCCTCCTCTACATCGAGGAAACCAAACGGAGGCTTGGCGACCGCTTTACAGAACACCTGCGCTCGGTTTGCAATGAACAACTGCACCTCCCAGTCGCGAACCATTTCAACTCCCCCTCCCATTCCTCAGACGACATGTCCATCCTGGGCCTCCTGCAATGCCACAATGATGCCACCCGAAGGCTGCAGGAACAGCAACTCATATTTAGCCTGGGAACCCTGCAGCCCAATGGTATCAATGTGGATTTCACAAGCTTCAAAATCTCCCCTCCCACTACCGCATCCCAAAACCAGCCCAGCTCATCCCCGCCTCCCTAACCTGTTCTTCCTCTCACCTATCCCCTCCTCCCACCTCAAGCCCCACCCCCATCTCCTACCTACTAACCTCATCCTGCCCCCTTGACCTGTCCATCCTCCCTGGACTGACCTATCTCCTTCCTACCTCCCCACCTACACTCACCTTTACTGGCTCCATCCCTGCCTCTTTGACTTGTCTGTCTCCTCTCCACCTATCTTCTCCTCTATCCATCTTCTATCCACCTCCCCCTCTCTCCTTATTTATTTCAGAACCTTCTTCCCCTCCCCCATATCTGATGAAGGGTCTAGGCCCGAAAGGTCAAGATTTCCTGCTCCTATGATGCTGCTTGGCCTGCTGTGTTCATCCAGCTCCACACTTTGTTATCTTGGATTCTCCATCATCTGCAATTCCTATTATCTCAGAGATAATAAGAACTGCCGATGCTGGAGTCTGAGATAACAAGGTGTGGAGGTGGAGGAAAACAGCAAGCCAGGCAGCATCAGAGGAACAGGAAAGCTGACATTTCGGGTCTGGACCCTTCTTCAGAAATGGGTGAGGGGAAGGGGTCTCTGAAATGAATAGAGGTGGGGGGGCGGTGATAGAAGGTGAACAGTGGAGCAGATAGGTGGGAGAGAGGACGGACAGGTCAACGAGTCGGGGATGGGGGGGGGCGATGGTCTTGGGATGAGGTCGGTGGTGGGGAGATTTTGAAGCTAGTAAAGTCCACATTGAGACCCTTGGGTTGTAGGGTTCCAAGGTGGAATATGAGGTGCTGTTCCTTCAATTTCTGGGTGGCATCGTTGTGACACTGGAGGAAGCCCAGGATGGACGTGTCATCCAGGGAGTGGGAGGGGAAGTTGAAGTGGTTCGCAACTGGGAGGTGTTGTCATTTGTCACAAACTGAATACCTAACTGGAGAGACCCTTGTATCTTTCCGTTGCAGCATTTAGGACAAGGCAGGCCACTTGATTGGCACAGTTTGGATATGGTTCCAGCGTTCTGCTCCACTCCTCTGTCTAGAATTTTATTCTACATTTCTGTCACTTTTTGCTGAAGAAAATGCTCTCTCTCTAGTTTGTATCTATGCTCCTTAGTTCTACTCCTGCCACCTAATTTAGAGTAGAATCTGAGTTAACTTTCTCTGTACTTTTAAGAATTCTTTATGATCATTTTGAAAATTATCTCTCAAATGACGCTTGCCAAAATTAAATATTCATGGTTACTTTGGTCTTTGTTCAAGATCCATTCTCCTGGCTCTTGGATCTGGGATCTCGTGCTTTCTTTTCAGCAATAATGCCAGTATTTGAATATTTGACGCGTATCCTATTTGCATAACTGGACCTAATATTCAAGGTTTCACAGGGCCCTGTATGGTACGAAACACCTCCTATATACTTTGACCAGGTCCCTGTGCAGTTATTTTAAAGTACTAAACACAGAAAGTAAGAATGAATGTTATCTGTTTTTGATTGGGGGATGGTGCTGAAATGTAAGTATCAGTAAAATGTGACCATAAAGCTTTCAGATTGTCATAAAGACGCAACTGGTTCCTAAGTGTTCTTTAGGGAGAGAAAGCTGCAGTTCTTACCTGGAGTGGCCAATCTGAGACTTCAAACCACACTGGTTCAGTTATTTCTAAAAATAAATTTTGTTGATTAAGTTTATAAAAGTGACCATTTGATGTTGATATCCCGTAAAGTGCAAAAACAAATCAATTTCTCTCAAGCAGCTTGCTGACTACATTTTTGTGCAGAGGGATTTAGAAAGAATGCTTTTGCTCAGAGCAGTGTAATAACTCAATGTTTAGCACTGCTGCTTCATGGCGCCAGTGACCTGGGTTCGATGCCACCTTTGGGTGATAGTCTGTGTGGAGTTTGCACATTCTCCCCACGTCTGTGTGGGTTTCCTCCCACAGTCCAAAGATGTGCGGGGCTAGGTGGATTAGCCATGCTAAATTGCCCGTAGTGTCCAGGGATATGCAGACTAGGCAGGTTAGCCATGGGAAATGAGTTAAAGGGACAAGATGCGGTGGTGGGCAGGGGGGAGGTGGGACAGGATTGGATGCCCTTTGGAGGATTTGATGGGCCAAGTGGCCTGCTTCCATGTTTTCGGGATTCTATGATTCAGAGCCCAATGAGTATTTCGAATTCACAGTCTGAACAGGTAGTAGATTTGGGAGCCACCATAACATTGAGATGGCTAAGAATAGATTTGAAACAAACTCTCAAAATCACGAGGGGTCTGAACAGCATAGCTAGGGAGAACCTGTTTCCATTCATAAACAAAGCAGAGAGCACAGAGTCATGAAAATATACAGCATGGAAACAGACCCTTCTGTCCAGCTTGTCGATGCCGACCAGATAAGCTGTATAAATCTAGTCCCATTTGGTCCATAATTCATATACACATACATTTTAAAGGTTGTAATTGTACCAGTCACCACCACTTCCTCGAGCAGCTCATTTCATACACACACCACCTTCTGCATGAAATAGTTGCCCCTTAGGTCCCTTTTATATCTTTCCCCTCTCACCTTAAACCCATGTCTTCGAGTTTTGGACTCCTCTATCCAGGGATAAGACCTTGTCAATTTACCCTATCCATACCCCTCATGATTTTATAAACCTCTATAAGGTTACCCTTCAGCTTCTGATACACCAAAGAAAATAGCACAAGTCTATTCAGCCTCTCCCTATAGCTCAAACCCTCCAACCCTGGCAACATCTTTGTAAATCTTTTCTGAACCCTTTCTAATTTCACAACATCCTTCCTGTAGCAGGGAGACCAGAATTGGCACATAATACTCCAAAAGATTTAAGTAATTTGCAAAAGAAGCAAATCTGATGGTTCTGAATTTTTAAAAAGGAGCAGATTAATTTGAAAAGGCAGGCAAGAGCTAGTCAGAATCATAGAATCCATACAATGTAGAAGCAGGCCATTTGGCCCATCATGTCCACATTAGAACAAGGTAGCTCTGAAAAATTAAACTGCATTGATTTCAATGAAAGGCGTCTTACAGTTAAGACAGATGAACTTAGGACATGTATGGGAACATGCGACTGAGACATCATAGTTATTACAGAAACATGGCTGAGGGAGGGATAGAACTGACAACTCAATATTCCAGGGTTTATATGTTACAGGAAGGATTGGAAAGGAGGCAAGGGAAGAGAGGGAATGGCATTTTTGATTAAGACAAACATCACTACTGTACTCAGTGAGGATATTTCTGAGATATCGTCCAGTGTATCGATATGGGTGGAACTCAGAAATAAAAAGGGGATGATCACCTTGATAGAATTGTATGATAGGCACCCAATAGACAGAGGAAAATTTAGGAACCAATATGCAGAGATATCTCAGATATATTCAAGAATAATATGATTGTAATAGTAGGGGATATTAACTTTCCAAACATAGATGGTAAGGAATTTGTTAAATGTGTTCAAGAAAATTTTCTTTCTAAAAATAGATGTACCTACTAGACAAGGAGCAAATCTTGACCTTCTCTTGGAAAAAAGGCAGGGCAAGTGACTGACGTGCTTGAGGGGGAACACTTTGGGATCAGTGATCATAATTCTATTAGTTTTAAAATAGTTATCGAGAAGGTTAAGCCTTGTTTAAAAGATAAAGTTCTTAATTGGAGTAAGGAAAATTTTGATGGTATGAGACAGGAACTTTCAAGAGTTGATTGGAGCAGACTGTTCACAGGTAAAGGGACGACTGGCAAGTGAGAGGCTTTCAAAAGTGAGATAACAAGAGTTCAAAGGCATTATGTTCCTGTTAGAGTGAAAGGTAAGGCTGTGCAGAACAGGGAACAATGAACAAATAAAGATATTGAGGCTCTGGCCAAGAATAAAAATGAATCATATATTAGGTACAGATGATTGGGATCAAGGGATATTTTGAAGAATATAAATGCAGTGGCATTTTTAAGAGGGAAATCAGGAGGGCAAAAGGAGGACATGGGATAGCCTTGATAGATAAGGCAAAGGATAATCCAAAGAAATTCTACAAGTACATTAAGCACAAAAGAGCAACTGGGGAGAGAACATGGCCCCTTAAAGATCAAAGAGGTCATCTATGTGGGGAACCACAGGTGATGGAAGAGATCTAAATGAATATTTCACAATGGTTTTTACTGTGCAGAAAGAAATAGAGGCTAGAGAAATTGGGAAATAAACATTGATTTTTGAAAACAGTTCACATTGCAGAAGAGGAAGTGCTGGAGATCTTAAAAAACATAAAGGTAGATAAATCTCTGGGACCTGATCAAGTGTTTCCCAGGATGTTGTGGGAAGTTAGGGAAGAAATTGCAGGATACCCTAGCAGAGATATGTGTATCATCTACAGCTATGGGTGTGGTGCTGAAGGACTGGAGGGTAGTACCTGTATTTGAAAAAGACTATAAGGAGAAGTCTGAGAACTATAGGCCTGTGAGTGTGACGTCAGCAGTAGCTAAGTTGGAGGGGTTTCAGAGAGATAGTATTTGCATGCATTTGGATTGATTAGGGATAGTCAGCATGGCTTTGTGTGAGGGAACTTGTGTCTCACAGCTTGATGGAGTATTTTGAGGATGTAACCAAAAATACTGATGAGGTCAGAAAGGTAGACATTGTCTACATGGTCTTTAATAAAGCCCTTGACAAGGCTCCGCGTGGTAGACTAATTAGTAAAGTTAGATCACATAGGATTCAGGGAGAGCTTGCCAACTGGATACAAAATTGGCTTGACATTAGGAATCAGAGGGTGGTGGTGGATAGTTGTTTTCTGGACTGGAGGCCTGTGACCAGTGGTGTTTCATAGGGTTGAGTGCTGGGTCCACTGTTGTTTGTAATGTATATAAATGACTTGAATGAGAATTTATGAGGTATAGCTAGTAAAATTAGTGATTTCATGGACAGTGAAGAAGGTAATCTCATATCACCAAGGAAACTTGAACATTTGGGCCAATGATCTGAGGATTAACAGGTGAATTTAATTTGGATAAATGTGAGATATTGCATTTTGTGAAAATGAACAAGGGCAAGATCTGTACAGTAAATGGTGGGGCCTTGGGTAGTGTTGTCGAACAGAGAGACCAAGGGTTGAGGTACACAGTTCTTTGAAACTTGCATCACAGATAGGGTGGTTAGCAAGGTGTTTAGCACAGTTGCCTTCATTGCTCAGACCTTTGAATATAGGAGTTGGGACGTCATATTGAGGTTGTACAGGATGTTGGTGAGGCCTCTTCTGGAATACTGTGTGAAGTTCTGGTCGCCCTGTTATAGGAAGGATATTTTTAAATTCACTCCTGAGATGGTTCAGGAAAGACTTACCAGAATTCGCTGGGACTGGAGAGTTTGAGTTATAAGGAGAAGCTGGATAGGTGGGACTTTTATCACTGTAACATAGGAGGTTGAGGCTTTTATAAAATCATGAAGGGCATTGATAAGGTGAATAGCAAAGGTCTTTTCCCTAGGGTGGGTAAATTCAAAACCATGGGGTATATTTTTAAATGAGTAGAGGAAGAGTTAAAAGAACCCAAGGGGCAACATTTTCACATAGAGGGTGGTTCGTGTGTGGAATGAATTGCCAAAGGAAGTGGTAGATGCAGGTGCAGTTACAACATTAAAAGGCATTTGGATAGGTACATGAATAGGAAAGGTTTAGAGAGATATGGGTCAAACACAGAATTTGGGAAATTTGGTTGGAATGGATGAATTGGACTGAAGGCTCTGTTTCCATGCTATGGGACTCTATGACTCTGAGATTCTATATGCAAAAATATTCACTCAAAGTGAATAATTAGGGTATAGAATGCACTGCCTGGAAATGTGGCAAATGTGGCAAACCTGGAAAACTTCCTCTAGCAGTGCATTCCACACATGAACGGCTCTCTGTGAAAGAAATTTGCCCCTCATGTCTTTTTCAAATCTTTCTCCTCTCACGTTAAAATAGTGAATCTATTTTCGTCTTCTAGTCTTGAAATCCCCCACTCTAGGGAAAAGACACCTGCCGTTCACATTATCCATTATTCCTCATGATTTTATAAACCTCTATAAGGTCACCCGTCAACCTCCTATGCTCCAGTGAAAAAGGTCCCAGCCTATCAGCCTTTCCTTATAACTCAAACCCTCCAGTCCCAGCAACATCCTGGTAAATCTTTTCTGAAACCTCTCCAGCTTACATGAAGTGAATATCATCAGTTAACCCATTATATTTGACATTGGCTGTTGCTTTGTACTGAGACAGAGCTGCTGCCTCTACAATTCCGTCAAGTGTAGGCAGAAACAGAAAATAAGTGAGGGTGTAGGCCATTCAGACTACTCCACCATTCAACATGATCCATGCTGATTACCCACCTCAGTGACCTGTTCCCATTTTCTCCCTATACCTTTAGTACCATTAGCCCTAAGAGCTGGATCTATACTCCTTAGAATCCCTACAGTGTGGAAACAGGCCCTTCAGCCCAACAAGGCCACACTGAACCTTGGACCATCCCAACCAGACCCATCCGCCTATAACCCACCTAATCTATTCATCCCTGAACACTACAGGCAATTTAGCATGGCCAATCCACCTAACCTACACATCTTTGGACTGTGGGAGGAAACCAGAGCATCCAGTGGAAACCCACACAGACACAGGGAGAATGTGCAAACTCCACACAGACAGTTGCCCAAAGGTGGGATTGAACCCAGGTCCCTAATACTGTGAGGCAGCAGTGCTAACTACTGAGGCACCATGCCGCCCCTTCTTGGGAGTGTTAAAAGTTTTGCACTCAACCATTTTCTGTTGTGAAGAATTCAACATCATTGGGCCTAGACACCATATAGTAACCAACTGAATGAGGTTGGTTCTGAAGAAGAGCCATATTAGACGTGAAACGTTAACTCTGTCTCTCTGGCATTCTTTGTTTTTATTTGAGATTTCCAGCATCTGCAATATTTAGCATTTATTTCAATGTATGAGGTTATCCTGAAGAGGAACACATTCAACATGATACTTCACCTTCGGTGGAATTCACGTTCTGGCCTTGCCAATAATACTTGGCTTTATATCAGATACTTCCCAGAGTGAAAAACGAACAAAACCGAATGCTCTGGTCCTGTGTTTTCCACATTGGAGACCAGGTGCATTTGTTTCCAAGTCTTACTCTTCTTTCTCTTCTGCCTTAACATTGTAGCATCTCGTCGAACGTCAGCAACAATTAATGACTGGAGCTCGGGTGAAAGGGGGGAACTTACGTTAAGCAGTAAAACCTCAGTGACTCCAGAGGGCGAGAAGTTGCGACAACATTTGCTTTTAAACCAACGTGCTTGTCAAGGAGAGAACATAAAACTCAAGCAGTACACCAATAGATATTATGGGTTTAGCGAAAATTAGACTGAAATTACATTTGGCTTTTCAGCCAAACTGGAGATTAAAAGGGAAGATTGTCGCTTTGAATTCGAGGAGGAGTTAATTTCAAAAACAAAAGCTTTCCCTTTAAACTGACTTTTGTTTTGTCTGGTTTAGGGGTAAATAAATACAAGTGTTGATACTATTTTTAATTTCCTTTCCTTTTCCGAGCATGGATTTTGAGTGGAATCAGTGATGATTTCTCTCTTTCTGTGTGTGTGTCAAGAGAAGTTGACATGGTGTGTGAATGCTGTGCTCGGCTCACTGCACGATCAGCAGCTGGTGTCCCACTCTCAGTCCCACGCTTCCCAAACTTCTACGATTGACAGCTGGTTGATAAACTCGTGTCTTGCTCGGAGAGCTGCCTATTGTGGGGAAGCAGCTGACAGCGTTTTTAACTCCCCCTGCTATTTGCTTTCTCCCGCATGCATTATTCAGAAGCGCGTGAACAGACCAAGAGCCCCTTTTATTCACTAAATCCACATTAAAAGAATCCAATGGAGTTTGGGGGGGTGGGGCCGGAGAGAGATGCTGGTGGGTGAACTGTTGCTGGTAAGCTTATTTTTAGCTTCTCACACATATAAAAAAGACAAAAAGGCTACAATTCCTCTACTTCCAGAGAAGTGTTTTTTTCCCAAACATATTAAAGATTTTATTTACAAATATTACTGTGCAGCGGCTTGTCAATATCTTCATGTACAAACCGTGCCCTGGTTACTCAGACACTGAGTCTTTGTTCAAAATGCTGAAAGCTAATTTCAAACCCAAGGTTCAAGTTATCCACCCCAGGTCTTGGGGAGGGGAGGGGTGGAATTATCGTTAAAGACCAGAAATGTCTCCTATCTCTGGGCTTGGTGGGAATGCAACTTATTTTTTTTAAGCAGAATTTTTCATCCCTTCTTTCTGAATAGAAACTAATTACTTTTATATTTGAGTTCAGGCCATCAGGTGAAGGGAAAAAGATGAGGGAATATAAATCACTGGGGGAAAATAAATTACTTGGAAAAGAGACAGGCAACTGATGAGTTCTAAAAGGGATCTTTCGTTTTCTTTCGCGATTAATTTGATGGCATTATTACATTTTTGTTTTAGGAAAATCGCCGAATTTCTGAACTTGTAGAGTGAATAATGCATCAGTTTTATGAAGGGGATCGATTTCCAAACTACTGGTTTTGATGTGAGAGATTTGGAAAGTATGCTCATAAGAGTTTAATAATGCCAAGTGTTTTAATAAACTATTGTTTCATCGCTCAGATGCGCTACTCTTTTTTTAAGCGCATCTAAGCATGAAATTGGTTTAATGTAGCAGAAAGCTATAAAGTACGAATCTCCACAACTAATGTGGCAGCAGTTCACTTGCGGCCACTCTCAAAGTTCCCATCCAACTGTGGAACCGCTCCATGAAAGATGTTTTTTTTAAAATCTGCACAGCGCAATCAATTTTATTTACCTTTCTTCCATTATTCACAAGATCATCAGTTGCAAAGAGACTTCTACCCATCACAGAAACTCGCAACAAAAGCGCCAAAAAAAAAACTTTCTCAGTTCAATTAAATCACAAAATATAATTGGAATTTAATGAGTGTTATGCAAATATTTGAAATCTGCTAATGGAAATCTAATAATAAAGACTGATGAAGCTTAAATTGTTCATCAAACACCAACAGAGTGTATTGAATAGGAGGACAGTTGATATAAACCCTTACAAACTTCAAACAACTAATCTCTTCGTTCTTTTCCAGTTTGAGAAGTGTTCTCAATACCCAAGTATTATTAGGGATGATACCTGCAGGATGAAACGAGGCAGTGGTGTTGTGATAATATCCCTAGTCTAATAATCCAGTGCAGCCCCAGACAATTGATTGAATCCTGTCATGTTGGTTAGTGAAATTTGAATTCCTTTTTTTTGTAAAAAAAGGATATATTGAATAACAGGACCATGTAACCACAGCTGATTATCATAGAAACACAATGTGGGTTACTAAAGTCCTTTAGGGGAGGAAATCTACCATCTTTAACCTGGTCTGACCTACTTGTGTCTCCAGGCCCACAGCAATGTGGTTGACCTTCAGCTGCTCTCTGAGCAATTGGGGATGGGCAAATCATGAAGGAGAAAGATTTCTTTTTTCTAAAAGTATAAAGTCATTACAACATCAATTACAACAAATCTTTGTGAGTTTTTTTTTGAATACCCCAGCATCATGAATAAGGCTATAGAAATGCAATTCTGTCTTTTCCCTCACTTTCAGGAAGTGGGTACTAGTAGATGACTTCCATGTTTTGCCAATCCTTAGTTGGAAATAGAGTCATAGAGATGTACAGCGCAGAAACAGACCCTTCAGTCCAACTCGTCAATGCCGGCCTGATACTCTAAATTAATTTAATCCCATTTGCCAGCATTTGGCCCATATCCCTCTAAACCCTTCCTATTCGTATACTCATCCAGATGCCTTTTAAATCTTTTAATTGTACCAGCCTCCACCACTTCCTCAGGCAGTGCATTCCATACATACATCACACTCTGCATGAAAAAGTTGCTCCTTGGGTCCCTTTTAAATCTTTTCCCTCTCACATTAAACCTATGCCCTCTAGTTTTGGACTCCCCTCATCCTGGGGAAAAGACCATGGCTATTCATCTTATCCATGCCCCTCATGATTTTATAAACCCCTGAAAAGTCACCCTTCAGCCTCTGACACTCCAGGGAAAATAGCCCCAGCCTTTCCCTATAGCACAAACACTCCAACCCTGGCAACACCCTTAAAAATCTTTTCCAAACCCTTTCAAATTTCTCAACATCCTTCCAATAGCAGGGAGACCAGAATTGCATGTAGTATTCCAAAAGAGGCCTAATCAATGTCCTGTACAGCCGCAACATGACCTCCCAACTTCTATACTCAATGTGCTGATCAATGAAGGCAAGCGTACCAAATGCCTTCTTCACTACCCTATCTTCTAGTGACTCCACTTTCAACAAACTTTGAACTCGCACGCCAAGGTCTCTTTGTTCAGCAACACTCCCCAGGATCTTACCATTAAGTGTATAATTCCTGCCCTGGTTTGCCTTTACAAAATGCAACACCTCACATTTATCTAAATTAAACTCAGCCATTCCTCAGCCCATTGTCCCATCTGATCAAGATCCTAGTTAGCTTTCCAGGCCACTTCCCAGACCCTTCAGTGTTAACGAGATTGTTAGCGGACTGGGATCATACAAATGCCCAGACTGAGTAAAGACAACAATTTCCTTTTCTTAAAGGATGTTGAATGAACCAATTTTTTATATATACCATGATCAGTAATCTAACAATCAGCTTCATTGAAACATACATTTCTCCTCTTATGTAATTTAATTCAAGTTTTCAGATGGGTTATTGTGGGATGACAACTCATCTTTCGCTCTCATTTACGCGGCATCTTTGATGCAGTAAAACCTCTCAAGGTGCTTTACAGGACCTGAGCATGTCTATGTTTAACACTGAAGTGATATTAAGAGGGACATATTTAGACAGATGGCCAAATGGTCAGGAGATTCTTAAAGAAAGATAATACTTTCATCATGTCTTGAGGGGCTGAATGGCCTAGTTGTGCTTAAAATTCATGTATCTGCATGAATGCACTGCATCACTATCATCTGGAATGCACTGCTTGAAAGGTTGTTGGAAGCAGATTCAATGGTAACTTCCAAAAATGTTGTCAAAATCCACAAGAGAAAAAGCAATGCTATGGGAAGTGGGAGAATGGGATTAATTGATAGATCTTTCAAAGACATGATGGGTCAGATGGCCCGTGTCCTTGTTGTTAGTCTCTACATTTTCATATAACCTGAATATTGCCAAAAAGAAAAGCATGTTGCTGAAACTTTCACCTTGAAGTCATCAAGCCAGCTTTAAGAAACCTTAATTTCAAATGATCACAACAATTTATGCAGCAGACAATAAGGATTTTGGTTGGATGGTATTTTGACCCTGATTGGTCAATATGTTGCCATGGAGAAAGCAATTGCGAGTGGACATGGGCTCCTCATACTTCTGGGAAATTTGTAAAAGGTGAATTACTTAAATATATTCCTTTTGCTTGCAGAGAACTGGTCCCTCAGTATAAATGTGCGTTACAACTAGGAAGTGAAAATGAGTCACATGATGAGCTTGATTGATTTTCATAACTTTACTGCAGACATTAGCACACTCAAGATTATTCAGCAGATGCTACCCAATCATGAAATCTTGTTTTATGATCGATACTGGGTTTTGCAAGTACAAATGTGGTCTGTGAATGAGAAACAAATGGAATGTGCTCAAAATATTTTGTGCCTGCTTTGAATTTCAATGTACTCAATGGTCGATTTTCTGAGTTCCATTTTCCCAAGATTTATCTTGGCACTGTTTATTGAGGCATGAATTGGCTGAATTCCCTGCTTTTTATTGAATCACACTCACAATGAAGTCTATTCATTCATCACTTTTGTACTAAATTGGTTCCTGATCGGTAACTCACATACTTGTTTCCTAGTCTTTCCAGGGCTTCCTTGCTCCCAATCTCTTCCATAGCTTTGCCACGTGCTCCTTTAATTCTGGCCTCTTGTGCAATTCTGATTTTAATTCCTGCACTATTGATAGCTGTGCTTTTAACTGTCTTGAAACAATTAAAGTTTCCCCTTAAACCTAAATTTTCCTCCCTCTTATTTTCAGATACCCCTTGATTTCTATCACTTTCACTGAACTTTTGGTCACCTGTCCTAATATCTCCTTGTGCACCTTTATGGCGGATTTAATTTGAATTCACTCCTGTGAAGCATCTAGGATTATTTCACACGGTGTTACACAAATGCAATTTGTTGTTGCTTTCTCACCCAATGTTAGAAAGTAGCAATAAATAGTATGATGGCAGTGTACCTTGACCACCTCATGGTCAGAATAGAATATAAGAATTTAAGAGCTATGAGCAGATGTAGGAAATTCAGCCCCTTAAGTCTGTGCCAACGTTCAGTCTGAGTGTGGCTCACCTTATTTTGGATTCATGATCCTTTGAGAGAAGTAATTTAACCTCATCTCAGTTTTAAATCTCCTACCCCTTATCTTAAAACTACAACCTCTCATTCTTGATTTCCGTACATGAGGAGACATCTTTTGTATGTCAACTTTGTCAATCCCTTTTTAGCATTTTTTAAAATTTACTTATGGGATGTGGGTGTTATTGGCTGGGCCAGCATTTATTGCAACTCCCCAGGCGCCTTTCAGAGGTGGGAGTGAGCTTCCTTCTTGAACAGCTGCAGGTCATGCTGTTGGACAGGGAATTCAAGGATTTTGACCCAGCGACACTGTAGGAATAGCGATATATTTCCAAGTCAGGATAATGAGTGGCTAAGATGGGATCTTGAAGGTGGTGGTGTTCCCATGTATCTGATAGCCTTGTCTTTCTAGATGGAAATGGTTGTGGGTTTAGAAGGTGCTATCTAAGGATTTTTGGGGAATTTCTGAAATGTATCCTGTAGATAGTACACATTGCTGCTACTGAGTGTCATCGGTGGAGGGAGTAGATGCTTTTGGGTATGGTGCTGATCAAGTGGGCTGTTTTGTCTGAGATCATGATTATTGGAGCTGCACCCACCCAGGCAAATGGATATAATTCAATCAGATGAATCACCCTAATCTGACCCTGTGTAACCACTGGTCGTGGTACTAACAATACCGTGTTAAAGGGATTTACTGAACCCACTGCCTCTAGAGCGACAAGGTAACACTGTCCCTTTACAAGAAGGAAGAAATGATGTGAACTGTAACGACGATGCAGAGACCCTTCAGCATGATCTGGACAGGTTGGGTGAGTGGGCAAATTAATGGCAGATGCAGTATAATTTGGATAAATGTGAGGTTATTCAATTCAGAAGCAAAAACAAGAAGGCAGATTATGACCTGAATGGCTGTGAATTGGGAGAGGGGAATGTGCAGTTGGACCTGGGTGTCCTTGTGCATCAGTTGCTGAAGGTAAGCGTGCAGGTACAGCAGGCGGTAAAGAAGGCAAATGGTATGTTGGGCTTCATTGCGAAAGGATTTGAGTACAGGAGCAGGGATGTGTTGTTGTAGTTGTACAGGACCTTGTTGAGACCACACCTGGAATATATGTGTGCAGTTTTGATCTCATTTTCTGAGGAAGAATGCTCTTGCTCTCTCTCGACTGCAGTGAAGGTTTACCAGGCTGATTCTAAGGATGGAGGGTCTGACGTATGAGGGGAGATTGACTAGGTTGGGATTGTTTTCTCTGGCGTTCAGATGAATCAGGAGGTGATCTTATAGACACTTATAAAATTCTAATAGGACTGGACAGGGTAGATGCAGGGAGGATGTTCCCGATGTTGGGTGTGTCCAGAACCAGGGGTCACAGTACGAGGATTCTGGGCAGACCATTTAGGATGGAGATGAGGAGACATTTCTTCACCCAAATAGTGGTAAGCCTATGGAATTCATTACCACAGGAAGTAGTTGATGCCAACACATTGAATGTATTCAACAGGCAACCAGATATAGCACTTGGAGGCGAATGGGATTACAGGTTATGGGGAGAAAACAGGATTAGGCTATTGAGTCGGATGATCAGCCATGATTGTGAAGAATGGCAGAGCAGGCTCGAAGGGCTGAATAGCCTCCTCCTGTTCCTAAGTTCTATATTTCTATAATAAAGCTTATTGATCAACATCTATTGCATTGATACATAGCATCTTCAACGTTGCTGAAACAATACACATCTTTATGTCTTGCCCTCATCAGGACAGTTTGTGGGAATCCCAATTCAAAGAAGTTCTTTGCAAACAGAAAGAATATGTACATACATTGCAGCTGTTTCAATTCAACAAAATAGATGTTCGACACTGTCTTCTATATTCCTCAGGGCGATGTTTTGACTGAGTATTGTCAACCTGCGTGGTTTAAATTGAAACAAAACTTGGTAGTCATTTTCTAACGAGCATATTCTTCCTGGTAATATCTTAACCAATCAGACTTCAGTCACTGACCAAGCAACATCCCATCTGTTCTGTGCTATCTCGTTGCTCACTGCTAAGCAACATCCTGACACGAGATATAATTAATGGCGAATACAATCAGACCTCAGTCTTCCAAAGCAGTGCTTGTTGAAGTGTTTTAACGAAAATCTGATCAGTGCCCCCTTCATTCAGAAACAGTGTATGAACACTAGCCAGCAGCATCAAGCATCACATAGGTACGTTGCTTATTTGTGTGAAAAACTAGGTGAAAATTCAAGAAAATTGATTCTGGATAGAATCTTTAGGGCCAGAGAAATCTCCTAGCATAGTAATGGTAATCTGTTGGTCATGTAGATTAGTGGCAGAAGGGAAGGGTTTGGGGCAGGGGAAGTGAAACTTGGCAGATTCTTTTCATCGACATTTCTGTTTTTTAGTCTGGGCTTTCAGCCTTCCCAGGAGAGCCCATGGTTTCAGGAGGGAAGTAGAGAGTAAACAAATTAATATGTCGAGTATACAGGCTGGATGGACCAAAGCGAATCTTCTCCTGCCTGTTGTTTAGACAGGTTCAGGGCGTTGGAAAATGCATGGCAGATGAAGTATAATGTAGTTAAATGTGAAGTTATCCACTCCAGTAGCAAAAACTGGAAGGCAGATTATTATCTGACTGGCTACAAATTCAGAGAGAGGAATGGGCAAGGGGTATGGGTGTCCTTTTACACCAGTCACTGAAGGTAAGCATGCAGGTGCAGTAGGTGGTGAAAAATCTCTGGCATGTTGGCCTTCCTTGCAAGACGAATTGAGTACAGGAGCAGGGATGACTTGCTGCAATTGTATAGGGCATTGGTGAGACCACACCTGGTATATTGTATCTATTTTGGGTCTCCTTATCTGAGGACGGATGTCCTGGCTGTGGAGGGAGTGCAACAAAAGTTTACCAGGCTGTTTCCTGGGATAGCTGGACTGATATGAAGAAAGACTGATTGGATAGGATTATATTCACTGCAGTTTGGAAGAATGAGAGATTTATCTCATAGAAACCTACACAATTCTAACAGGACAAGACAGGAAGGATGTTTCCAATGGCCAGGAAGTCCAAAACCAGTCGTCTCAATCTAAGGATATGGGATAGGCCATTTAGGCCTGAGATAAGGAGAATTTTTTTGTCACCCATAGAGTGGAGAGCCTGTGGAATTCTCTGCTGTAGAAAGCGATTGAGGCCAAAATTTTGATTGGTTTCATGAATGAGTTCGATATCGTTCTGAGAGCTAAAGGGATCAAAGGGTATGGGGTAAAAGCAGGAACCATATATTGAGTTGGATAATCAGCCATGATCATATTTAACCGTGGTGCAGGCTTGAAAGGTGAATGGACTTAAAATCCCAACTATGAGGAGAGACCGGATAATTTGGCTATGTTTTCCTGGGAGCAGTGGAAGCTGAGGGGGGAATCTGATTGAGGTAAACAAAATTACAAGGGACATAGGCAGAGTAGTTCATGAGAATCTCTTCCCATAGTAGACATGTCTAAGACCAGAGGGCTTATGTTCAAGGTGAGGAGTGAATGGTTTTACGGGAATCTGAGGAAAATAATTTCACCCAGACGGTGGTAGAAATATGGAACGTGCTGTCTGAAAGGGTGGTGGAGGCAGATACTCTTGCAACATTGAAGAAACATCTAGATGGGCACTTCAAATGCCAGGCTATGGACCAAGTCCAGGTAAATGGGATTAGTGTAGTTTGAAGATAGCAAGAACTGTAGGTGCTGGAATCAGAGATAACACAGTGTGGAGCTGCAGGAACACAGCAGGCCAGGCAGCATCAGAAAAGCAGGAAAGTTGACATTTTAGTTCAGGACCCTTCTTCAGAAATTAGAAGGGTCCCGATCTGAAACGTTAACTTTCCTGTTTCTCTGATGCTGCCTGGCCTGCTGTGTTCCTCCAACTCTGCACTGCGTTGTTAGTGTAATTTGATGTTTGTGGTCAACATAGTCATGGTGGGCCAAAGGGCCTGTTTTCATGCTGTATGACTTTATGACCCTCTGGCCTACTCTGCTCCTATTTTCCAAATTTCCATGTTTCTATCTGCAACTTTTTTCTGATTAATAACCTTTTGACCCCACGTGCAAGCTGATGATGATGCAGAAAGCAGACAAAGGCAACGTCCACATTTTCGAGGCTCTTTCTTGATATACCAGATACTTACAATGAGATTAACTAATTAAAAGTCATTATTCATCCTTCAGACACAGAAAGGCAAATAAAATATTCTTCGTCATAAATAATTTTATGTTTGTATGATTGGATTCACATGGCATCTGGTGAGATTTTGAAGTTTAATTTACCGAGGAAGAGGGATAGCACAATCATCCTGTCGAATTTACCCTTCCATTCTAATTGTTCATGTCTGATCTTGACCATTACAAGGTCAGTGTGAGGTGGCTTCTCATGTACACTCATGTTTTACTTATTTCGTTGGCAGTATGTGGGTGTCACTGGCTCGGTCAGCATTGATTGCCTATTTCTAATTGCTATTAAGGACAAGTTAAGGATCAACCATATTGTCGTAGATGTAAAGTCACATGTAGGCCAGAGGAGGTAAAGATGGCAGTTTACTTCCCTAAGGGATATTAGTGAACCAGATGGGTTTTCCTGACATTAGTCATCGTTAGATTCTTAATTCCAGATTGTTATTGAATTCAATTCCTGGAATTCGAACCTGGACCTCTGTATTAATAGACTAGTGATGATACCACTAGGCCATCACCGTCCCCTGTTAAACCTACCTAAATCAAACACTGAGATCTGAAAAAGACCCTGGAATTAAAAACTATGAAGAGCTATGTTGCCTGGAAATGTCAGCCCACTTCAACTCTGTCCGTATTGTATCCCGACTCCAGAGCTACGCCAAATACACACTAACTACATGTTAGTACAGGTCAAAACCTTAACACTTTGTTGCGAGTATGAGTGCACCCTTCCACTAACTGGAATATCATCTGAAATACTTTCCTCCAAAACTCTGCGGCTAACAAAATAATTGGATTTATTGAGGATGTCATGAGTGCTGCTGTTTTAATTATTAGTGAGATTAATTATATTAATAAATCTCTCAACTCTGACACTAAATGCTGTAAACCTATTAAGGTGCAGAGTAAATTGTCACCCAGCCTGTAAAGGTGATGGTGGTTTTGGCAGTTTTGGTGATGGTTTCATTGTGTGCCGATGTTAGTTGGCAGATGTTGGCAATAATCTGCGCAAAATGACTGAGGGTAAAATACAGTTGAACTCCAGAGTATGAGAGATTGGTTCCCCTTGTAGGAGAGTCTAAGACCAGAGGACATAACCACAGAACGAGGGGTCCCACATTTAAGACTGAGATTAGGATGGATTTCTTCACTCAGAGGGCAGTGAATCTGTGGAATTCTGTCCCGCAGAGGGCTGTCAAGGCTGAGTCATTCAATATGTTCAGGGAGGCAGATCTTTAAGAAGTGAGGGAATCAAACAGTACGAGAGTAAGGCAGAAATGGAGTTGAGGATTATCAGATCAACTATGATTTCATTGAATAGAGGAACAGAATTAAAAACTGAAAGAATAGCAAATGCTGTAAATCAGGAACAAAAACAGAAATTGCTGGAAAAGCTCAGCAGGTCTGGCAGCACCTGTGAAGGAAAAATCAGAGTTAACATTTTGGGTCCGCTGAGAAAGGTTCATCCGACGAAACGTTAACTCTGTTCTTTTCTTCACAGAGGAACAGCATTGATGGACTGAATGTTCTACTTCTGCTCTACCTTTGCTGGTCTTAATACCTGTTTAGTTCTGCCTTTTCTTATGTCCTCCTTTCTGATGGTTGCACCATGGACTTCCATTAGATTGCTCCATGCTTCTGGGTGAAATGCAGCAGTGAGTTTGCTCAATGCCTCCTGCAGGACAGCTGACTGGGAAACTCCCCTGCTCTTACCTTCTGTTATCAGGCATATTGGGAGAATTAACAGGCTGACAATCAACTCATCTGCCATAGTACAAGCACTTCTCCCACAGCCGTCACATCCTGGACTGGGACTCAAATCCAGAGCTTCTAACCCAGAGACAGGGACACTACCCCACTGCAGCACTTCATTATGAAGAATGGAATGGGTTACTGTATGCTGAGAAGTATGTAGGGAAATATTCTGTTAAATTTTCATTTCTTATCATATAAAAGGAATAAAAATGTTAAAATCTGTTTGCATATTTATACTGATTATGCCACTTTACCTTTATGGGAATTAACCAAATTCATGACAAAGTCAGCAGGATATTGTGTTTTATCTTTAATTGAGAGCACAGAAAGAGATAATTAGAGATATAATAAAAGCCATTGGATGCAGGGCATATTTTAATACACAAAAGCAGCTGAGAAATGACATATTCAAAGTTCGGAACCTGTAGACTGTCTTGGCCCTTGCCCTTCACAGTTGTTGACCCTGTTGTAAATGCCAAGGCGTTTGTGGCAACATGTGTTAAGACATTGAATTCAGCGGTCAAGTTGCTGAATGAGCTTGTCCGATAATAAAAGGCATATTTCAATTGTAGAATATGCTGACTGACAGTGCCTTTGTTAACAGATTGCAACTGATGTGCTCAATATAATGCCTGCTACATGAATATTTTGGGGCTGGGGAGGGCTGGTGGGAGAAGGAATATTTATCAACACCGGAATGGAAGGTTTAAAATTGAAGAAGCAAAGAACTTTCATTTATATAGAGCCATTCACTTCCTTGGGAAGGTTGATGAAGTTTGGTCACTGTTGAGAGCAGGAGGAGTAAACTTGTGTGGCAGAATGCTAGAAATATCAAATAAATCAGTTGTTTTGATGGTATTTGGTGATAAAGCAAAATTCCAAAATGTTGGGAAAATTGCATCATGTGCTTCTACCACCAGAGGGGGCCTCAATTGACAATCTTGTTTGTAAGGCGACATGCCCAACTAAGTGCTGTACTGGGGTGAGAGCAGAGGTTGAATATGCTGGGCTTGGATTCTTTGGTGCTTAGAGGAATGAGAAGAGACCTTAGTGAAATATACAAAATTCTTAGAGAACTAGACTTGATAGAAAGGTTGTTTTCCCCTGTGGGAGAGTCGAGGACCAAAGGGCAAAATCGCCGACCAAGGGGTCACCCAGTTAGGACAGAGATGAGGGGGAATTTCTTCTCTTAAAGGGTGATGAATCTGTGGAATTCTTTGCTGCAGTAGGTTGTTGAAGATGGGTCGTTAAATATATGGAATCCCCGATTTACGAACGTCAGAATTATGAGTGCTTGTACCTACAGACACAGTCCGATACAAGGGTATAATTTTAAACACCCGACAGAAGAACATTACCTGTGCTTACAAACAGCAGCTTTCCATTGTGCTGCGCTGTGTTCTGGCTCGCATATAGATCGACTTGCAAACGGACTCCAGCATGGAACCTGTTCACAAGCTGGGGTCTGCCCGTGTTCAAAGCTGAGATAGAAAGGTTTATTGTCAGTAAGGGAATCAAGAGTCAAGGAGAAAGGGGCAGGAGGATGGAATTGAGGATTATCAGATCAGGTATGATCACATCAAAAGGCAGAGCAGTCTTGATGGGCTGAATGGCCTACTTCTGCTCCTATACCTTATGGTCTTATCACCTTTCCAATTCTTGGACTGTTAAATAAATATTTCAAGTACATTTAGTTGCAATGAAGTAAAATTTGTAAATACCTCTGCTTACCGAAAGCTCATAGACTGGGAAATAATGGATAGTTCAGTAGTCAATGCCGAGCCTCAGATTTATAATATTTAGTTTGAAACTGTGGGCATCCTGTGCCATTATACACAGAATCACACAGAGATCTTATTTGTTTTATCACTGAGAGAAGATTTGACAGAGATGTTCAAATTCAGGAGGGTTCTATACACAGCAGATGGAGAGTAATTGTATATACTGGTGAAGGAGTCAAGAACCAGAGGGTACTGAAATAAGGTAAATGGCTAAAAAAAAGAGAAAGTTTTTATTAATGCTGTCAATGAAAATGATTTGAAATATACTGTCTGAGAGTGTGGTGGGCACAGATTGAATCATAAATTTCAACAGGGGCTGGGATAAGTCCCAACAAGCAATGACTTGATAAGCCTACAAGGGAAAGGTGGGTAAGGCAATATTTGAAGGGGAGGCGATGGCCTAGTGGTATTATCTAGAGACCCAAGTAATGTTGAGACTTGGGTTTGAGTCCCAACATGGTCAATGGTGGAATTAGAATTTAATAAGTCTAATGATTACCATGAATCCACTGTCAATTGTCAGCAAAAAATTCATCTCGTTCACCGGTGTCCTTTTGGGGAGGAAACTACCAGCTGTACCTGGGTCTGGGCGACATATGACTGCAGACCCACAGGTGGATTCTCAGTTGCTGTCTGGGCAATTAGGGATGGGAAATGAATGCTGGCCTAGCCAGTGATGCCCACATCCAGTGAATGAATAAAAAAGAAAAGTAGTGAATCACAATGAGCTCAACAAACTGAATAGCATCCAGCACTTGAGTGACCATTCTGTGGATCTGTTATCCTCAGTATAGTGACTGTGTTCTAGAATTGCAGAACTGTTGTAGTGGAGAAGTAGGCCATTCAGCCCATCGTGCACTACTGGCTATTCAAACAAGAATCACTACTGAAAGCCTGTCACCTGCTTTGTATCCACAAGCTTGCACGCTATTTCTGTAATTTGCCTGCATCAGATTTCCTTATCATACTGTAAATATTTCGAATGACAGAAATACAGAAGTGTTAGAGCAGAGAAGGAGGCCATTTGGCCCATTGTCCTTGCATTAGCTCTTCAAATGAACAACACCAATCTCCCTCTTTTCTCCCAATACCTTAAATCACTGTCTCCGTCCAAATAATCTTCGAATCCTCACTTGAATGCAAACAAGATTTATTCTGCGATCAGAGATAGTAGGAACTGCAGATGCTGGAGAATCTGAGATAACAAGGTGTAGAGCTGGATGAACACAGCAGGCCAAGCAGCATCAGAGGAGCAGGAAAGCTGATGTTTTGGACCTAGACTCTTCTTCAGAAGAAGGGTCTAGGCCCGAAATGTCAGCCTTCGTGCTCCTCTGATGCTACTTGGCCTGCTGTGTTCATCCAGCTCTACACCTTGTTATCGCTTATTCTCCTATCACTTTTGCTTCTTTTGCACATCATTTGAAACCTATGTCCTTTTGTTTCTTTTACAAGCTGGAGTTACAGAGCAATGATTCTGCGAATGTGGGGCAAAATTTCTTTTTGTGTCCCGATAACTTCAATTTGAAGGGTGGTAAAAAGAGCTGCTGACATGCCATCATCCACTTTCCAGGATTGGACAGAATCAAAGTCTACTCTAAGAAGCACAAATCCCATTATATCACATGATAGCAATCAAAATCTTGAGGATGATTTTAACTCCACTCACCCACTGCAAACTAAGCCAACAGCTTTTAGAACATCCCCTCATTACAGGCCTGCTGTCAAGCTGGTAACTTGGTAAGAGCTAAATACTCTAATCCTATTTTCCTGTCCAATCCCCTTTTCTTTTTGTTTTGAAATAGTTAATCTGGAACGTGTTTCAATGACATAATCACCAGTGCCACCATTGACAGCTTATTTCACTTTACAATAATTCTCTGAATGAAAACAAAGATCAGGTCAACTTCTCCCTACACTCTTCATACACTCACGTTATTAATACCAGAATCAGCCGAAACAACTTCTCATTCCTTGTCACCTACAAACGCAGAGTCATACAAACAGAAACAAACCCTTCAGTCCAACTCGTCTATCTCGACTCGATATCTTAAAAATCTAGTCGCATTTGCCAGCTTTTGGCCCATATTCCTCTAAATTCTTCCTATTCTAATATCCATCTATGTGCCTTTTAAATGTTGTAATTGTACCAGCCTCCACCACTTTCTCTGGCAGCTCATTCCATACACGCACCACTTTCTGCATGAAAATGTTGTACCTAAGGTCCCTTTTAAATCTTGCCCCTCTCACCTTAAACTTATGCCCTCCCGTTTTGGACTTCCCCCCTCTGGGTAAAAGACCTTGCCTATGTGCCCTATCCAAGCCCCTCATGATTTTATAAATCCCTACAAGGTCACCCCTCAGCCTTCAACGCTCCAGGAAAATAGCCCCAGCCTATGCAGCTCCCCCAAAGCTCAAACCCTCCAACCCTGGCAACATCCTTGTAAATCTTTTCTAAACCCTTTCACGTTTCACACCATCCTTCCTGTAGAAAGAAGATCAGAACGGAATTCAGCATTCCAAAAGTAGCCTAAACAATGTCCCATACAGCCACAACATGCCCTCCCAACTCCCATACTCTGACCAATAAAGGCAAGTATATCAAATGCCTTCTTCATTATCATATCCAACTGTGACTTCACCTTCAAGGAACTGCACTCCAAGGTCTCTGGTAATTTTGAAATACTCCATAAGTTTGTCCTCAATCTAACCTTTCCAGGGGAAAATGTGACCATTTCTTCATAACTTTAATCTCTTGATCTTTTCCTCATTCTTCTTTATCCTTGACTCTGACATCTAAGCAGGATCTCAGCTCCAATAATATCCATCAAATCAATCTAAAGGGAAGCTATTTGCTTGTTCTATTTCCCAAACTAGTTTTAACCATGCAATTCTTCTTTGTTCTTTCATAGTATGAGAATATCAAAGCAAGGTCAGTACTTGTTTCCCATTCCCTTGGTGCCCTTGAACTGAATGGCTTGCTAAGAGTCAACCCCATTGTTATGGAATCACAGAGGGACAGCAGATTTCCTAAGATTTAAAGGATTTTAACGAACTAGGTGGGTTTTAATGATAATTCATAGAATCCCTACAGTGTGGAAGAAGGCCATTTAGCCCAACAATTCCACACTGACCTTCCACCCAGATCCACCCCCTACTCCATTCCTGCATTTCCCATGGCTCATCCACCTAACCTGCACATCCTAGGAATGTGGGAGAAAACCCACACAGACACAAGGAGAATGTACGAACTCTGCACAGACAGTTGCCTGAGGTGGGAATTGAAGCCAATGCCTGGCGCTGTGAGGCAGCACTGCTAACCACTGAGCCACTCTGATTAATTCTTTATTTCTCACTGAGAGTAGCTGCGGGAGTGGGGAGGTGGAGATGTGAGACTCACAGACTCAGGGATATCACAGAAGGAAGCCATTCAGCCTGTTGTTTCTGTGCAGTCAACAAAGATGTGAAGGAACTCTGATGCTAGGGTTGGAGGCTAGGGAGGGGTTTGAGAACCAGTTTAGGGTTGGAGGTATTTGGGGCGGGGTACTGAGGAGATGGGGAGATAATGGCCCAGTGATATGATTTCTGGACTATTAATCCAGAAAGCCAGGGGGATAAGGTTTGACTCCAACTCCTGCCATATTAGATGGTGGCATTTGAATTCAATAAAAATGAATGAAGAGTCAAATGATGAAACTGTTGTTATTTTTTGAGAAAAACCTACCTGGTTTTCCAAAGGCAAAGTCTCCACAGTCCTACCAGATCATAAAGCTGCTCTCTCATTACAGAGAGACAACTGATGGTGGTTTAAACTGAGGATCACAATGCCTTAGATGAGGGGAGACATTGAAAAGGAGACTCATTCACGGCAACCTCAGAATTAAACCCACTACTCTACATCACAAACCAGCATCCACTCAAGTGAGCTCTCTGATCCCCTTTTGTTCACTAATGACCTTTAAGGAAGGAAACTGCCATTCTTACCTGGTTAGAAACAAAAAAACTGCAGATTTTGAAATCCAGGTAAACAAACAGGATTCCAGTCCAGTCCTGAAGATGGGTAATACCCGCAACATTGACTGCTGCTTTCCTCCAGATGCTGCCTGGTTTGCTGTGTTCTTCCAGTCTCCTGTTTTTCTGCTGTTCTTATCTGGTCTGTCCTACATGTGACTCCAGACCCGCAGCAATGTGGTTGACTCTTAACTGCCCTCTGGGCAATTTGGGATGAGCACTAAATGTTGGCCCAGTCAACGATGCCCACATCATGTGAATAAAAAAAATTAAATATTTTAAGAATTGAAAGTTAGTCTCAGTTAGACCACACCCACTATTAAAATCTGTGAGATTTAAAGGGAGCTCCTAGCTGTTAGTGCTCAGCCATGGAGTCCATTGCTGCTATCAACCTCTCAGATGGTGATCTCACTGGGGTGATGACCATCAGGTGGGAAAGTTCTGCCCCATAGGACTATTTTGAATACAAGGCAGATTGCAGTTTTGCAGCATGGTAATTCCAGCAACGTGATAGTGTGGCAATGACAATATAAAATTAACTGCTTTTGAGGCAGTTAAATCAATGCAGATCCCCCGCTGCTACTTGCTGCAAGATTCCTTGTTACCTCGGTAAATATTCATTTCCATTCTTTTTATGAGTCCCGATCCTGATTGAAATGCTCGTTAAGTGAGGCAGAGAAAGAGAGCAAACATTCAGATTTGTTTCCGCCTTGTGTCCTGCTAATAACCTGTATTGCAGATGGCCAGGAATTCCCAGGCTCTTCTTTATGTTGGCTAATGAGCAAGGGATTCTAAGTCTTTCAGTGACAATTGGAAAATGCTAGGTGCAGTGAAAACTGATGCTGACGCTGTGAAATTCTTGCCCGCATTACCAAAAGTGTTGCAAGCTTTGTGTTGCAGGCTGTGTGAAGTGACCCAGTCCCACAGTCTAGGTCAAAATCCTGGAATTCCCTCCCTAATAGCATTGTGGGTCAACTCATAGCAGGTGAACCGCAGTGGTTGAAGAAGGCAGCTCACCATCACCTGCTCAAGGGCAACTAGGAATGGGTAATAAATGCTGGCTTAGCTAGCAACACCCACACCCCACAAATGAATTTTAAAAATGCACAGAAATAATTTTGTACACCTCAATGGGGCACTTAGTCCTTCCATTTGCTGTTTCATAAAGTTTCAGCGACTACCACGATGAAAATGAATTGCAGTTACAATGTGACTATCCTGATACTGTTTGCTGCTTGCCGAGTAACTACACTTTCACATGTTAGGGGAGATTAAAGTCTTGCCTGCCAGTTTATCCAGCTAACTGCTTCCATCCCTTCTCTCAGTCAGTGACAACAATTTATTCTTGCACACAGCTGTCACATTTCAATTAAAATGCGTTTCACTAGAAACTAAATGAACCAGTTACTGGTGTTTTCTTGTCAGTGAAAAAAAAGGAAATTTTGTTATCCGCTATTCCTGAGGAAAAAGTAATAAATGTATGACATCATACGCACGTACAAAAACAGATAATAAAGTTTATAAAAAGGAGAAATAAGGCTATGTTGTTTAATAGTTACAAGGGTGTTCAATTTCAAATGTGGCGAAGCAATGAGGTAATAATTGAATTGCAACTAAGCAGTGGCATAGCCTGTATGTACCTTTAATTTTTCAATGAATGGTTGTTTTCTTAAGTTGCTTTTCTCTAATGCATTTTTCAGTGTAGGGAGAGAAACAGATAGAGAAAAGAGAATTCCAGCCCTTGTTATCACAGTCATTTTTCTTTCTCTCTACCCTTCTGTTCAAAAGAAGCTGCTGAAATATAGTTCAGCATGCATTCCTGAGTCTAGCTCCAACATCTTTCCAAAGCTGGCTAACTGGTAAGTAAATTTTTGATCTCCCAATATGTGAAATTACCACATGCATGTGAATTAAATGGAAGATGTAAATTTCTTGACATGACTCAGTTTTCTGATTTTGAGGTCATTGGCTAAATATTATAACTTTCATGCAGGTGGTTTTATTTTTCCCATAGGAGTTTAATGTTACCTGTCACAATGTGTAGGCGATGGACTAGTGCAGCATTTTATGTCCATGTTTCTTCCTTTACAAAAAAAAAGGTTTTAGAACACAAAAGGTCTCAGATATGACAATCAGATGATGGAAGTTAAAATGCTATATCCCTGTTTACCACTACCATAGCAATTATGCATTCTGATTTGTCTTCAAGGTACATGGACAAACTCAATGGTTCCCATTTAATCCCTGAATCACTACTGAATTGCACTGGGCTCAGTGATAATGGATGTCAGTGGCCCAATCCTGACCCTGATTGGCACCTCGCCACCGGATGCCAGGAAACCCACGTCAACCCCTTTTGCTCTTCTACTTTTGCTGTTGCTGGGAGACTGATGCTGGATCTCTCCTGTGATTAAGTGGGCCACACTGCTGCGATTCCAGCCACGATAAGCAGCTTTCAAATCCAACCCAGTGAAAAATGTTCCACGTTTGAAATGCAAACAAAATAATGCACAGTTAGCGCCATCATCCCCATTTTCTTTATGCCACTCCACTTCACCCCTTCTTCTTTCAGGAAACTGTCTCACAGCCTGCAATAAAATAAAACTTGACATTAGTTTTCAATGAAGCTGTAACTGTATTTCAAAAAAATACATACGTAGATTTATTTTCAATTCTAATTCTAAATGAACATAATAATTTGTCTAGCCTCAGGAGGGAGCAGTTTGCAGTTGCAATGAGGTTGCATACAGATGATAGGTGAGTCTTTCTCCACAGTAAAGGTGTAATTCACTATTCCCATCAGTTTGCAAAATAATAATGGTTGGAGAAGAAAATCAAACATTAACTGATCTTTAGAAGTAGAGTGTGGCCTCTTTGTAATGATAAATAGAGTAGATTGATAGATAAAATAGATTAGATAGGTAGATAGATAGATCGACTTGATCACTTAGATAGATTAGATAGATATGAAGCTGGTTAGCTCAGGCGGCTGGCTTACAAAATAGAGTGATGTCAATAGTGCAGGTTCACTTTCCACACTGGATGAGATTACTACAAAGAACTCTCCTCCTCAACCTCTTCCTTGCTTGAGGTATTGTGACCGTCAGGTTAAACCACCATCAGTTGTCCCTTTCTGTAATAGCAGTCCTATGATCTAGTCAAACTATGGTGACCTTACCAACAGACAGATAGAAATAAGTATATAGATAGAAACTTTTATATTTATATTTATTATATTTAGCAACTACACAACTAATCAACCTCAGGATATTCCAAAGCAAATGAAGCTGCTCAAAACAACTTTGCAGACAAGTTGTTACAGATAGAGTGGATTCAATAATTTTACACATTAGAAACTTAATGTTCTCTTCAGCTTCCGAAGACAAATTTATTGAACAAAGCGCTTTGATATATTTTCATTAACCTTCTGCATTTTTATCAATAGTGTCTTTATGTTGAGTCAGAATTTGTTGTTTCTTTTATCAGCCAATCAGAACATATGGTGCCAGAGGAAGTGGCATTTACGGGTGTCAGGAAATTATGTTGTCGTTATAAAAACTTGAAATTTCACAAACTAAATCTTATAAATTCACACTTTTTCATCTAACTTCAGCATGAAATATAGAGTCACAGATTCACACAGCGCGGAAACAGACCCTTTGGTCCAACCAGTCCATGCCAATCATGCTCCTAAACTAAACCAGCCCCACCTGCCTGAACTTGACCTATATCCCTCCAAACCTTTCCTATTCACGTACTTATCCAAATATCTCTTAAATGGCGTCACTGTAGCTGCATTGACCAATTCCTCTGGCAGTTCATGCCATACACTAACCACTCTGTGTAAAAACGTACCCTACATGTCCTTTTTAAATCTTTCTCCTCTCACTTTAAAAATATGTTCTCTATGTTTGAACACCCCTACATTAGGGAAAAGACCTTCATTATTCACATTATATGTGCCCCTCATAATCTTATAAAACTCCCTAACTCCTCAACGCCCAATGATCAAGTGAAAAAAATCCCAGCCTATCCATCCTCTTCCAATAACTGAAATTCTCCATTTCCTGGCAACATCCTGTTAATCTTTTCTGAACCCTCTCTCATTCAATAATATCCTTCCTGCAACAGGGCAACCAGAACTGGATGCAGTACTCCAGAAAAGGCCTCACAAACATCCTGTACAACATCAACATAATGTCCCAGTTCCGACAGTCAAATGTCTGAGCAATGAAGGCACCGTGCCAAATGCCTTCTTAAGCCATCTACCTGTGATATAAATTTCAAAAAATTATGTACCTGGATCCCTAGGTGTCCCTGTTCTACAACACTGTCCCAGGCCCTGCTTTTATAGTGTAATATTGTATTGTAATTTATTGTATACGTCCGGTTCTTGTTTGTTTTATCAAAATGCAATACCTCACATTTATCCAAATTAAACTATCTGCTGCTCTTCAGCCCATTGGCCCAATTGACAAAGATGTCTTTGTAATTGCAGATAACCAACTTCACTGTCCACTCCATCACCAATTTTCACGTCATCTAGAAACTGACTAACCATACCTCCTAGGTTCTCGCCCAGATCATTTATATAAATGGCAAACAAAGGTACAATTGAAAAATATTCAACTAGGACAAACAGTTAATAGCGTAAAATACAAATAATTTTAATAAGTAATATTTCAAGTTACTTTAGATGAAGCTGTTGAGGAGTCCTCAGTGAGAATAGTAGGTATCAAACCTGAACAGATGATTTAGGAATTTACGCTGTGAAGTGCATGAGCTAACAGCAGACGCTAATTGACCAACTCATAAAACAAATTAACCTTGGTCACTTGTGTGGATAATCACAGTTAAAATTATTGTGGAATGAATTGGAATGCATAGCGGACAAGCACAGCAGCGTTCGACTGCTGAAAGATAAATGAGGGAAATTGCCTGCACACTGGTTAGACATGAGCAGAAAAGTATCATCTGACAGGGACACCATCTGAGAAGAAGGTACAGAGATAGCTACATAAAAGAGACTGATCAGCCTGAAAGGCATGCAAAACACAGACTATCGAAAGGTTTGAGATTTCAGCATAAGAGAAATAAATGTGAAGTATTCTCTTACCACTAGAAGAGAGCTATATTCAGGATATTGAGTGTCAGGTCAGTGGTAGTAATCATGCCTCTGATTCAGGAGGTTTTGGTGTACATGTCCTACTCGGGGCAGCAGGACAGAAAATCCAGTTTGACACTCTAGTACCATAATGAGAGTGTTTTGAACAACTGAAAATGCTATCTTTTGGATGAAGAATTAAGCTGAGGGCTCTGTTGACCTTCTCAGGTGCATGATAAAGATTATAATTTTGCACAGTGTACAATTTTGAAGGACAGGACAGAGGTTGTTATATTTATCGCTCAGAAAATGTTACCAATAAACAGATAATGAAGCATTGGCTCACTGCTGTTTGTGAGAGTTTGAAATTTGGAGATTCACTGCTGTGTTTTCTACATTATAACTAGAACAGTACTTCAAAAAGACTTAATTGGTTGCAAAGTGCTTATGGACATTCTGAAATAGCATGAAAGGTATGGTAGAGTGGAGCAATTTCTCATGATGCCAGATTGGGCAATGCACATGGACAGTTGGAGCACATGGCACCTGCTATCTATGAATGGGCCAGCCACAAGAAGCAGGACACGTTGAAGGGGGTTCTGGGAGACAGAGCAAATAGTGCAGTCCTGACTGAAGAGGGACAGGGACAGAACTGGGACAGGAGCAAGTTGAGGAGGTGTGCTCTCAGGGGAAAGCCTGCGTCAGGATCTGCCCCAGGGAAGGTAGAGAGCAATGGCCGTTGTCGGGCAGTTTGGGGGGTGGGGGGTGGTGGTGGTGATGGTGGGGGAGCGGCGGGGGTGATGCCTGTACAGGATGATGACCACCTTTATTGTCTAGGAATAATGGGGAAGCTGGGAGACTGTGGGGGGAGTGGCAGAAAGAGGGATATTACTGGCAGGAAGGAGAGTTCTGCTGCAAAGTGGAGAGATCAGTTTCAAAATAAAAAACCAGATAACAAGGTGTAGAGCTGGATGAGCACAGCAGGTGAAGCAGCATCATACGAGCAGGAAAGCTGATGTTTCGGGCCTAGACCCTTCTTCAGAAATGGGGGAGGGGAAGACGGTTCTGAAATAAATAGGGAGAGAGGGGGAGGCGGATAGAAGATGGGTAGAGGAGAGGATAGGTGGAGAGGAGGCAGACAAGTCAAAGAGGGGGGGATGGAGCCAGTCAAGGTGAGTGTAGGTGGAGAGTTAGGGAGGAGATAGGTCAGTCCAGGGAGGATGGACAGGTCAAGGGGGCGGGATGAGGTTAGTAGGTAGGAGATGGGGGTGGGGCTTGAGGTGGGAGGAGGGGATAGGTGAGAGGAAGAACAGGTTAGGGAGGCGGGGACGAGCTGGGCTGGTTTTGGGATGCGGTTGGGGGAGGGGAGATTTTGAAGCTTGTGAAATCCACATTGATACCATTGGGCTGCAGGGTTCCCAAGCGGAATATGAGTTGCTGTTCCTGCAACCTTCGGGTAGCATCGTTGTGGCACTGCAGGAGGCTCAGGATGGACATGTCGTCTGCGGAAAGGGAGGGGGAGTTGAAATGGTTCACGACTGGGAGGTGCAGTTGTTTGTTGCGAACTGAGCGCAGGTGTTCTGCAAAGCGGTCCCCAAGCCTGCGCTTGGTTTCCCCGATGTAGAGGAAGCCACAACGGGTACAGCGGATGCAGTATACCACATTGGCAGATGTGCAGGTGAACATCTGCCTGATGTGGAATGTCTTCTTGGGGCCTGGGATGGGGGTGAGGGAAACTCTTTTTATTTTGACTACTGGCTACTTTATTTTGCATCTTGTAGCCATAGACAGGATTCCCACCACTTGAGAATGAAATTAGCTTTCTTTCTGCTCTTTGTGCCACCTTGAGGTGGCAAGTATAAGATACCCTGCCATGATAGAAATACAAGCTCATTGTTATGATGCCGCTACATTAGAACTGATGCCACTTGTGGTTTGCTCTACATTTGTCCATGTACTGTATACCATAGAAAGTCAGATTCTGTTCAGCTGGATATGTTAAAGTTTATTTATAACACTAACCATTTATATATCACTGACTGACACACAGAGAGTTTGGATTCTATGCTTACTGATGTCTCTGAGAACTACTCAAATTGGAGTTGACAGACTGAACACACTACACTCAATCCATGACAGAGAGAGAGTGACTGAAGGCAAGACAGGTACCTTTATACCAGAATGTCACATATTGTGATGTTATGTAACTATCTTAAAAGTAAGGCTTCTCTGACCTGGAATCAATGAAAAAATACGACAGGATCTACCTGCTTAATTCCATTTTCCAATTCCTGTTAAATATTGAATGGTAAAAACAGAGTTAATGTTTTGGGCCTGGTGATCCTGAGAATCCCTACAGTGTGGAACAGGCCCTTTGGTCCAACAAGTCCACACCAAACCTCAGAGCATCCCACCCAGACCTATCCCCTTACAACACACCTAATCTACACCTCCCTGAAATCCACAGGCAATTTAGCACAGCCAATCCACCTAACCTGCACATCTTTAGACTGTTGGAAGAAACTGGAGCACCAAGAGGAAACCCCATGGACACGGGGAGAATGTGCAAACTCTACAGAGACAGTCACCCGAGGCTGGAATTGAACCCAGGTCCCTGCTGCTGTGAGGCAGCAGTGCTAGCCACTGTGCCACTCTGCCACCCCAGAACCTGTCCTGAAATGTTAACTCTGGTTTTTTCCTTCACAGATGCTGCCAGACCTGCTCAGCTTTTCCAGCAACTTTCTTTTTGTTCCTGGTTTACAACATCCACAGTTCTTTCGCTTTTTTTTTTAATCCTGTTAAATATCAATGTTTTTGAAAGTGGGAGTTTTCTTGTGTGAAGTTAATGCACTTTGGAAATTTTATTTCTTGTTATGAACCATCATTTGCACCTCAACGTCAGTTGTTTCTGTTTTACTAATTGCCAGGAATGGCACAGTGGCCAGCACTGCTACTTCACAGAAACGGGGAACTGAGTTTGATTCCAGCCTTGGTTGACTGTGTGGAGTTTGCACATTCTCCCTGTGTCTGTGTGGGTTTCCACCAGGTGCTCCCATATCCTCCCACCATCCAAAGATTTGCAGGTTAGGTGGATTGGTAATGTGGGGTTACAGGGATAAGATGGAGGTCTGTATGGGATGTCCTTTAGAGGGTTAGTGCAGGCTGAATTGCCTGTGTCTGCATTGTAGGGATTCTAGGAACAAAGTTAACTTCTAAGGTATGGATGTCCACCTGTTTGTAACTGAGCTGGAGAATGTTTATTTTGAAATTTATGAATTGAATCAGGAAGTTCATACAAGCTCGGGTTATGATACTCTGTAGTCTTCTTTCAAAATCAAAACTACACAGAACATCAAGAGCAGGAAAGGTCAACTGTGTAAGTGGAATTTATGATAACCCAATCTAACGTAAGCAGTAAGACAGAAGATTGAGGGGACGTGCAGCTTGATAACATCACTTTGGCAACACTATAGGATTATTCGGAGGGTAAGAGAATTGAGGAATTCAGGAATTAACAATAAGAAGATGATAATAATTCAAGTTCTGGTTTATGATCTCTCACCAGTGACTTGTGTCCATGGAATATTGTCGAGTGAGCATTGGCTTTTAAGGAAGAGAATGCTAACAGTGTGCCAACAGTTAAGCCAACTATAAAGACAGCACTTATTATGCTTTATTTAAATGCCATTAAGGTTGGATTTTCCTGTCTTTGCCAACAATGACTTAAACATTGAAGACATTTTGTCAACTACATTTAGAGAAGCATTAAAGTAGAATTAATGCATCACACAAAGCAGTTCATATACATTGAATTACTTTCTCAAGTGCGATCATTGTTCTCAAAGGACAAATACATCAGCTGATTTTCACAGAACAAGCCCCAATAAACAAATGGCCAATTAATCTGTTTTTTGAGCATTGCCTGGGACGCTGGGGAGAGCTTAGTGCTCCTCTTTGAAATAATGCTAGCGGACCTTTTACATCCACATGAACTGGCAGCTTAATGACTCATCTTACAGCGGGCACTCCTGACTGTGCAGCATACCCTCTATACTGCACTGGAGTTTCAGTCAACAGTATATTTAAAGTCTGGAGTAGGACTCCTGACCTTCTGACTCAAAAGTGAGAGTGTTGTTAACAAAAATAATCCTGTTCATGCCAAACACATTACACAAACCTGAACTTCAAATTTAAACAAATAAGGATAAGCAACAGTATAATGAGTAAAGAAAGCCAGCATTGTAAGTTATCGACTGCAGTTTGAGGCCACTAATTAGTATTATGATATTAATGAATGAATAGAGATGTATTTGCACAACATTTTTCTATCTGCTAGTTTAGTGGCAATATCAGCTGGTAGGACTGATAATCCAGTAAGTACAAACACAAAACGCACTATGGACTATTGAGAATGGGAAAATTAAAGAGCTGGCATTCATATAAGTGACCAAAAACTGAAGTGTTATCATAAAAACCCAACTGGTTTACCAATGTCTTTTAGCCAAGGAAACCTGCTGTCTTAAGTGACTCTAGCTCTGTATGTTTCTCCAGACCTACAGCAAGATTGTTGATTGATTTTGTGATAGCTTGGTAGAATGCTCCATGGAATATAGAACACTCAGTTCTATTCAAACATTTTTACAGAGCCTGAAGGAATGGACAGTTAATGCACTCACCTTGTCAGTGATGCCCACACCACAAGGATGAATGTTTGTCCACTAACGTCATCTTAAGATGTTTTCTGGTCTTTAGTTTCATCTGCTGGGTGATGTAAACTGATGTAACATTTATTTTCTAAGCACTTTGAGCTCACAAGACCCTCTGCAGATATTGAGTTTCTCTTGTTGGAGACTCAGGTGGAGAGGGCAGGTCAGTAACCCAAATGGTCCAGCCTGTGCTGCTATTGAGTTACAGACTGAACCAAGGATTGAGATTCACACCCCATTCTCCGATCAGGGATCGGTACATATCTGACTGCTCCTCACTAAAGCAAAGCGATGGTCAAGATTTTAGGAAGCAGCCATTCTAGAGATGAAAAGAGACCACGCCTCCCCACTTGACCTTGAATCTACAGTACAGAACTGGGACATCCAAACAACTGGTGTCAGTGACAAAACAGAAATTGCTGGATAAGCTCAGCAGGTCTGGCAGCATCTGTGGAGAGAAATCAGAGCTAACATTTTGGGTCTATTTTCCTTTCCCTTTTCCTAGCTACCATTAGCTCTGAAGTGGGGTCACTTGACCCGAAACATTAACTCTGATTTCTCTCCACAGATATTGCCAGACCTGCTGAACTTATCTAGCAGTTTATGCTTATGTTTCTGATATCCAGCATCCACAGTTCTTTCGGTTTTTATTTAGTGTGCGTCAGTGTCTATTCCCTAGTTGAGCCTTCTCCTACTTTATCATATCCTATCAGCATCTTTTTCTGTTCTTTCTCTATCACATACTTATCTAGCTTCTCCTTTAATGTAAACCTGCTATTTACCTGATCACAGTCCACATTTTCACCATTCTCTGAGTAAATATATTTCCCTTGCATTCCTTATCTGTTTTATTCATGACTACCTTTTATTTCTGGCTGCCATTTCTTGATACCTTGCAAATGAAAACATCCTCTCCATATTTACCCTATCAAATGCCTTCACGATCTCTAAGACCATTGTTGTCCACGCCTCAATTTTCCGTTTTCAAGAGCCACAGCTTGTTTGGTTTTTTGCAACTGTTGTCGACTCCCATTTCTGGTCTTATCCTTGTAAATTTCCTTTTGTCCTTTCTCCCATGCCTCCTGTGCTTATATTCCTTTTTAAAACTCATCAATCTGGAAGAGATTTCCCATTAACAATTTAATCCTTAGAAATCTACGCCAGGTGTCAGAAGGACCACAATGCCTTACTTAAATAAAGATCACTGGGGAAGGTGCACAGAGGCTATGGCCAAATATGAAACCGAGAGAGGGGGCTTGTGTAAATGTGGATAACAGAGAGCGGTGGGGAGCTGGGAGTGTGTCAGGTGCCTTGTGCAATGGTGGTATCGGGTGTGGTTATGGAGTTTGGGAGAGCTGTGTATGGGGAGGAAAAGAAGTCTCAATCATTGAAGAGGCGGTGATTTGGGAGATCAGAGGGTGGTGAGGGAATATTATGCCTGAGTGCAAGAAAGGTGGGCAGTAGTAGAAAGGTCCAGAATGTTCTTGGGCCCCTGGCTCTGATCTTTGACATGTAAAAGTGTCAGCTGACTGGATGATGAAGCAGTAATCAGGTGATAGTAGACTCAGAGAGTGAAGTTTGTGATGGCAGTGGGAGGCGCTGCTGTTTTAACAGTGTGCAGCCTCTAATCTCCCTCGACGAGACAAAAGATTCATAACTGATTCTCTCCTGTTCCCTGGGGAACAATTTGTCTGAGCCTGCGGCAATCAGGAAATAGATTTAGCTGGCTTTAACATCTTCGCGCTCTCCCCCCACCACCCCCCACCCCAAGGGACAACGGGCTGTGAGAAGCTGCTGTGTTGTTGCTTCTTCATTTGTGTAATTAAATAAGCTGTGACAAATTTAACAGGCCGCATTTCCCAAGTTGGCTAGGATCGAGGACAAAAGCTCTTCGCTGTCAATGGTGTAATTACAGCATCGGCCCACCTCCAGGTGAAAGAGACAGAGACAGAGACAGAGAGACAACACACTTGGTAGTTTCTCTTTTTGAGGAAAAAATGCAAGGGAAACCATCCCTGGAAAGTTGTCAACTCTCTCTTACGTGGAATGACACATAGAGTACCGCACAGAAACAGGCCATTCATCTCAACTGGTCCAGTCTAATATTTCTACTCCACATGAGCCTCCTTCCACTCTCTACAACACAGCATGTCCTTCTATTCCTTTCTCCCCTGTGTGTATCTCTAAATTCCCAGTATGTTTATCCATATTAAACATTTCAATTACACTGTTCAGTTGTGAGTCTGACATTTGCACTACACTTTGGGTTACAAAGTTTCTTTTGAATTCCTTATTGGATTTTTTGGCAGTGATCCGCTTTTTACAACTTCTGATTGCAGACTCCGTAATAAATGAAAACATCCTCTTTACATGTACCTTATCAAGCCCTTTCTTTAAGGATGTTCTTCCGATCATCATTTCCCTAGAGAAAAATGTGCTAGCCTGTTTAATTATCACTGAGAATCAACCTTCTCAGTTCAGATATCATCCAAATGATATTCATATCTGCTCCAGTGCCTCATGGCCCTTTTTGTCATACGTGGATCAGAACTGTTTACAGCATTCCAAAAGTGGTCAGACAAATACGCTATATAAGTTTAACATTCCTTTCCAATTTTCTCTGTATATTAACAAATCTTAGTATTTTGTTAATTTTTTAATCATTCATGGAATGTCTGCATTACTGGCTAGCCCAGTATTTATTTCCCATTCATAATTGCCCAGAGGGCAGTTCAGAGTCAACCGCATTGCTGAGGGTCTGGAGTTACATGTAGGCCAAAGCAGGTAAGGATGGCAGTTTCCTTCCTTAAAGGACATTAGTGAGCCAGTTGGGGTATTTTTGACAATCAGCAATGGAATCACGGTCATCATTAGACTCCTAATTCCAGATTTTTATTAAATTCAAATTCTATCATGGCAGGATTCGAACCTGGGTCCCCAGAACATTCCCTGGGTCTCTGGATTAACAGTCCAGCGATAAAAGCACTAGGCCATCGCCTCCCCTTTCGAATGTATATATCTAGCCTCTTCATGTCTCTCACCAAAATGTAACTCATGTATCTATATTAAATGGAAGCCGCACGTTGGATAAAAAAGTGAAATTTAGGAACAAGAGTGAGCCCATTTCTTAGCAGCATGCAAACAACCGCATTTTGATGATATTCATCAAGCCACTTCATCAACAAAGGTTAACTGTGATGGCTGTGAATTCTTGTTCAAAGAATAGGATTCCCTAATGTTCCAGCAATGTTACAATGACCAGAAAAGTTGTTTGTCCTCATGTTCATTGATGGATAAACACTGGACAGGACAGTGGAGAGAACTCACTTGCTATTCTTTGAAGTAGTATCATGGAAACTTTGCAAAACTCTACAGCAGATAGAGGACGCCCTGGTTTACAACTCATTACAGAAACAGCACCTGTGGCAGTGCAGCACTCCCTCAGTACTGCAAAGACCCTAGTACATAATCAAGACTCCAATCAATACTCAAGGAGAGCAGCACTGTTCGAAGTACAATTCTGGGGACATAATGTTGAAACAACAGCCTGTGTGATCTCCGAAGTGGTTACATTGGATTGATTAGGCATATGGTCAATATTAGTCCTTTAATTAACATGTAATCAAGTTGCCTAGTCATTGGAAAAGTAGTCATGAAGTGCTAATGTCATTGGACTAGTAATCAGAATCTCAGGCTAAAGATTTGTGGAATAGGACAAAGAACTGTTGATGCTGGAAATCTGAAACAAACACAGAAAGTGCAGAAACAAGTAGGTCTGGCAGCAAATGTGCAGAGGGAAACAGAGTTAATGTTTCAGGTTCAGTCCTGAAGAAGGGTCATTGGCATTGAAACCTTAACTCTGTTTTCTCTTGTAAAGGTCTCTGGACGTAATTTCAAATCTCACTATTAGCAGCTCAATAATGACTGTGTAACCATCATTGACTGTTGTAAAAACCCATCTGGTTCATGAATGTCCTTTAGAGACGGAAATCTGACATGTGACTCCAGACCCACAGCGATATGGTTGACTGCCATCAGGGCAATTAGGGATGGTCAATAAATGTTGTCCGAGCCAGCGATGTCCATATCCAATGAAAGAATAAAAGTGATTATCTCATTGCTATTTGTTGGATCTTGCTGTTTACAAAGTGGCTGCTGAACTTCTTATGTTATTACAGAAGCTACATTTATGTAACAACACAAACAAAAAAATGTCAGAAATAGTTAAGAGATCAGGCTATGTGTGAGGACTGAAAAACAAAGTTAATGCCCTAAACTGATGGCCTTTCTTTAGAATTCGATAAATTGCGAGATGCAACATGTCATAAGAAAGTTCACAGGGATCACAGTGGAAAGAACAAATGCAGAAACCTAAAACGGGATAAACAGCAGAAGAGATGAAATGGCGAAAGGACTGATGGTACAAAATGAAAGGAGATGGTAATGGGACAAGTAAAGAAACAAAAGATGTGTCCAGATGTGGAGTGAATGGCAGCAGCAGAATTATTTCCATTTCCATCGCACCTTTCACAATTAGAGGGCATTTCAAAGCACTTTGTAGTTGACAGAGCATTCATGAAGAGTAGCTTGAAACGCAGTAGCCAATGTCATAGAATCATAGAATCCCTTCAACGTGGAAGCAGGCTTTTCAGCCCATCGAGTCCACATCAACCGTCCAAAGAGCATCCCACCCAGACCCACCCTATCCCTCGAACCCTGCATTTCCCATAGCTTTATCCACCGAGCCTACACATCCCTGGATGCTGTGGGCAATTTGGCAATGCCAATTCACCTAACCTGTGAAATGGAAACTGGAGTACCTGGAGGAAACTCATACAAACACAGGGAGAATGTGCAAACTCCACATAGACAGTTGCCCAAGGCTGGAATCAAACCGGATCCCTGGTGCTGTAAGGCAGCAGTGCTAACCGCTGTTCGTACCGTACCACTCCATTGGACACAGTAAACTTGTAGAAATAGCAATGTGCTAGTGACTGAATGGTCTGTTTCAGTTTTTTGGTGTTGAATAAGTGATAAATATTGGCCAAGTCAAAAACGAGAACTCTACCAGCTTACTTCAAAATGGGAGCCCTCCTATGACCTGAAAGGGAACAGTTCCATCAATGTAGCACTCCCTTACTACTCCTCTGGAGTGTGAGCATAATGTTCATTTAACCCAAGTCTCGGGAGTGAGAATTGAACCTAAAACCTCCAGACTGAGAGATTAGCTACCTCCCCACCAATCCATGGCTGACTTTAATAAGCACAGGTCTTCAAACTTCCATTGAGTTTCACTGCCAAAGTGTTGGCAGCCAAGGTCAGAGATCTTCATTGCTCAGTCCTTTGAGTATAAGGTTGGGAAGTTATGTTGAGGTTGTACAAGGCATTGGTGAGGCCTCTTCTGGAATACTGTATCCAGTTCTGTTCACCCAGTTATAGGAAAGATATTGGTAAGCTGGAAAAGGTTCAGAAGACACTTACTAGGATGTTGTTGGGTATGGAAGCTTTGAGTTATAAGGACAGGCTGGATAGTCTGGGACTTCTTTCGTTGGAGGATAGGAATTTGAGAGGCGAACCAATAGAAGTTTACAAAATAATGAGGGGTATAGATAGAATTAACGATAGCTGTCTTTTCCTTGGGATGCGGGTTTCAAGACTAGGGGACACTGTTTTAATGTGAGAGGAAAGAGATTGGAAAAAGACACAAGGAGCAAATCTTTTACACAGAGGATGGTTCACATGTGGAATGAACTTCCTGAGGAAATGGTGGATGTGGGTACAGTTACAACATTTAAAAGACATTTAGATAAGTACATGAATAGGAAAGGTTTGGAGGGATATGGGCCAGGAGCAGGCAGGTGTGACTAGGTTAGTTTGGGATTATGGGTAACACAGTGTGGAGCTGGAAGAACACAGCAAACCAGGCAGCATCAGAGGAGCAGGAAAGCTGATGTTTCGGGTCACCACCCTTCTTCAGACCTCACGACCTGAAACATCTGCTTTCCTGCTCCTCTGGTTCTGTCTGGCCCGCTGTGTTCCTCCAGCTCTGCACTGTGTTATCTCTGACTCCAACGTCGGCAGTGCTTACTACCTCTAGTTTGAGATTATGTTTGGCATGGACTGGTTGGACCAAAGGGTCTGTTTTCCAAGGTGTATGGCTCAATAACTCAATGTCGTAGGAAGTGCCAAGCACAATTAAACAACAAGCAATCTGAAGTTCAGATCATGTTTACAGACTGAATCATGGAACAATTACAGCACAGAAGAAGATCTCTTGGCCCATCATATCCATGACAGCCCGCTGTCAGTGAAACTAAGCCAGCTGTACTTTCCCATACTTTCTCTGTATCCCTGCAACATGGAACTGTTCAGTAAAACAGTCACACAATCTACATTTGGTCTCTCTGAAGTACAGAAGACCACCGCCTATACAGTGAATACTGTGCACTAACCTTTCTGTGGTACAATAAATTGTTCACAATACAAGACTATGTCATAAACTATGGGACGAGAGGAGATGAAAGGGAAAAAAAACAGAACAGTTCTGAGGAAGGTTTACCAGACCCAAAACGTTAACTCTGATTTTTTCTTCACAGATGCTGCCAGACCTGATGAGCTTCCGGAAACTTCAGCTTTTGTTCCTGATTTACAGCGTCTGCAGTTCTTTCAGTTTTTATTTAGAAGAAAAGGCAAGCTCTGTATTTCCCAAATTTATATGAAAAGGCATCATAGGAGGAAATTGACTGTGAAGAAATTTAGGACATCCTGTGGTCATGAAAGGTAAATGCAAGTCTTCATTTCTCTCTTTCTTTATTAATATTCCAGTAATAAATAGCTACATGGAATTTAACATGATGAAAGGCTTCCAAAGCTGCAATGGCATTGCGTCTCTTAAAAAAAACCCCATGAAGCCAGAACAATATATACTCTTCTTTCAGAGACAGTAGGAACTGCAGAGATGCTGGAGAATCTGAGATAACCAGGTGTAGAGCTGGATGAAGACAGCAGGCCAAGCAGCATCAAAGGAGCAGGAAGGCTGATGTTTCTGGCCTAGACCCTTCTTCTCCATTTCTGAAGAAGGGTCTAGGCCCGAAACGTCAGTCTTCCTGCT
>JAHRHZ010000016.1:62408493-62470502 GCA_024137785.1 Ginglymostoma cirratum | reverse complement strand
ATCAAGTTTCTTGTGCAAGTGTTGTGTGTAGGGCAAAATCGTTCAAGAGAATTCTTGGGCTATACCGTGATCAGTATTCCCACTCCAATCATTTTCATATTCAATTCTGCAAGCTGGGCACCACTGACAGGACCAATCTTTGCTTCCTGGACTGGCTGCAATGTTCTAATGAAACACAAGTTTGACGATCAACATCTCATTTTCCACTTAGGCGTTTTAGAGCCTTGAGGTTTCAATATTGCTTTCCACAACTTTAGAAGCTAGACCGTAAGACCATGCGAAGTAAGAGCAGAAGTAGGCCATTCAGTCCCTCGAGTCTGCACTCCCATTCAAGAAGTTCATGGCCGGTCTGACACCCCTCATGTTCACTTTCCTGCCCTTTCCCTGTAACGCTTAATTTCCCAACTGATCAAGACTCTGTCTATCTTGGCCTTAAATATACAGAAGGACTCTGCCCCCACAGCTCTCTGTGTGGCAAGGTGTTCCAAAGACTCACAACCCTCTGAGAGAAGAAATTCCTTCTCACCTGAGTCCACAGGATAAATTGCGGTTTGTCTGTTCACCAGTTTTCTTTCACACTCTCCATGTTTCACACAGCTGAATCATGCATGTGTCTTATTTACTTTGCACTTGATAGTAAAGACCAATTCATTCTCTTTAAAACCTTCATTTGAACCCATTATACATCTCTTTATTTCCAACATTTACAACCTCTTAGTCTTTTGCAGTGGGCCATCTGACCTCTTGCTCCTGCCCTCCGTCCTGTCAAAAGTATAAAATGGAACTTATCTTCAAATACCCTTCAGTTGTGAAGAAGGGTCACTGGACTCGAAACTTTAATTCTGCTTTCTCTCCACAGATGCTGAAAGACTTGCTGAGTTTCTCCAACATTGCCTGTGTTTATTTACTTTCAGTACCCAGTTGCACATCAGAAAGTGATGGTCAGCCCATACCTTGAAGCCGTGTGCTTTTACGAAAGGTTTCCAAGACTTTGACCCATGAACAACGATGACTGGATTATGAATGGGTCAACGCCAAGAAATGAGACTAAACAGAAGGGAACAGTGAAAGGGGATATCCTGTTGGACCAACCAACTCTTCAACTTTTCTGCACACATGAAGTGTTGCGGAAAAGCTCTGTGTCTTTTATTCCATAAGACAGACCAGAAACTAAAAACTTACATGCAATCATGGATATAGCTATTTAAGTGAGCGAAGGTCTTCCTTACTTGATTTTTTGTGTATGGATTTTAAAGTTTGAAATCTACACATGGTCAGATTTAGGCTCAAAGAGGAAGGAAAGTGAAGGCATTTAAGTGTGAAGATATACCACCCGTAGCTTCCACTTTATCTTGCAAATGCAGCAAAGCTGATGGAATCAGTAGCACGGCTGGGGCCAGCTATTCAGGATGATTAGCAGTGATTTCATCAGCTCCTGCCATCACTAGGTCAATGGAATCTGTTTTAGATGCTGCAGGAACATTAGAGCAAATGGAATCGAGTGATGTGATTGAATGTTTGAATAATTCAGCACTAACCACTGTTACTGGTGTCTGTGGATCTTTTAGTTTATGAACTTCTTTTTTTTGTTTGAAACTCTGTAAAAGCATGAGAAATGTATTTTTTAAAGAATTTACAACTTGTGAAATATCCCAATTGGCAATGCTCACAATCAATGTGACTTGCCTGCTTTACAGTGTGCCCTAGAGTTTGTATTATTGTCAACAAGGGTGATTTTGACTTTGGACACTAGTGTAAAGCAGATGAATGAGTTCTGAACAAAGATGCAATGGTTTTTGTTGAGGTTGCTCCCGAGCAGCTCCATGATGCAGGACACTATGCTCTATGGTCTGTTCCCTGGGATGCACACCGAGACACACATCGACTGTGCTTGGAGGACGCTCTTTGGTCTGCCTGAAACTTGTCGGATTTCCAGAACAATGAGGTGACCCTGACTGAGTGTTGCAGACTGGCACATTCCAAGGTTCAGGACTATGTGCTGAAGGATGCACTAAAGTTTGGGGTAGCTGTCGCCAAGGCACAGCGGGGAGAGACTACAGCCTAAGGTCTTTCAGCTGAAGTTGAATGGAGGTTAGTTCCGTTATTGGACCCTCTCGGTGGCTCAAGGTATATGTAAATACAGTCTTGTACAATTAAGAAATGTCTTGGGCTTGATCGCTGGATAGAGTAACACTCTAATTTTGTTTGCTTCTTCATACTACACAGAACCAAACTGCTTTAGTGACTATGTATGTAAACAAAGATGTTTTTATGAATAAAGTTTATTTTTGAAATGGAAAAAAAGGTGACAGCAAATCAGCCATTTTATGCCAGATTGTATGACATGAAGCCTACAAAGAGCATGGCCTCCAAGTTGTTCCTGTCCTCTTTCATGGAGGCCTAAGATGGCAGCATGCGGGAGAGTCTGGACCAACCATTATCTCTGGATGAGCTGACTAAGGCCCACAGGTCCTTAGGAAAGAATAAAACTCCCTGAAACAATAGCTTACCTGCCGTGTCATATTCCAGGACCTGCTGGAGGAGTATGACAGTATGCTTCTGGCAGGTATCATGTGCGAATCCATGAGGAAAGGCATTGTCACCCTCACCTACAAGTGATGGGGGAGAGGGAAGAAACTAGTAATTGCTGACTAATTTCACTGCCAAATGCAGTTTAAAAATTCCTGTATAACGTCATCGCCAACCGGGTCAGGTTTGCTCTGGGATCGGTGATTTACCCCAACCAAACCTGTGCTGAACCAGGCATGACAATCTCTTGGAGGCTTGCACTCCTCAGGGATACGATTGCCTACTTGATGCATAGGGAGGCAGTGGATGCCTGCCTCATCAGCCTGGACCAGGAGGAGGCTTTTAACAAGATAACGCATACTTACATGTGGGACATACTGTCCAAAATGTGCTTTGGGAAGAGAATTCAGAATTGGATTCCACTGGTCTCAACCAACATCGTTAGCGCAGTCTCAATCAACAGGTGGGAGTCAGAAAGCTTCCCAATCAGATCCAGAGTCAGGCAGGGCTGCCCGCTCCCTCCTGCATTGTTTGTGTGTTATATAGAACCTTGAGGGGTGACTATTCCAGGCATCTGAGGCCTGCAGGCTGATGTTGCCATTTCCTGCTTGGATCTGCCATCAGTGAGCAGGGCCATGAGTATCTGAAACCAGTGTGAACAGGCCTCAGGAGCCAAGATAAATTGAGGTAATAGCGAGGCCATGTTGGCTGGGAACTGAGCCAACCAAACCTTTATGCCATTCACCGTCAGGACAGATTACCTGAAAGCGCTGGGAATATGGTTCAGAGGGGCTTGGCCGTAAGCAAATCCTGGGAGGAACGTATTGCCAAGGTGAGGCAGAAACCGAGCTTTTGGGAGCATCACTCCCTCTCCATTGTGGGTTAAAACCTGGTCAGCAGGTGTGAGGCGCCCTCTCTGCTGTCGTTCGTTGTGCAGGTCTGGCCCATTCCCGGAACCTGCACCACTGCAGTCACCTGAGCCATCTTCCACTTCCATCTGGGTGTCTCAGATGGATTGCATCTGCAGGGACTCCAAGTACAAAGCTCTGGATATGGGAGGGAAGAACATACCCAATGCTGCCCTCATCCTGATGGCCATCTTTGTGTGCGGCTGCATCAAGCTGTGCATTGACCCACAGTACACTAACACCAAGTGTCACTACATATTGAGGCTCTACCTGTCCATAGTGTTGCGAAGGATGGGACTGGGCCCGTGCCATGGAGCACTCCAAGTAGTTGGACTATTCTGTTTCACCTGTTCTTCATGGAGAAATTTGCAAACAAGTCCATCAGGAAGTGGTCAGCATGTAGTGTCTTGAGACGCTGAGGGAAAAGGAGAGCGTGGATCCTGTCACCTGTTTCCCTGGGCAGACTGTCAAAGTCATTTGACAGAATGCCTCATCACCAGAAGTCTCCAACAAGTAGCAAAACATCGCTTGGCAGGTGGTGAGAAGGGCACTACCTGTGAGATCCTTCATGTATGCTCAGGCACTCTACACAACTGTACGCTGCCTTCAAAGTAGTTGTGGGGGTGGGGGTGGGAGATAGACACTGTCACAAATCTCCCTGTGGAATGTGCCTTTACAAAGAAAGTCTGGAGAATGATGCACTGGTTTTTGTTGAGGTTCATCTTGAGCAGCTTTGTGATGCAGGACTCTATGCTTTAAGGTCTGTTCCCTGGGACACAGAGAAAAACTTTGACTGCACCTGGAGGACTATCAACTCAGTGAAAGACACTCTTTGGTCTGCCCAAAATGCGCTGGTCTTCCAGAGCAAGACGTTGACCCAGACCAGGTGCTGCAGACTGGCACATTCCATGGTGCAGGACTATGTGCTGAGGGATTCGCTAAAGCTTGGGGCAGCTGCCACCAAGGCACAGCAGAGAAAGACCACTGTCTAATGTTTTTCTGCCAAAGTTAAATGGGGTCTGTTCAGTTATTGGACTCCCCTGCTGCCTCAAATATATGTAAATACAATCTTGTTTGGTTTGTTTGTTGGACAGAATCAAACTCTAATGTTTGTCTGTTTCTTCGCATCCTATTATGCAGACCGAACTGCTTCTGTGTCTATGTGCGTACATAAAGATAATTTTTGTGAATAATGTATATTTTTGAAGTGAAAATAGACAGCAAATCAGTCACTGTTCTTGTATTGGCCGAAGAGAATGCCCTTCTTCTTTTAAAAGCCCAGAAAGGTGAGGAAATGCGTCCTTAGTTTAATGTCTCAGTGGAAAAACAGCATCTTTGACAGCGCAGCACTCCCTCAATAATGACGAGAGAATTTCAATCTGGAACATGCACTTCAGCAGAACTTGAACTGTTGAACTCCGAGCTGAAGGTGTTGTTTACTAGGTCATGGTTAACACCTATTTGCACTGACCTGAGTTTGAAGTTTTATTGATGTCCGGTGGAACCAATCATTGCAATCACAGTAATTAATTGGAGGAAGTGCTTTTTTGGATGTTCCTGAGGAACAAGAGGCTGTATCAGTACAGTTCCTCCTTACACTCCTGTGTTAATACTCAGCACCACACTTTAATGAGGGTTCATCATATTTTGTGCATTCAACATTATGTTGTCACAAGGAAGGCATTGCACAGGACAGCAAACAATTGTGTGTACCCTCTGAAAGCAGAACCATTTGAAGATGGTTTCTATACCAACAGCATAAAGTGATTTGAAAACATTTGAGATGTTTTCTGTACAGAATTAATGATCTCATTTGGTTGCTATTTGATAATCGTTAATTTGAGGGGAAACAAGAGTCATCTTTCACACCAATAACTGATAAGCATCAATAGAGCAACCCAATCTTTAGCTGGAGTTCACGCACACCCCATAATTACCTACTCAGTTACCAGAGAGAGAGAGAAAACAGGTTACAAGTGCTGGGTTAAACCAGCCCTACAAGTTCCCTCAGTTAAACGGAAAGGGAAGAGAAATAGAAAAGATTCATTCACCTGTGTAAACACAACACCGTACTCTGCTGGAAAAGAAAAACACACTGGTTGACCACAAGGATAACGTGCAAGGCTCCACTCTGTATTAGCAAGGTGTGGTATCAAGTCTTGCAGCTGAGCAAACCGTGGGTTTGTACTGCAATCGTCATTGACTGAGTGAGATCGTTCAAAGGCGAAGGTCACACATGCACAAACAGCCCGCCTTCCCCACACCCAATCCCAGCACAAGAACAGTTCCAGCAGGTAGCAGGTGATAGCCAGGCAGGCATGTTAGAAAAGTCTTCAGCTTCATGTGACTCTAAAGGAACATGTCGTGACATGTGGGAAGCTGGAGCTTAGGAATGAGGCAGATTAATGTCCAAATTTTACTTGGACTCAGCCCGGGGGGAATTCAGATCCTAAATGATGTGACAAAACAGGGGAGCTGTCTGGAAGTGACTCAAACGTTTTGGGGAAAAAGCCTTCACCACGATGTAAACACTTACCAGAAAATTGCTCACCCACCCCCTTCCACCAAGGGATCAAATACACAGCCTGAGACTGCGACACTAGAAACTATTGTCAAGGGATTGTCGTATGGCAATTTCTTACAGTGCAGCCATTTGATGTTTGGCTGTGACAATGACCCACCTTCCTTAGTCATCAAGTGGACTTGAACACAAAGCTTCTGCCTCAGAGGCAGGGATGCTACCTACTGCTGCACAAGAATCAGATTGGGGTCTGAACGATTAAATTACAAGGAATTTTCATAGAACAGGCTTGTATTTCTTTGCATCTGGAAGATTACTTTGTGTTTTAATTGAGATGCATAAGATGATTAAGGGATTTGCACTGCCGATAGGTGTTGGAAAGAGCTCAGAACAAAAGAGCATAAAATTAGTTCCAGGTCATTCAGGGGTAATGTGAGGAAGTACATATTCATCCAAAAGGTTGTGAAAATTTGGCACTCGCTTCAACAAAACACTGTCGAAGCTGGGATCACTTTCAGCTTTCAAGACTGAGATTGTCAGGATTTTTGTTATGTCATATTATTTAGGGTTATGGAACTAAGCGATGGAGCTGCGATATATATATTGCATGGTCTAGTTTAATGGCATGATATTGAGGTGCTGGTGTTGGACTGGGGAGGCCAAAGTCAGAAGTCACATGACACCAGGTTACAGTCCTACAGGTTTGTTTGAAATCACAAGTTTTTGGAGCGATGCTCCTTCGTCAGGTGACCTGACAGAGGAGCACCACCTGATGAAGGAGCAAATCTGGTAAAGCTTGTGATTTTAAATAAAGCTGTTGAAATATAGCCTGGTGTTGTGTGACTTCTTACTTAGTTCATTGGCAGAGGACGCTCAAGGGACTAAAATCACCTTTTCCAGCTCTCATGTTCTTTCAAAACATACTTTTAGTTTGGGTTATTGTAGAAATGTTTGCATAACCATAAAGAGTAGACAATAATTGTTTTAGACTGACCCTGTTGCACTCTCAGCAGGTGCCGGCTTCAAAACCCAACCACAAGACCATTGAAGAATCTGCTCACACGATCTTACTCACCTGCCTTTTCCTTGTAACACCATGTGACCACATTAGTATCTACAGAAATGGAGCTGATGAGGATAACACTGTTTGTCTCTTTCCCTGAGCTATTGTTGAAAAGCTGCACCTATTTTACCGCAAAGGAAGGATAAAAACTTTGAGCTGTGGATCAACGTCGAGGGACAATAATTAGTGGAATTAAAATCAGTGCATTGCCAAGAATTGCTGGATTGCAGAACTATAATCTCAAAGCAGAAACTGACTGATGTTGATAGTCAACACAAAAGCCTGTCATTTTGCATCACGTCTTGTTCAGCGTTTTTGTGGAATCCACACTATTTTTAATAAATTTACAACCTTTTGTCCCTCACTAATTTGAATGAATTCTCATAACTACAGGCAACATTTGATACTGTTTTAATAACTACTTGTATTTACATACCACCTTTAACATTGTCAAGTTTCTCAAGGTGCTACACAGAAGCATTATTGATTGAAACATTGATACCAAGAAAGAGGAGTTACTGTATGACAACTAATGACTAACAATCTTGTCAAAGGAGATGGTTTTCTGCAAAGTGGAGAAAGAAACAGTGAGAGGTAGGGAAAGGAGCTGCCTTGAGACAGCTTAGGGCCCAGTTGGCTGAAGGCAAGGCTGTAAATTGTGGAGTGATGGAACTGTGGGATGCACAGGAAGTCCAGGTCAGAGGAGTGCAGGATCCTTGAATGGTGGAAGTGCTGGCATGATTTGGAAAGCAGATTGAGAATGGAAGCATTGGTGGATCAGGAGTCAATGTAGGTGAATGAATCACAAGGAGACAACTGAAATGTACCTGACAGTCTCCCTGTGGGATAATATAGCATGGCTAATTCCAGAATATGGACAAAAATGAGACATGGTGTTCAGAATAAGTAATCCAATGATTTGTCATACAGAGCATGTTATTGACACAGTACTGACTGACACAGGCATATGAGGTTAGGCTGCAGATCAATTTTATTTAAGAGTGGAGCAGACTTGAGGGGCTGAATGGTTCTGTCCTGTGCTTTGTTTTTAACTATTTGTGGAATGTTTACTGATGAGTAGTTTTTGTTTTTGCTGAGCAACTCCAAGATCTGGTGTTTCCGATGAGAAATGATCATTCCTGGGGAGCGTAATCTGGAAAACAATGGATACATAGCCTGACATTTTCAGATTTATTATCCATGTGGGCGTTCTCCACTGTCCCACAATGATTTAGCAGAATGTTTGTGCAAAGCTCCAAAAAGATGGCTTAAGCACGTTTGTAGAGTCATAGAGTCATACAACGCAGAAACAGACCCTTCGGTTCGACAAGTCCATGCCGAACATAATCCCAAACTAAACTAATCCCACCTGCCTGCTCCCAGCTCTATTCATGTACTTATCTAAATGTCTTTTAAATGTTGTAATTGTACCCACATCCACCACCTCCTCAGGAAGTTCGTTTCACATACATGCTCTGTGCAAAAAACTTGCCCCTAATGTCTTTTTTAAATCTCTCTTCTCTCACATTAAAAATATGCCCCCAGCCTTCAAATCCCCATCATAGGGAAAAGACAGCTACCATTAGCTTTATCTATACCTTTCATTATTTTATAAACCTCTCTGAGGTCGCCTCTCAAATTCCTATACTTCAATGAAAATAGTCCCAACCGATCCAGCCTTCCTTTATTACTCAAAGTTCCATACTTGGCAACATCCTGGTAAATCTCTTCTGAACACTCTCGAGCTGAATAATATCCTTCCTATAACTAGGCGACCAGAACTGGACATGCTACTCCAGAAGAAGCCTCACCAATATTTTATACAACTTCAACATGACTCTTAACTCCTACACTCAGAGGGCTGAGCAATGAAGGCAAGGGTGCTAAATGCCTTTTTAACCACCCTGACTACATGGGACACAAACTTCAAACAATGTTTATTAGAGGTTTCTTTCCTTTTTCCCCCTGAAATAATGGTAGAAAAACTGGCAAAGCTGTGCAGAAATTCACTCCATTTTTGACAACTAATTTTTTGTAGATAATTTTCAGGTTTTTTTTAATTCATCCATGGGATGTGGGCAACATTGGCCAGGCCAGCATTTATTGCCTATTCCTAATTGCCCAGAAGACAGTGAAGACTGAACCACATTGCTATTGATCTGGAGTCACATGTAGGCCAGACCAGGTAAGGATGGCCGGTTCCTTCCCTAAAAGACATTAGTGAACCAAAATCTTTTTATTTTTTTGACAATCGACAATGGATTTATGGTCATCATTAGACTCTTTATTCCAGATTATTACTGAATTCAAATTCCACCAACTGTCATGGCAGGATTCAAACTCAGGTCCCCAAAATATTTTGGGCCTAGACCTTTTCTGAAGAAGGGTCTAGGCCCGAAACGTCAGCCTTTCTGCTCCTCTGATGCTGCTTGGCCTGCTGTGTTCATCCAGCTCTACACTTTGTTATCTCAGATTCTCTAGCATCTGCAGTTCCTACTATCTCCCCACAATATTGCATGGGTTTCTGGATTAATAGTCCAAAGATAGCACCACTAGGCCATTGCCTACCCTTATTTCCTGTTATCTCTTATTATCCTTATTGCACTTAGTTTCTTCTTCTGATGATGGTGTTAGCAGTAGCTCAATTGGTAACTCTCACATCTCTTAGTCAGAAGGATAGGTTGCACCCCAGTAGGACCAAGACCATTCTCCACACTGGGACATTCAGTAGTACAGTGGCTGAAGGTTTCAATTAGAGTGTCAAGGAATGGGAACCTGAACAGGGAGACAAGAGTGAGGGAACAAAGGATGGAAATGAAAGATAGAAAAATAGAAAGCAAAACTCATGAACCAGGAGCTAGCAGCAAATAGGGCTGGAGTACAAAACAAATGTATAAAAATTTCAAAAAAACAAGTCTAAAGGTATTACTTGTGAATGTGCAGAGCAATCACAATAAGGTAGATGAATCAACAACGCAAATTCTTGTAAATGGGTACCATAGCTGAGAACGGGGCAACCACTAGTATTCAATCTTTAGAAAGGACAGGCGAAATGGAAAAGGAGATGGGGTGGTGTTGTTGGTGAAAAAATACAATAATGAGAAATGACGTTGATACAGAAAATTTAGATGTAGAATCAGTCTAGTGAAGGTAAGAAACATTAATGGACTGAAATACCAGTGGGATTTGGCTTTAAGCCTCCATACGTTTGTGGTAAGGTAAGGGATGGCATTATACATGAAATTGGAGATGCTTGGAATGAAGATACAGCAGTAATCATGACAGAGACTGGGAAAATCAATTCAAAAGCTAAGGTTCTTAAACATGATGCAGAGATGCCGGTCCTGGACTAGGGTAGACAAAGTCAGAAGTCACACTGCACCAGGTTATAGTCCAGCAAGCTTACTTGAAATCATAAGCTTTCAAAGCACTGTTCCTTAATCAGGTCATCTGATGAAGGAACAGTGCTCTGAAAGCTTGTGATTTCAAATAAACCTATTTGATTATAACCTGGTGCTGTGTGACTTCTGACTAAATTTAAATGAATGAAGCAATGGAGGTATAAGCGGTCAGTTGGTTGTGATAGGCTGGATAACTTCTTAAAAAGCATGATGATGGCAATGTTTAGTATTAAGGAATTAATGCACACATTGAAACAATTATGCCTTCCTTTTGAGTGAAAGGACACAGCAAGAAAAATGGTTAACAAGAGGAATGAAGGATTATATTAGATCACAGAGATTCATATAGATTTGTGTGAAAGAGTCATAATATTGAGAACAGGGAGCAGTTTAGAATTCAGCAATGGAATACCAACAGGCTGATTAGGAAGGTAATAGGAGATAAAGAGAGTAAACTTGCAAGGAACATAAAATTGGACTGGAAAGATCTTATAAAAGTATATAAAAATAAATAGATGAAAGAAGACTAATGTAGGCACCTTACCATGTAAGAGGGATGATTTTTTAACATTCTTCCTGTGTCTGCATGAGTTTCTTCTGGGTGCTCCAGTTTCCTCCCACAGTCCAAAGATGTGCAGGTTAGGTGGGTTGACTTGAGAAATGCAGGGTTACAGGGATTGGGTGGGTTTTGTTGGGATGCTCTTTGAAGTGCCAGTGTACTCGATGGGCCGAATGGTCTGCTTCCACATTGTATGGATTCTATGAAATTAATGGGAATGAGAGCCAATAAATCCGTAGGGCTTCTTATTCAAAGTTCCAGGGGTCTAAAGGAGGTGGCCAAGAAAACAATGGATGCATTGGTTGTTATCATCCAAAATTCTGTAATTCAGTCACCATCCCATAGGCTGAATAGTGACAAACATAACGCTTGTGCTTAAAGCAAATGGGGTGGAGAAGACAAGCATGGGGCTGGATGAACACAGCAGGTCAAGCAGCATCATAGGAGCAGGAAAACTTGACGTTTCAGGCCTAAACCCTTCATCAGAAAATATGGGAATCACTGTCTGATTGGCATAACATGGGTGGTAGGGAAAATGCTGGAATCTGCAATAACGGATATGATACCAGGAAGCTTAGAAAAGACTAATGAAGTCATAAAGAGTCAACATAAACCTGCTGGAGTTTTTTGAGGATGCAACAACTAGACCGAATGAGGGACAACCCCTTGCTTGTGAATTTTAAGAAAGTTTTTGCTGAAGTCCCACATAAGAAGGGATTGTACAAAATCAAAACAGATGGGATGGTGGTTAGGGACTGATATGGATTAATTAGGCAGACATGAAACCAGAAACTGAATTGGACTAACTATATACGTCAATGGCTGCAACAGCGGGAATCTTGCAGTAAGTAACTCACCTCCTGCTTCCCCAAAGCCTGTCCACCATCTACAAGACACAAGGCAGGAGTGTGATGGAATATTCTCCACTTGCCTGGATGATTGCAGCTCCAACAACACTTAAGAAGCTTGATTCTACCCAGAACAAAGCAACCCTCTTGATTAGGACTCCTAAGGTGAATAATCGGAGTCTTTTGCCGAGGGTGGAAATGTCAAATACTAAGGAGCATAGGTTTAGGGTGAAAGTTTAAAGGAGATGTGTGAGGAAAGTTTCTAATACAGAGTGTGCTGGGTGCCTGGGAAGATTATAGAAGCAGATATGTTAGCAACATTTAAGGGGTCTTTAGACAGATACATGAACAGGCTGGGAATAGAGGGATATGGGCCATATGCAGGCAGATGGGATTAGTTTAGAAAGGCATCATGGTCAGCACAGACATGATTGGCTGAAGGGCCTGTTCCTGTGCTGTATTGTTCTGTGTTCTTTCACAAACATTCACCTACACCATCACTGGTGTTCAATAGAAACAATGTGTACCATCTATAAGAGGCGCTGCAGAAATCCATTAAGACTCCTCAGACAGAATCTTCTAAACTCATGACCACTTGCATCTCAAAGGACAAGGGCAGCAGGTGCGTGGGAACAACACTCTCTGCAAGTTCCCCTCCAAACCACACACCAGCCTGACTTGGAAGCATATAACCATTCCCTCAGTGTTGCTGGATCAGAATGCTGGGATTCCCTCGCTAACAGCCTTGTGGATCTACCTTCAGTAAATGGACCTCAGCAGGTCAAGAAAGAAGCTTGCCCTGGCTATGTCCACATCCCATGGACGAATAAAACAAAGAGTAGGAATAATTGCATAATTTTCGGAGCGGAAGGTATTGCCTATTTTGGATTGCACACAAATCAACACTTTGGCTGCAGCTTTTCACAATGTTTACCCTCGATTTGAACGAGTGAATCAAATATAATATTTCCAGTTTTGATGACAATACAAAACCAGGTGGCCTTGTGATTAGTGAGGATATCATCATATCAGTGACTGGGTAAATACATGACAGATGCAGTATAACAAGGATAAATGTGACATCCTCTTTGGCAGGAGAAAACAAAGACAGGGCATTATTTTAATGGTGATTGATTCATTCCAAAGAAACTGACTCGGAGAAAGTCCCTGTGTGAAGAAATCACCCTGTGGCAAGAGGAAGTATAGAAAAAGAACTGGAGAAAGGAATGTAAGGGATCTCAAGGCCAAAGACCAATTCCCTTCCTGGAAACACCTGCTAAACGTATGGTGGGAGATGTGACTTTAGGATCAGCCACACAAGACCCATAGAACCCACGATCCCCGTGGCACAGGATTCCATATGTGGGCAAATGTAATGGTTAGTGAGTGATTGCTGATAATGTACAGAAGGACCAGAGTGGCCTTGTACACTGGAAGCAAGCATTTAGTGTAGGGAGACAAATGGTATAGTGCCCTTCGTCGCAAGAGGATTTGAATGAAGAAACATTCTGTAAACAACCTTGATGAGAACACATGTGCTCTTTTGGTCTCTTCACCTAAGAAAAAATATACTCGACAAGGGGATTGAAATGAAGTTTCACCAAACTAATTCCAGGGTTTGGGTTTATCGAACAAAGAGATGTTTGGGTCTATATCACCGAAGTTTGGAAGAACGAGAGGGGATCTCGTTGAAATGTACAAAATTCTGATAGGGCTGGACACCCTGGATGAAGGAATAATGTCTCCCTTGGTGGGACTGGGGATCCAGAACAAAGGATCACAGTCTCAGAATACAAGGGAGGCCATTTCAAACTGAGAGGAGGAGAAATTTCTTCATGCAGAGGGTGGTGATCCTATGGAATTCTCAACTACAGAAAACTGTGTAAATGGAGTCACAGAGTATACTTGAGAAATAAATAGATGAGTTATTAGAAGCTAAAAGTGATACAGGATATTAAGAGAGAGTGGGACAATACGTTTGACATAAAGAATCAGTCACAACATTTTAAAATGGTAGAGTGGGCTCAATGGGCTGAGTGGCCTCTTTCTGGTCCTGGTTTCTATGTTTCAAGTTGTTCACCAGAAATGTGAGCACGTAATCCAGGCTGACACTAATGCTAGTACTGAAAGAACACTGAACATTTGGAGGCTCTGTCTTTCAGATAGGTAAAGAAAAATACAATCCTGTATCCCTATTCCAAAGAAGAGTTGAAGCATTTTCCTAGTCAGACTTTATACTTCAATCCAACATCTGTAAAGGCAGTTCCCATTTTTTTTGTACTTTTAAAAATTGCGCGTTATAGAGAAGAAACAATTTAAAAATAAATGTTTTGAAAGCATTACAGCATGTTTTGGAAAAGCAAGTAATCTCACTATTCTGGCAAGTATCATTTAAACAGCTGTTTGAACAAACAGTAATTGAAATGTTTGCAGATGAATTGGAGGCAAGGTGATGATGACAGATGGAGTTCTGCTGGTGACAAGAAGTTGATTGGTCTATGGACTAGTGAACAATCATTGGTAATAAAGGCCTTTTCCCTGCCAACGTACATGAGATTGGTTCTCAGGTAACTTAACAGCTTGGGACTAGTAACAAGTTACAGTGAGAAATGATTAGACTTCTACCGACCAGGAGCTGCCTCACTCTTCCCTCTAGTTAAAACTGACTTTAAACCAGAAAAAAAACAGTTAATCTTTCCTTCAGCTGTTCCTGTAAGCTGAAATTCATAATCGATAAGTCAGAGACATTTTAGAGGTGAACCAGCTACCCTGTGCCTTTTGCAAACTAGTAGAAGCATCCAGAAAAGGAAATCTGAGTAGAAATCTTCTGGTCATAGAGTCATAGAGATGTACAGCACAAGAACCAACTCACAGATCTCATAAATAGAGACAACTGAACTATTTTCCTAGTTTTCTCTTTGCCTGCATGATTTTTTTCCCCTTTCTATGCATTTGTATGTGTCAAGGGAGAGGTATGAGAGGATTAGAATTTAATTGGTAGTGTTAAATGTTGGCAGTTTATAGTAATTCTTATTAAATACAGAAACGTGGTTCATGCTTTCAGTGAACTTGGATTTAGAAAACAGGTAAATTGAGGGGCTTTGCAAACTTTAAAAGTCTTTAACATTTGTGATGACTCTGAGAATATCAAGGCTTGATTTCCAGCAATGCTACCTCAGTGAGGAGGGACAGTTCACAAAGATATTTTTGGGATATTGTCATATTACTATTTCTGGAACCTTACTGAATACAATTTGCCTGCCAGACCTCCTGCATTAGAGCAATGGCCACACTTTAAACTACTTAATTGGCTGTGTTGTCCTTCAGAATATCTTCCAATCATACAGCAACTAGATTCCTAAAATTTACTTACCTCTGTTGGCCATTTTCATGTGTATCATTTTGGTCACTCTTATTTTATAAACTTGGAAAATCAACAATAATTCTGGAGCTTCTTGCTATTGTGCCTGAGAATCCTTACTTATTGCCCAATGGTTACTGAGCTGCTATGGTAGAGGATGTGAGTTCAAATCCGATCATGGCAAATTCTCAAAATGTGTTCAATAATCTTTCAACATATGTTACAGCACCAGAACAAAATTATCCTGAAAACTATCGAATGGTTTTTAAAACCCAATTGTTTTGTAAATATTTTTCAGGGAATGAAATCTAAAAAGGTCATGAACTAATACTCACATCTTGTTGAGGTGGTAGTGATTGACAGCAGTTTAAGATATGCCTTATTTATCTCACATCACAATGTGCCCCTTTTATCTAAACTGAAGGTTTATCATTGAAGAATTGAACTATACACATGACAGCAAAGAAAGTAGCATTCCAGAATAAACATGATGCAAAGCAATACATTTACATGCTTTTGAAACCTCTCTGTGGTTTGCTTCAGATGTAGACTGCCCAGACCTTATCTTGTTGGACGCTGCAGTAAGCTTGCACAATGTTGCTTAGGATTACTGTGTTGGTGTTGTGGTTTGGCATACATTTAGCTTGTGTGAGGGATGTTCTGTGTTTCTGAATGTGGGCTTGTTTTGATTTGTCAAGTTTCATTGCACTCTCATGCCATTTGATGTTTGGAAGACACTAAGACATGGGAACAGAGTTGGCTATTCAGCTCATTGAGTCTTCCCTGTTATTCAATGAGATCATGGCTTATTTGATCATCCTCAATGCTACTCTCCTGCTTTTTCCTAATAACCTTTGGTTCCCTGGTAGATTAAAAATCCACCTCACACTTGATCAAACTTAATAAAACAAAAACTTAATCTTGACAGCCCTCTGTGATAAAGAATTTCACAGATTCACTTCCTCATCTCTATCTTAAAATTGTGACCCCTTATTCTGAGATGATGCCCTCAGGTCCAAGAGTCTTCTACAAAATGAAACAACCTTTTTGCATCTGCCTTGTCAAGTCCTCAAAGAATCTTGCTTGTCTCAATAAGACCAGTTATTATTCTTGTACATACCAATGAATACAGGCTCAAATTATTGAATCTGTCTTCATAAGACAGTCCCTCCACACATGTTTAGAAAATCTTCTCTGAACTACTTTGAAGCATATCCTTTCTCAGATAAGGAATGCAAAACTATTCACGATATTCTAGTTGTAGTCTGACTAATGCCTTGTATAATTTTAGCAAAAATCTTCTTTCATATTGGGTAGGCGATGGACTCATGGTATTATTGCTAGACTATTAATCCAGACACTCAGGTAATGTTCTGGGGAAACATGGAGTAGAGCTGGATGAACACAGCAGGCCAAGCAGCATCAGAGGAGCAGGAAAGCTGATGTTTTGGGCCTAGACCCTTCTTTGTTTTTTTTTTGAAGAAGGAAGGTAACTTCTTCGGGGTAGGCATCCTTAGAAGAGGCTTCGTAGTGGGGTTAAAATTGTTTCAGAGATAGTAGGAACTGCAGATGCTGGAGAATCTGAGATAACAAGGTGTAGAGCTGGATGAACACAGCAGGCCAAGCAGAATCAGGGGACCAGGAAGGCTGACGTTTCGGGCCTAGACCCTTCTTCCTTTTAGTTCTGGGGACCTGTGTTTGCATCTGGCCATGGCAGATGGCAGAATTTGAATTCAATAATAATTTGGAATTAAGGGTCTAATGATGACCGTGAAACTATTGTCAGAAAAATCCATCTTGTTCGCTAAGGGTATTTAGGGAAGGAAATCTGCCATCCTTACTTGATTTGACCTATAGGTGACTCCAGACCCGCAGCAATGTGTTTGGTTCTCAACTGTGCTCTGGGCAATAAGGATGGTCAATAAATGCTGGTCCAACCAGCAATGCCCACATCCCATAAGTAAATTTTTAAAAAAATTATATTGTTTCCTTTGAAACTGGCCTTCCTTTTTACTTTCTGAACACAGAATCTAGCTTTTCGTGAATCATGGATGAGGATTACCAATTTCCTCTGCTCTATGGTATTCCATGCTATTTATCCATTTAAATAATATTCAGTTCTTTTACTCTTCCTGCCAAAGTGCATAACATCACATTTTCCCACGTATTTCACCTACCAAGTTTTTGCACCCCCCCTTCATCTGCCTATATCCTTTTGCAGATTCTTTTTTCATCCTTATCGCTTGCCTTCTAACCAACTTTCATGTCATCTAAAAACTTGGCTATAGTAGATTCACTTTCCTTATTAATATAAATTGTAATTAATTGTGGCTCCAGCATTGATCCCTCTGCCATCTTGAAAATGCCAACTTCATCCCTATCTCTGTCTTCTCTGAGTTATCCATTCTTCTATTCATGCTAACATATAATCTCCAACACCGGCTACCTTAACAAATGTGTTCTGAAAATTCAAATATATCACATCCACTGCTTTCCCTTTATCTATCCTGCTTCTTACCTCCTCAAAGAATTCTACTAAATTTGGCAGGCATTATTTTCCCTTCACGAAGCAATGCTGACCCTGCTTGATCATATTCTCCATTTGTAAATGCTCTGCTGTTACATCCTTTCTAATACAATCTAATATTTTCTTAATAACAGATATTAAACTAATTGGCCTTATTTTGTCTCCTTCCCTTTTTAAATAGAACATAGAACAGTACAGCACAGTGCAGGCCCTACGGCCCACGATGTTGTGCCGAACTTTTACCCTAAACCTAAGTTCAATCTAATCTCCACCCCTACCTTATACTATCATCCATACACCTATCTAATAGCTGCTTAAATGCCCCTAATGAGGCCGACTCCACTACCCTCTCTGGCAATGCATTCCACGCCCTGACCACTCTCTGAGTAAAGAACCTACCTCTGACGTCTCCCAGATATCTACCTCCTTTCACTTTAAAACTATGTCCCCTCGTAAAAGCTACCGCCACATTAGGAAAAAGTCTCTGACTGTCCACTCTGTCTATATCTCTGATCATTTTGTACACCTCTATCAAGTCACCTCTCATCCTTCGTCATTCGAAAGAGAAAAGCCCTAGCTCTCTCAACCTTTCCTCGTAAGACCTTCCCTCCATTCCAGGCAACATCCTGGTAAATCTCCTGTGCACCTTTTCTAACACTTCCACATCTTTCCAGTGATGAGATGACCAAAACTGGACACAATACTCCAGATGTGGTTGAACCAGGCTTTTGTATAACTGGAGCATAACTTCACGGCTCTTGAACTCCATCCCTCTATTAATGAAAGCTAATACAACATACGCCTTCTTAACAACTCTATCCACTTGGGTGGCAGCTCTCAGGGAACTGTGAACATGAACCCCAAGATACCTCTGCTCCTCCACACTGCCAAGAATCTATCCGTTAACCCTGTATTCTGCTTTCAAGTTTGTCCTTCCAAAATGAATCACCTCACACTTTTCAGGGTTAAACTCCATCTGCCACTTCTCAGCCCAGCTCTGCATCCTATTAATGTCCCTTCGTAAACTATAACAGCCCTCCGCACTATCCACAATGTGACCCACCTTTGTATCATCCGCGAACTTGCTAATCCACCCTTCCACTCCTTCATCCAAATCATTTACAAAAATCGTAAATAGAAGAGGACCCAGAACAGATCCTTGTGGTACACCACTCGTAACTGAGCATCATGTTGAATATTTTCCGTCCACTACCACTCTTTGTCTTCTAAGGGTCAGCCAATTCTGAATCCAATCTACCACATTTCCCCCTTTCCCATGCCTCCTTACCTTCTGCATGAGCCTACCATAGGGAACCTTATCAAACACCTTACTTAAATCCTTGTATACCACATCCACTGCTCCACCTTCATCCATGTGTTTGGTCACCTCTTCAAAGAATTCAATAAGGTTTGTCAGGCATGATCTCCCCCTCACAAATCCATGCTGACTATCACAAATCAAACTGTGCCTTTCCAAGTGATCATAAATCCTGTCTGTCAGAGCCCCTTCCAAAAGTTTGTGCACCACTGACGTAAGACTGACTGGCCTGTAATTTCCAGGGTAATCCCTGTTCCCTTTTTTGAACAAGGGAATGACGTTTGCCTGTTTCCAATCTTCCAGCACTGTACCCGTGAACAGTGAAAATAATGGTATTAAATTATAGTCAATCTGGTTCTGGACTCATCTGATCATTTTTGCTGGATTTGGTATTCCATTAGGTGGATATTGTACTCAAAGTTTCTGTCCAGACTTCAGGTGTGTTAGTTTGTGACTCACAAACTGGTCATGGGGAATTTTTAGCTTCCCATGTTTATTGATCAATGCACCTTATACATCCAGTGTTTGGATAAGTGATGACTGGAGAATTGTGCTGAAACTATTCCCATGTTGGTTCTGCGATTTAATAACCTGTGCACATTCAGAATAGATACACATATCTGGATCAAATTCTGCTGCTCAGCTTTTTGATTTTTCCTGAGTTTACAGAAGCTCCATGTACAACAGTGATATTAGTCAAATAGGAGCTGCAGACTTCAAGTATAAAGTTTTGTTACAGGCTTCATCTGGCTGTTAAAAGTTGTTACTGGATGGAATTTTTTGTCCCAGGTTAGATCCTCAAATCTCCCATAGGAACAGTAAGCAGTGTAAATGGACTATGAGACCATAAGAACATAAGATATTGGAGCAGAATTCGGCCTATTGGTCCATTGAGTCTGCTCTGTCATTTGGTCATGGTTGATATGTTTCTTCACTCCACTCTCTTGCCTTCTCCCAATAACCCTTGATCCCCTCAACAATCAAGAACCAATCGATCTCTGTCTTAAATACGCACAATGACTTGGCCTCCACAGCCCTCTGCAGCAATGAGTTCCACAGGTTCACCACCATCTGGTTGTAGAAATTCTCCCCTATCTCAGTTCTAAAGAGTCTAACTTCACTCAGAGGCTGTGACCCCCAGTCTTAGTCACTCCTATAGATGAAAACACATTCTTCATGTCCTGTCTATCAGGGCTTCACAGTATTCTGTAAGTTTCAATCAGGTGTGACCAGTGGAGTGGACAAGGGTGAATCAGAAGCTGTTGTGTACCTGGATTTTCAAAAGACTTTTGACAAAGTTCCACACAAGAGATTAATGACCAAAATTAAAACTCATGGTATTGGAGGTAATATATTGACATCGATAGAGAACTGGAAGCAGAGAGTTGGAATAAATGTGTCCATTTCAGAGTGGTAGGCAGTGATGAGTGTGGTTCCACAGGGTTCAGTGCTGGGACCCCAACTGTTCACAATATAGATTAATGATTTGGACAAAGGAATTGAATGCCATGTCTCCAAATTTGCAGATGACACTATGCTGGGTGCCAGTTTGTGCTTTGAGGAGGATGCTAAGAGGCTGCAGAGTGAATTAGACAGACTGGTTACATGAGTAAATACTTGGTAAATGCAATATAATGTTGATAAATGTGAAGATATCCACTTTGGTCTCAAAAACAGAAAGGCAGATTATTGTCTGAATGGTGGCAGTTTAGGAAAAGGTGAGGTGCGATGAAACCTGGGTGTCATGGTAGAACAGTTGCTGAAGGTTGCTGTGCAGGTGCAGCAGCGGTAAGGACCGCTAGTGGCATGCTGCCCTTCATAGCGAGAGGATTTGAGTATAAGAGTAAGGATGCCTTGCTGCAATTATATGGGGCCTTGGTGAAGCCACACCTTGAGTATTGTGTGCAGTTTTGGTCTCCTAGTTTGAGGAAGGACGTTCTTGCTGTTGAGGGAGTCCAGTAAAGATTCACCAGGCTGATTCCCAGGATGGCAGGACTGAAATATGAGGAAAGACTGGATCGACTGGGCTTGTACTCACTGGAATTTAGAAGAATGAAGGGGGTTGCATAGAAACATAAAATCGCGATGGGACTGGACAGGCTAGATGTGGGAAGAATGTTCTTGTTGTTGGGGAAGTCCAGAACTCGGGATCACAGCCTAAGAATAAGGTGTAAGCCATTCAGGACTGAGATGAGGAAGAATTTATCACTCAGAGAGTTGTGAACCTGTGGAATTCTCTCCCACAGAAAGCTGTTGGGGTCAGTTCATTAGATACATTCAAGAGGGAGCTGGACATGGACCTTGCGGCTAAAGGGATCAAGGTGTATGGAGAGAAAGGGAGTATGAGATGCTGAGATTGCATCATCAGTCATGATCATATTGAATTGTGGTGCAGGCTTGAAGGGCCGAATGGCCTACTCCTGCACCTAGTCTCTCCATCTCTATTTTTCTATCAACCCCTTACCCTTTTAAACTCCATTGTGTACAGACGCAGAGTCGTCAACTGCTCCTTATATGACAAGCCCTTCATCCCTGGGATCATTCCTGTAAACCCCCTCTGGATCCCCTCCAATGCCAGCACATCCTTTCTTAGCTATGGGGCCCAAACTGCTCACAATATTCCAAATACGGTCTGATCAGTTCCTCATATAGCCTCAACAGTGTATCTCTGCTCTTGTATTCTAACCCTTATGAAATGAATGCTAATATTGCATTTGCCTTTTTAACTGCCAACTGAAACTGCATGTTAATCTTAAGAGAGTCCTAAACTAGGACTCTCCAGTCCCTTTGGGCTTGAGATTTACAAAACCTTTCCCCATGTAGAAAATAGTCTAGACCTCTATTCTTCCTACCAAGGTGCACAACCTCACACTTTCCCGCATTGTATTCCATCTGCCACTTCTTTTCCCACAGTCCAAGGGTCTAGGCCCGAAACGTCAGCTTTCTTGCTCCTATGATGCTGCTTGGCCTGCTGTGTTCATCCAGCTGTACGCCATGTTATCTCATTTCTGCAGCATCCCCATTTCTGCAACACTACCCGCCCCTCCACCTATCTTTGTGTCATCTGCAAACTTAGAAACAACGCCCTCAGTTCCTTTGTCCAGATCATTAATGTATAATGTTAGTGTTGGTTGTGTACCAACACTAACCCCTGTGTAATTACATTAGTCACCAGCTGTCATTCTGAAAATGACCCCTTTATGCCCATTCTCTGCCATCTCCTAGTCAGCCCATCCTCCTTCTATGCCAGTACCTTATCCCTAATACCATGGGGTGTTAGCTTATTTGGCAATCTTTTGTGTGGCACATTGTGAAGTTCCTTCTGGTCATCCAAATAGATCACATCTGCTGGCTCTCCTTTGTCTAACTTGCTCATTACCTCCTCAAAGATTTCTGACAGATTTTTCAGGCAAGACAACCCCTTGACAAAACAAAGTTGACTTAGTCCTTTTTCTACCAAAGTCAGAAGTCACATGACACCAGGTTGTAGTCCAACAGGTTCATTTGAAATCACAAGCTTTCAGAGAACAGCCCCTTCATCAGGTGAACTGAGAGAGAAGCACAATGGCACATAATTTATGGGCAGGGAGAGATCAAAGACAGAGAGATCAAAAAATCATATAGATGGTGTGAATGGAGTGTCGAATAATGAGTCACTGCAGGTGATCAAAGGTGTGAGACGGTGTGAGTAAAGTGTCAATGGCTGAATATAAGTGGAGGGATGACCTATAATCCAATTAAATGAGGCAGAGACATAATTACAAAAAAAATTAAAAATAAGATGGTGCTGGAGACAAACCAAATGACTGGAATAATATAGATAACAAGGTGTGGAGCTGGATGAACACAGCAGGCCAAGCAGCATCATAGGAGCAGGAAAGCTTGACGTTTCGGGCCTAGACCCTTCATCAGAAATGGGGGAGGGGAAGAGGGTTCTGAAATAAATAGGGAGAGAGGGGGAGGCGGATAGAAGATAGATAGAGGAGAGGATAGGTGGAGAGGAGGCAGACAAGTCAAAGAGGCGGGGATGGAGCCAGTAAAGGTGAGTGTAGGTGGGGGGTAGGGAGGAGATAGGTCAGTCCAGGGAGGACGGACAGGTCAAGGGGGCGGGATGAGGTTAGTAGATAGGAGACGGGGGTGGGGCTTGAGGTGGGAGGAGGGGATAGGTGAGAGGAAGAACAGGTTAGGGAGGCGGGGACGAGCTGGGCTGGTTTTGGGATGCGGTGGGGGAGGGGAGATTTTGAAGCTTGTGAAATCCACATTGATGCCATTGGGCTGCAGGGTTCCCAGGCTGAATATGATTTGCTGTTCCTGCAGCCTTCGGGTGGCATCATTGTGGCATTGCAGGAGGCCCAGGATGGGCATGTCATCTGAGGAATGGGAGGGGGAGTCGAAATGGTTCACGACTGGTTGTTTGTTGCGAACTGAGTGCAGGTGTTCTGCAAAGCGGTCCCCAAGCCTCCGCTTGGTTTCCCTGATGTAGAGGAGGCCACAACGGGTACAGCGGATGCAGTATACCACATTGGCAGATGTGCAGGTGAACATCTGCTTGATGTGGAAAGTCTTCTTGGGGCCTGGGATTGGGGTGAGGGAGGAGGTGTGGGGGCAGGTGTAGCACTTCCTGCGGTCACAGGGAAAAGTGTCGGGTGTGGTGGGGCTGGAGGCGAGTATGGAGCGGAAGAGTCACATGCCGAGGGTCTAACCAAAGTAATAAGGAATCCAAAACTGTACAAACTAATTAAGGTAGAGAGATCAAAACTATTTATCAAGGTGATGCTGTCAAAACATAACAGTGAAGAAGGTTTTACAGATACAGAACTGTGCGGTGGGGTCACCATGGAGCATGACATGAACACAAGATCATGTTTGAGGGTGTCTTCACGGGTACTGAACTTGGCTATCAATTTCTGCTTGGTGATTCTGCATTGTTGTGTATCTTGAAGGCTGCCTTGAAGGACACTTACCTGAAGATCGGAGGCTGAATGTCCTTGGCTGATGAAGTGATCCCCGTCTGGGATGGAACATTCCTGTCTGGCGATTGTCATGTGGTGCCTATTTATCGCCTGGCTATTTTTACCATGCATTCCCAAGTACTCCACAATCGCATCCTTAATAATGGCCTTTAAAATCTTATCAACGACTGAGGCCAGGCTAATAGGCCTTTAGTTTCCTATCTTCTGCCTCCCTTACAATTTAAACAGGGGTATTACATTTACCATTTTCTAGTCGTCTGGGACCGTTCTTGATGCTGTGATTTCTGAAAGATCGCCAACAATGTTTGCCCAATGTCCTAAGCTATCTCCTTCAGAACTCTGGTGTTCAGTCATAGAGTCAGAGTCATATAGCATGGAAATAGATCCTTTGGACCAACCAGTCCATGCCAAACATCATCCCAAGCTAAACTAGTCCCGCCTGCCTACTCCTGGCCCATATCCCTCCAAATCTTTTCTATTTATGTACCTAACCAAAAGTCTTTTAAACATTGTAATTGTACCTGAATCCACCACTTCCTCAAGAAATTCATCCCACTCATGAACTATCTACTATGTAAACAATTTGCCCCTTTTTTAAATCTCTCTCCTCTCACCTTAAAAATGTGCCCGCTAGCCTTGAAATCCCCCACCCTAGGGAAAATACAACTACCATTATTTCTATGTGTACCTCTCTCTACTTTATAAACTTCTGCCAGGTTGTCTCTCAAATTCCAGTGAAAAAAGTCCCAGCCTATCCAACCTCTCTTTATAATGCAAACTTTCCGTACCCGACAACATCCTGGTAAATCTCTTCTGAACCCTCTCCAGCTTAATAATATCCTTCCTATAACTGACTGACCAGAACTGGACGCAGAATTCCAGAAGAGGCCTCACCAATGTCCTGTACAACTTCATCATGATTTCCCAACTCCTACACTCAAAGTACTGAGCAATGAAGGCAAGTGTGCTGAGAGCTTTTTTAACAACCCGGTTTATATGTGACACAAACTCCAAAGAATTATGTACCTGCACTCCGAGGTCCCTCTGTTCTACAACACTACCCAAGTCTCTACCATTAATTGTATAAGCCCTTCCCCTGTTTTTTGTACCAGAAATGCAATGCCACACATTTATGCAGTTGATTTATCCACCTTCAGACCTTTTAGTTTCCCCACATCTTCACCACATTGTCTGATTTTTCTTTTGCTTTTAATGCTGTCGCTGAATTCCCTTGTCAGCCATTGGGTGGCTTGTCCTTCCCTTAGTATGTTTCTTTATCCTTGGGATGAATTTCTACCGTGCCTCCCGAATTACTTCCAGAAATGTCTGCCATTGCTACTCTACAGTCTTCCCTGTTGGGCTCCCCTTCCAAAAAACTCTGGCCAGCTCCTCCCTCATGACTTTGTAGCTACTTTTACCAGTTATGGTGCTGTTATGTCTGCTTCCAGCTTCTCCCGCTCAAACAGGCTCCACCACAAGCCTTCCCTTGAGATGTGCTACCACATTGATTTTCCCAGTCCCCTGCATATTGAAGTCTCTGATTATTGTAATAGTGCCTTTCTTACATGCCTTTTCTATCTCCTGATTTACTTTCTTCACAACATCCTGACTACTAGTCTTTTTTTCTGTCAATAGTCTGTTTGGGAATTCAGAACAGTGGGAATGGTTGTTAGGGCAGTTGCATGCTCCTCCTGTAGGATGTGGGAGGTAAGGGTCACCACTAGTGTCCCCACTGACTTCATCTGCAGGAAATGCACCTAACTCCAGCTCCTTGGAAAATGCATGAGGGAACAGGAGCTGGAGCTGGATGAACTTCAGATCATTCGGTAGGCCGAGGGGGTAATTGAGAGGAGTTATGGGGGGTATTCACACCTCAGGTACAGGAAAAAGGTAGATGGGTTACAGTCAGGGGACAGAAAGGGAACAGGCAGACAGTGCAGGGATCCCCTGTGGCCATTCCCCTCAATAACAAGAATACCATTTTGGATACTGTTGGGGGGCACGACTTACCAGGGATAAGCCATGGGGTACAGGTCTCTGGCCCAGAGTCTGTCCCTGTTTCTCAGAAGGGAAGGAGGGAGAGGAGGACCATTAGCCATTGGGGACTCCATAGTTAGGGGGACAGATAGGAGGTTCTGTGGGAACAAGAGAGACTCACGGTTGGTGTGTTGCCTCCCAGGTGCCAGGGTCTGTGATGTCTCGGATCGTGTTTTCGGGATCCTTAAAGGGGAGGGGGAGCAGCTCCACGTTGTGGTCCACATAGGCACCAACAACATAGATAGGAAAAGGGATGGGGATGTAAGGCAGAAATTCAAGGAGCTAGGTTTGAAGATTACAGCTAGAACGAGCAGAGTTGTTATCTCTGGTTTGTACCCATACCACGTGCTAATGAGGCGAGGAATAGGGAGAGAGAGCAGTTGAACACGTGGCTACAGGAATGGTGCAGGAGGGAGGGATTCAGATCCCTGGATAACTGGGGCTTATTCTGGAGTAGGTGGGACCTCCACAAATGGGATGGTCTACATCTGAACCAGAGGGGTACCAATATCCTGGGGGGGGGGTGAAATTTGCTAATGCTCTTCAGGAGGGTTTAAACTAATTCAGCAGTGGGGTGGGAACCTGAATTGTAGCTCCAGTGAACAGGAAGTTGAGAGTAGCGAGGTCATGAATAAGGTTTCAAGGTCGCAGGAGTGTACCTGCGGGCAGGAAGGTGGTTTGAAGTGTGTCTACTTCAACGCCAGGAGCATCTGGAATAAGGTGGGTGAACTTGCAGCATGGGTTGGTACCTGGTACTTCGATGTTGTGGCCATTTTAGAGACATGGATAGAGCAGGGACAGGAATGGTTGTTGCAGGTTCTGGGGTTCAGATGTTTCAGTAAGATCAGGGAAGGTGGTAAAAGAGGGGGAGGTGTGGCATTGTTAGTCAAGGAGGGTATTAGGGTGGCAGAAAGGATGTTTGATGAGGACTCGTCGACTGAGGTATTATGGGCTGAGGTTAGAAACAGGAAAGGAGAGGTCACCCTGCTGGAAGTTTTCTACAGGCCTCCGAAAAGTTCCAGAGTTGTAGAGGAAAGGATAGCAAAGATGATTCTGGATAGGAGCGAAAGTAACAGGGTAGTTGTTATGGGGGACTTTAACTTTCCAAATATTGACTGGAAATGCTATAGTTCGAGTACTTTAGATGGGTCAGTTTTTGTCCAATGTGTGCAGGAGGGTTTCCTGACACAACATGTAGATAGGCCAACAAGAGGCGAGGCCACATTGGATTTGGTACTGGGTAATGAACCAGGCCAGGTGTTAGAATTGGAGGTAGGTGAGCACTTCGGTGATAGTGACCACAATTCGGTTATGTTTACTTTAGCGATGGAAAGGGAAAGGTGTATACCACAAGGCAAGAGTTATAACTGGGGGAAAGGCAATTATGAGGCGATTAGGCAAGATTTAGGATGCATAGGATGGGGAAGGAGACTGCAAGGGCTGGACACAATTGAAATGTGGGTCTTGTTCAAGGAACAACTACTGCGTGGCCTTGATAAGTATGTACCTGTCAGGCAGGGAGGAAGTGGTTGAGCGAGGGAACCGTGGTTTACTAAAGATGTTGAATCTCCTGTCAGGAGGAAGAAGGAGGCTTATGTAAAGATGAGGCGTGAAGGCTCAGTTAGGGCCCTTGAGAGTTACAAGTTATCCAGGAAGGGCCTAAAGAGAGAGCTAAGAATAGCAAGTAGGGGACATCAGAAGTCTTTGGCAGGTAGGATCAAGGAAAACCTTAAAGCTTTCTATAGGTATTTCAGGAATAAAAGAATGACTAGAGTAAGATTAGGGCCAGTCAAGGACAGTCATGGGGAGTTGTACATGGAGTCCGAAGAGATAGGAGAGGTGCTAAATGAATATTTTTTGTCAGTATTCACAAAGGAAAAAGACAATGTTGTCGAGGAAAATGCTGAGATACAGGCTATTAGATTAGACGGGATTGAGGTTCATAAGGAGGAGGTGTTAGCAATCCTGGAAAGTGTGAAAATAGATAGGTCCCCTGGGCCGGATGGGATTTATCCTCGGATTCTCTGGGAAGCTAGAGATGAGATTGCAGAGCCTTTGGCTTTAATCTTTATGTCGTCATTGTCTACAGGAATAGTGCCAGAAGACTGAAGGATAGAAAATATTGTCCTCTTGTTCAAGAAGGGTAGAGACAACCCTGGTAGATTGTAGACCAGTGAGCCTTACTTCGGTTGTGGGTAAAGTGTTGGAAAGGATTATAAGAGAGAGGATTTATAATCATCAAGAAAGGAATAATTTGATGAGGGATAGTCAACACGGTTTTGTGAAGGGTAGGTCGTGCCTCACAAATCGTACTAAGTCCTTTGAGAAGGTGACTAAACAGGTGGATGAGGGTAAAGTGGTTGATGTGGTGTATATGGATTTCAGTGAAGCATTTGATAAGGTTACCCACGGTAGGCTATTGCAGAAAATACGGAGGCATGGGATTGAGGGTGATTTAGTGGTTTGGATCAGAAATTGGCTAGCTGTAAGAAGACAGAGGGTGGTGGTTGATGGGAAATGTTCATCCTGGAGTTCAGTTACTTGTGGTGTACCGCAAGGATCTGTTTTGGGGCCACTGCTGTTTATCATTTTTATAAATGACCTGGATGTGGGCGTAGAAGGATGGGTTAGTAAATTTGCGGATGACACTAAAGTCGGTGGAGTTGTGGATAGTGCGGAAGGATGTTGCAGGTTACAGAGGGACATAGATAAGCTGCAGAGCTGGGCTGAGTGGTGGCAAATGGAGTTTAATGCGGAAAAGTGTGAGGTGATTCACTTTGGAAGGAGTAACAGGAATACAGAGTACAGGGCTAATGGTAAGATTCTTGGTGGTGTGGATGAGCAGAGAGATCTCGGTGTCCATGTGCGTAGATCCCTGAAAGTTGCCACCCAGGCTGATAGGGTTGTTAGGAAGGCGTACGGTGTGTTAGGTTTTATTGGCAGAGGTATTGAGTTTGGGAGCCATGAGGTCATGTTGCAGCTGTACAAAACTCTGGTGCGGCCACACTTGGCATATTGCATACAGTTCTGGTCGCCACATTATAGGAAGGATGTGGAAGATTTGGAAAAGGTGCAAAGGAGATTTACCAGGATGTTGCCTGGTATGGAGGGAAGGTCTAATGCGGAAAGGCTGAGGGACTTGAAGCTGTTTTCGTTAGAGAGAAGAAGGTTAAGAGGTGACTTAATAGAGACATACAAGATGATCAGAGGATTAGATAGGGTGGACAGTGAGAGCCTTTTTCCTCGGATGGTGATGGCTAGCACAAGGGGTCATAGCTTTAAATTGAGGGGTGATAGATATAGGACAGATGTCAGAGGTAGGTTCTTTACTCAACGAGTAGTAGAGGCCTGGAATGCCCTGCCTGCAACAGTAGTAGACTCGCCAACTTTGAGGGCATTTAAGTGGTCATTGGATAAACATGTGGATGATAATGGAATAGTGTAGGTTAGAATGGCTTCAGATTGGTTTCACAGGTCTGCGCAACATCGAGGGCCGAAGGGCCTGTACTGCGCTGTACTGTCCTATGTTCTACTGCTAGGAAGGCTATACACAACTCTCATCAAGGTGTTTTCTCCTTTGCAGGTCTTCAAGTCTAACCAAGAAGACTCTACAAATTTATGACAAATTTTTGACAAGTTTATGCATTCACTAGATTTTTAAAACTTAATATCAATTTCTGCAACCCTTAACTGAAATGTTAACACAGCTCACTTATTACACAGCATCATCCACCAACTTCTGCTTCTGGAGATTTTTCGAAGTAACTTGGGCAAAATTGAAATAACAAATCTCATCTCTCTGAATGAACTTGTACACAACCTTACATCTCTATATTTTTGTCTTTCTGTGATATTGTGTCATTAAACACCTTATTGCTCGGCAACAGCTCGATTTGTCTCCACTCTTTTTTTAAACTGTTAAGTCCCAATTCTATTCCAAGGTTGTAAACCCATATCAAAATGCATGCACGGACAAAGATGAAACTTTCCAGCATCAAAACTCATAAACTCAAAAATGAAGCTAAAAACTACGCTCTCTCCTTTCTTAGCATACGCAACAAAGATATGCATCATTCCTCCACTTTAGAACCCAAGCTCTCAAACAACATTAACATATTACAGATCTTCATCACAATGGCACAGGTGATTGCTACTCCTGCTGTTTATGGACTGAACAAAAGTCTTTTTTATTCATATTTTCATTTTATATGTGGGTGTCACTGGTTGGCCAGCATTTTTATTACCCATCCCTTGTTGCCCTTGAGAAGGAGGTGGTGAGATGCTTTCTCGAACTGCTGCAGTTCATGTGCTGTAGGTTGACCCATGATGCCATGAGGGAGAGAATCCAGAATTTCAACCTAGTGACAGTGAAGGAACAGCAGTATATTTCCAAGTTGGAATAGTAAGTGGCTTGGAGGGGAACTTGCAGGTGTTGGTGTTCCTATGTATCTACTGCCCTTGTTCTTCTGGATGGAAGTGGTTATGGGTTTGGAAATTGCTGTGGATAGCATACACAATTGTGACTGAGCATTAGAAGTGGAGGGAACGGATCCTTATGGATGTGGTGCTAATCAAGTGGACTGCTTTGTCCTGGATATTGTCAAGCTTCTTGAGTGTTGTTGGACCTACACTCATAAGGACAAATGGGAGCATTCCATCACACTCCTGATTTGTGCCTTGTAGATGTTGCGCAGGATTTGGGGAGGCAGGAGGTAAGTTACTTGCTGCAGTATTCCTAACCTCTGACTTGTCCTTGTAGACGCTGCAGTTACATGGTAAGACCAATTCAGTTTCTAGTCGATGATAACCCCCAGGATGTTGATAGTGAGGGATTCAATGATGGCAATGCCATTGAATTTCAAGGGGCAGCAGTTAGATTATCTCTTATTAGAGATGACTATTGACTGGCTATTTGTGTGCCCTAAATGTTATTTGGTACTAATGCGTCATATGGTCTTTAGGTGGAAGTCATTTAAGGTGCATCTTGTTAAAGGTACAGGCAATTCATATCACAACAGAGCTGACATCTTTTATGATGAAGGGTCTAGGCCCGAAACGTCAAGTTTTCTTGCTCCTATGATGCTGCTTGGCCTGCTGTGTTCATCCAGCTCCACACCTTGTTATCTCGGATTCTCCAGCATCTGCAGTACCTATTATCTCTGAGCTGACATCTGATTCCACTTCCATGTTTCTAAGTGATTGATATGTCATACTTTTGGCTAAGGTGGCATGAACAGCTCTGTCCGTGTAAATGCATGTAATGGAGAGTTTATAAGGGGATTAGAGTTTTAAATCATTATGTTTTATGCCAACAGTTTGTAACTGTCTACCTGTAGCTAGAGTCTAATTACTCGTAATAAATTGTCATTGTTGTTAATGTGGTCCTTGTTTTCTGTCAACCTACGTCTGAAAATTAGGACTTTGCGCCCTTATTTCACAACTTTTCACTTTTGTGATGAGTCCAGAAATACAGTGCTTGATTTCCAGAGCACTACCTCAAGTGAGGGATAACACAACAAAAGACCGCTCTTGCCAGTGTTGCCCATAAAAGAATAAATAAAATATCTCAGGGTGCTACTAAGCTAGCCAATCCTCTGATCATCTTGTATGTCTCTATTAAGTCAGCTCTTAACCTTCTTCTCGCTAACGAAAACAGCCTCAAGTCCCTCAGCCTTTCCTCATAAGACCTTCCCTCCATACCAGGCAACATCCTGGCAAATCTCCTCCACACCCTTTCCAATGCTTCCACATCCTTCCTATAATGCAGTGACCAGAACTGCACGCAATACTCCAAGTGCGGCCGCACCAGAGTTTTGTACAGCTGACGGTCATCATTGAAGTTGTGGGCTTTTGTTGAAAAACTGTTTGATTATTGTAGGTAATAATTAGCCAGATTTATTAAATCCACATTCACAATTTGCAATGGTGGGACTTAAATTAGAACTTCTGTGCTAACCCCACATCCATAATCATTTGTCCACTTTGCCCACCTTTCCTTATCTATTGTTTTATCATGTGTACAGGCTCAAACTAACTTCAGTCTCCCAAGTACTGCTTCTTGAGCTCACATTGCTTTCCTTAAAATGCTCTTTTTGTAACATAGTGGATACAAACATATTTGACTCTTGATGAGCTTCTTGTTTGTTCCTTTATTTGTTCGTGGGAAGAGGGCGTCACTATCTAGGCAGCATTTATTGCCCATCCCTAATTGCTCAGAGGGCAGTTAAGAGTCAACCACATTGTTGTGAGTCTGGAGTCACATGTAGGCCAGGCCAAGTAAGGATGGCAGTTTCCTTCCCTAAAGGATATTAGTGAACCAGATGGGTTTTTCCCGACAAACGACAATGGATTCACGGTAATCATTAGATTCTAATTCCAGATATTTTATTGGATTCAAATTCCACCATCTGCCATGGCGGGATTTGAACCTGGGTCCCCAGAATGTTGTCTGGCCTCTGGATTAACAGTCCAGCGATAATACCACTATGTCATTGCCTCCCTCTCTGCTTGCTTCTTTCCATATCATTATCACATTATTATACATCATGTTTAGGCATTCTGATGATGCCTCATTACTCCACACCTACTGAATTCTAGGCTTCTTGGAGAGCCAGGCAATGTGACTAACAAAGTGTCAGACCTCATCAAGCCAGTTCCACAACAAAAAGTAAGCATTTGCTAAGTGCCTGGCTCTTCTCCATGTGCGGACCATCATGAATGGAGTAGGTTTACCTTGGCATATAATGATGCAACACAGAAGGAGGCTAATTAGCCCATCATTCTTGTGCTAGTTCTTTTCAGTAGACCAGTTCAATTAATCCCACTCCCCTGCTCTTCCTCCATAATGGTAAAACATTTCCTATTAGGTATTCATTCAGTTTGCTTTCAAAGTTCATGAGTGAATCTGCTTCCAACACCTCTTCAAGCAATGTATTCCAGATCACAACAACTCACCATTAAAATAAAATTTGTCATCTTTCCTCTGGCCCTTTTGCTTATGGATTAAATTTATGCTTATTTATACTGTGAAAACTATTTTCGTATTTTGAACGACCCATCAAATTTCCTCAACATTTTCTGACTATAAGACTATCAAGCATAGGAGCAGAAGCAAACCATTCACCCCATGGGGTCTGTTCTATCATTCAATGGGATCATGGCTAATCTGATAACTCTCAACTCCACTTTCTTGCCTCATCCCCATTACAGAGATATCAACTTGCACAAGCCATGATATGAAGACAATTCGAGAACTGTGGGAACAACTGGAAGGTGAGGCATTGCACAGCATGATGGAAGTATACAGAGCTCCTTCGAAGCTGAAACAAAATGCCTCAAATTTCTTGCAATATTGATCAAAACGAATTTTAGAAATGTCAGAGAGATCTGCATGCATGCAACCTCAGTATAATAGCATTAGAATTTGTTTTCTTTATTCATTCATGGAGATGTGGGTGTTATTGACAGGGCCAACATTTGTTGACCATCCCTAATTACCATTGAACAAGTGTCCATTCCAGAGGTCACCGAAAAGTCAGCCACATTACTGTTGTTCCAAAGTCATTTTTGAGTTAGGTCCAGAAAGGATGGCAGATTTTCTTCTCTCAAGCACATTAATGAGCAAAATATTTTTTCTCTGTCACCAGAGCATTAGCCTGGATAACTAGGCCCATGATGTTACCATGCCGCCACCACCTATTTCACTTTTCAAAAGAAAACAAGCAAAGAAACATTTGCCATGTGCTGCATCATTAAAATGAAAAGACAGTGACACTGGTCAACATGGTCAAATTTGGAGGTTGAGCTGAGTATAGTTGAAGGGAGTACAGAGGGAGGCAATGGCCTAGTGGTATTATCACTGGGCTGTTAATCCAGAGACCCAGATAATGTTCTGGGCACCTGGATTCAAATCCTGCCATGGCAGATGGCGGAATTTGAATTCAATAAATGTCTGGAATTAAGAATCTAATGATGACCATGAATCCATTGTCGATTGTCGGAAAAACCCATCTGGCTCACTAGTGTCCTTTAGGGAAAGAAATTGCCATCCTAACCTGGTCTGACTCCAGACCCACAGCAATGTGGTTGACTCTTAACTGCCCTCTGAGCAATTAGGGATGGGCAATAAATGCTGCCTGGTCAGAGATACCCTCATCCCATGAATGAATAAAAAAGAAAAGCCCACCCAAAAAAAAATGAGACTGTCTTCAAATCATCCTCCAATTCCCTCTCTCCCCACACTACTCCATCTAATTCCCAGTAGAATTAGGAAGGTCGGTTTCTAGTATTGAGAAACCTATCGGTAGGAATCAACATTATCCTCTTCAGCAGAAAACCAGACACTGATTGAAGCGTTGAGTAAGTTTTTTCTAATTGTGCTGGAGGCAAAAATTAGTCACCTGTTAACATCTTCCCACTCACACTTACAAGTGGAAAAACACACAGTGAGTCAGCACGAACACTGACACTGTAAATGTCTCTGTCAATGCTTCTACCTCTTGTCCAGTACCACCTAAGGGCTATTTCATTGTCAGTGGGTTTGAGGGCACGAGAGCTTGAGGTGGTTGAGCCATATTTTGATGTGGAAAATTCCCGAGCTTTCACGTCAAACTGCTCGTGTATTTCATTCTATGGAGGTGGTTGTTGCCCTGCGTTGGTAGCAGCAGGGAGGGAAGAGGACAGGAAACCAAGGAGCTCTAAAAGCCTGTTACCATGGGGAAATACTTTGTCAATCCAGGAAGAGAATTTCTAACCATGGCTCAATTATATGACTCTCACCTCTGAGTCAGAATGCCATGGGGTCAAGTCTAATTCCTAGAGCACAGATTCCAGACTCACACGCCTAGTGCTGTGTTCATGTTGGTGCTGCCTTTAATGTGCATTTACCCTCTCATGTGGTGCTGTTTGTAGAAGAGCAGGTTTCGTTCACTCTGGATTTATCGCCAGTATTGATCCCTTGAACAACATTGCAAAAACAGGTCGTTATGACATTGCTATCTGCAAGAGCTTACTGTGCACATATCAGCTGCAAACTCCCCTACATTACAACAGTGATTACAGTTCAAAGTTATGTTGATGGCTGTGAAACATTCTTGGATGCTTTGAAGCTTAAAAGTTACTATACAAACGCAATTTATCTTCTCTTTCTTTCCTTAACCGAGAACAAATACTCTATAACAGTTGTCAGATAATGATTTTGTTCCTTTTGTTGTAGGGAGCTTGCACAAAAATCTTGGTAATTACAGAGGAATCCCTACCTCACTTGACATAAATAATACATTGACTCAATGTTAAGAGAAATAGCTTTATCAAGTAGGAAGCCAATCTTTCTCTTGAACTTGACAAGTATTCATGTGTGAGTTGCAGTTTGACATGAATGGACTTGAGGAAATAAATTTAAATAAGATTGGCACAGAGAAGTAAAAAGTGAATGAGAAATATGATTACACACTGAAGGACAAATCACCGAATCGAGTGAAAATGGAATTCTATCAAGGCACGACAGCTAACCACAAATGAAATAGGTGTCCTAATTGTCTGGGCGTAATTACAATGTTGACTAGGAAACTGACAAAGTATAGGTCAACAAAGTGATTTGTACATTCTGTAAAGTAAAGCCCAGGCTGCTCGTGGAATGATGTGCAAAAACAGGAAACTTATGTCATTGTTGCAAACTAACATGCTACTCAAACACATTTCAACAAACTTTACAGTACAAAGAATTACTCTGGGGTGCAGTGACAAGTGAGATCTTGGCAGGTGTAGCTGCCAGTTTGCACATAGTCTAAATACATAAACAACCAATGTAGTTATGTTTTTCTCATGTTGACTGGATTGAGCATATAGTCTGTGGATTTTCTCATCTTCCTTCAAACGTGCTAGCTTTAATGTCTATATGAGTCATGAGAAGAGGGATGCATGGTCTAATATTGAGTACAACAGACAATATTTGCAGTAATGTTATACCCATCAGTACTGAGGCAATGCATTGGCGAGTTGGCCTAAACCAGCTGCCCATGTATCACAATCAGCTTTGAATCCAAAATTCAAAATTCTGGCACAATCTCAACTTCATAGAATTGAACGAGTCCCAAAAATGGTTATAAAGATAGTACATGTATCAAATTAATAACATTTAAAAACAGGTTTAGGGAGTTAAAACTTTCTCGATAAAATAAACATAAAGGGTGTGGGACAAGATCCATGTTTATTTTAACAGAAGGAATCATTAGGACATGCAGGGGTGTCTTGTGTGAGTCAATGCATAAGAATTAGGCAACATGATTATGAGAAAAGGAACAGCAATTTAATTTGATGAATAATACAAATGGTTCAGTTGCTGACAACCTCAGTCAAAAAGAATACGTTTTGATTTATGTAACATCTGTTCCCAGCCTTAAAACATCACAAAAGAATTAGCTATCAATAAGGGACTTTTGAATGTAGTAACTGATGTAACTGAGGTAACACAACATCAATTTGTGCACAACAAGCTCCCATAAAGGACATTGAGATAAATGGCCAGATAGAGTCATAGAGTCATAGTCATACAGTATGGAAACTGACCCTTCAGTCCCACTCGTCTATGTCAACCACATATCCTAAATTAATCTTGTCCCATTTGCCAACATTTGGCCCTTTTCTTTCTAAACCCTTCCTATTCATATACCCATCCTGATGCCTTTTAAACATTGTAAGTGTACACATCTCCACCACTTCCTCTGGCAGCTCATTCCATACACTCACCACCCTCTGTGTGAAAAGGTTGGCTCTTAGACCTCTTTTAAATCTTTCGCATCTCACCTTAAACCTATGCCTCTAGTCTTGGACACCCCTTCCCTTGGGAAAGATAATCTAATTTAGTCTGGGTGACATGGTGGCTCTACTGCTTCATAGCGCCAGGGACCCGGGTATGTTCCAGCCTGGGTGACTATCTGTGTGGAGCTTACATATTTTCCCTGTGTCTGTGTGGGTTTCCAGCTGTTGCTGCAGTTTACTCCTGCAGTCCAAAGAAGTGCAGGCTAGGTGGATTGGCCATGCTGTAGTGCCCAGGGATGTGTAGGTTAGGTATAGTAAATGTGGGGTTATGGGAATAGGGTGGGATCTGGATAGGATGCTCTTTGGAGGATTGGTGCAGATTCAATGGGCTGAACAGCCTCTTTCTGAGCTTTTGGGATTCTATGGTTATAATGAAATTGACTAAATGATATATATTGGCCAGAATGCAGAGGAGAATAGCCCTGTTCTTTTCAAAATGACACAGAGAGATATTTTACATCTATCTGAAACCATATGAGGCCGCAGTTGATCATCTCCAGTAGTGAAAGGCTGCTTCATTATCCTACAAGTTTATAAATTCCATCTTTGGATTAAGGTGTGAACCCATGACACCTTCCTGTAACCTTTCCTTCCTCTCAGAGAGGGGAAGATGTCAAGTTTGCCAAACCTGGCACTGGGTAAGGCAGCTCTCCCACTCCTTGGAAGAGCACCATCTGATTTAATGATAAAATAAATAAAAAGTAAACAGAAGTCTGTTTATGGTCCATGCACCGAAAGTTAGAAGTGACCACTGCTCGAACAGGTCCGAAGAAGAATCATTAGACCTGAAACATTAGCTCTGTTTCTCTCTGCGCAGATGGTGCCAGACACACTGAGATTCTCCAACAAATCTTGTTTTTTTTAAATTTCAGATCTTCAGCATCTGCAGCATTTGGCTTTTATGTGATTATGCCACAGTGGGGTTGTGGAAGTGGCTGATTTACTGGGGTAGGAATTTTCATTTGGGTGAGGGGGCAGAAAGGGCAAATTTTCAAATGTAAACCTTGCACAATTTACTCTGTGATAAAAGGTACTGCAGATGCTGGAGAATCCGAGATAACAAGCATGGGGCTGGATGAACACAGCAGGTCAAGCAGTTTTCCTGCTCCTATGATACAATTTACTCTGTGCTGACTTACGTGAAAAGAGATTCATTCAGGTTTTCCAATAACAGCTCTTTATACATACACATACACCATCTCCCATAGTTATAATTAGCCACTGCTGTACCTAATGACAATGAAATTTAATTTCAATGGCTTTGGATGATACAATCAGATCATGGTACAACAGAGATGACAGCCATTTGGCCATGATTATGTTGGCTCTTTGAAAGAACTTGAAACTTTGACATTTATTCTTAAAGATATGATCAATGATTTGGGGCCCTGATTATTTTAAACTCATTTTGATGTTTCTGCATATTGCAACACAATGTGGGTGCATTTGCAAGTGAAGAGGAACAGAAAATGGCCCTTCTTCAGTCTGGCTTCTCTTAAAAATGAGAGTCAGTGGAATAAGCTGAACTTGTGCCTTGATACCTGCATACACAGTCTGCTCCCGACTTAATCGCAGGGTGCAGTCTCATGTAAAAGGCAGGAGAGTTTTAATGTTGATCTGTTGCATGTAGGTGATGTGGAGGTCAATTGTACTGCACATTGGGTCTGACTTCACCTACTCTCAGATAAGCACCAAAACAGAGGCAAGTCATACTGGTGAACAAAACACTGCTGTTTAAATAGCAATATATTAAATAACAAGGCTAAGGGGGAGAGAACAAGATGTCTCAGCTGAATGAAATGTTTCTAAGTATACCTGAACAATTCTGCTTGTTTAATAGGTTGACGGATTAAAAGAGGTACCGCACCTTTTTGAAATAATGAAAGCAGTGAGTTGTTGTTAATTTAGCCTTTAGGAAATCTAAATTTTCTCACACAAGTTACTATCAGTCATGGTGTGGTGAATGTCTCCGAAGTAGCTTCAGATCTACCAATTAGTAAAGCTGAGGTACAGAGAAAAAGGGATAATAAGCATGGGGCTGGATGAACACAGCAGGTCGCAGTACCTTTTATCTCTGATACAAATTTAACCCCACTGCGAAGCCTCTTCTAAGGATGCCTACCCTGAAGAAGTTACCCTCCTCCCTCCGGACAAACCTGAGGGAATCTCTCTCCCACTGCAACTCTCTCATCCTCTCCACCTATCCTCTCCTCTATCCATCTTCTATCCGCCTCCCCCTCTCTCCCTATTTATTTCAGAACCCTCTTCCCCTCCCCCATTTCTGATGAAGGGTTTAGGCCCGAAACGTCGAGTTTTCCTGCTCCTATGAAAAGGACTTGCATTTGAATAGATTCCTTTCTGATTTCAGGATGTCCCAAAGCACAGATGAGTTAATGGAATTCTACCACGGTACCGTTTTATGAGGCAGAATTACAGGAATCAATTTCTTCCAGGCATAGTGCTATAATCAGCAATCTGACAAATAACCCAATAATTTACAAAATCAAAATATTACACTTGCTAGAAATCTGAAATAAAAACAGAAAATGTTTGAAATAATCAGACAGCATCTGTGGACACGCAAATAATTATTTGGTAGCTTGACTATTGCTGATAAAAGATAGATTTTGTCAAAGCTTTCTGGTTTGCACTCATCAGGACAATTCACAAGAATACCAATTCAAGGGGAAAACCGATATTTATGGCTCATGGGAGGAGAGTGCTGATTGATTGGCAAGTGAACTCTGATTAGTGGAAGCAGTGCCTGACTGCTAAAGTCTCTGTGGTAAAACCCCAATCAATTAAGATTCAATTGCCAACCAAACAGCTTTCTCCTCCAAGATGATATAAATATTGTTTTCCTCGTGCTTTCATATTTCTCACAAGTTGTCCTGATGAGTGCAAGATGAAAAGTTTCAACAAGTTGTACCTTTTTTTCAGGAAACAGAATTAATGTTTCAAATTAATGACATTTCTTCAGAACTGGGATAAGTCAGAAATATAATAGGATTTAAGCAAGTGAATTGGGAAAGGGTGGTTGACTGGTGTGTATCAGATGGGAACCAACAGCATGGAGTTTACACTCTGTTCTGGATAGGGTAGCTTTGTAACCTGCCTCTTCCAAGGATCATATCGATGTGGGTGAGACCTTTTTCGAACAACAATTGAAGAAGAAAACAAAGAGGGACATTGAAAGTGACAAGTGATAAGCAATACTGCTGCCCAACTGCTCATTCATTTGCATAGTGCACTATTCTCATCATGGAGCCCAATCTGAGCAGGTTATTGCCCAATTAACACTCCTGAAATGTCCAATGTATCAATTAAGCAAGACTACAAGAATAAAATCATATCTCTTTCTCATTATATAATGCTATGAAAAGGCTGAGAAAAATTCTTGAAATTCTTAGCCCATCTCGGGATCTTTGTCAACAGCAAGAATAAATAATTAACTAATATTCCAAAGGGATGATAAATAACCAACTGCCTTATGATGGAGTAACAGCGAAATAGTGCAAATGCTGGAAATCTGATATAAAACCAGAAAGGGTTGATAAAGCTGAGCAGTGTCAGGGGTAGGAGAAATAGAGCTAATGCGCTGAATCATAAGTTTTCTTAACTAAGCATCAGTTTTGTTGAGTTTCATGGAGGGTTTCTTGGCAGGGAGCTTAGTGAGATCTCTCATTGCATTTTACCAAACCCGTTCATTTGATTCTATCTCCATTTGACCACATGCCATTCCCAGGACAGATCATTGCTAGTGTCTGCTGTCGATAACATCTTGAAAAGGTCACCTTACACTCAGACAAACATGTTAGCCCTGCACAGTTCCTAACATTTGTCTTGGATAGGCCAGACAAGATGAAACGGGTGACCTGCCTTGCAGACAGGGACCTGGAGTGCTGGTGAGTAGGGTTGGGATGTCCTCTTCCTCAGAACTACAACAATACCAGATCATGACAATCTGGCCTGAAGTGGTCACTTGAGTCAGTGCTGTCTCAGCAATCTGGAGAAATGCCCAATAATGTAGGAAGGTCAATGTCCTTCTCTACTGGGCCAGGGTAAGTGCCACAATCTTCTCTCTGCTACCTCATCCTCAACCTATCTTTGTTACAGCATTCACCTCCCATTAAGGCTCATGCTCTATATTGCTGGCAACATCTTCCCTCACTCACTGCTACTGACTGCAACCTCCAGCACCTTTACTCTGCATGCCCTCTACAGTGCCTACTAACTCACTCAGAACATCTCCTCACTCCAATAACAGCAGTAGTTGTGCTACCCACTTTTATCCTCCCTCTCATTTCAGGAAGAAAATTGCACAATAGGGCAGAAGTATTGAGACTGGTGGCTGGATGTGCTGGGCTTACTGTACTGGCATTTCCTGACACCAGGCTATCCTTTTGACTATACTGAGATCTGCTGACAACCATGACAAGTTTCCCAGCTTTGTGTCTGCACTAAACAGCACAGCAAGGGAGCAATAACATGAGACAAGTGTTCCTGGCTGAGGTGCAAGGTAATGCAGGGATACTGTGAGTAACCAGATGTGGAACAAGCATTAAGAGAGAGAGCAAACAGGCCAGAGATGCAGCCTGGTCCACTACTCGAGCTGGGTCCGTGTCCCCAAGTACACAGTGTCTTGCTGCAACCTTGCAATGGGAACTACTATTGTGTGTGAAGGTGCAGAATTGAAGATCAGAAGTATCCTGTAAGTGGATCTGAAATGCACCATGACGATATTTAGAAGCTGGTACTTTTTGGATGCCAATGTCCATAGATTGGGGTGCGTTTGGCCAGTTACCATTGAGCATGCCCCGATAGGTTGGTTCCTGGCATCCTGGCATCCTTTGGAGCAAGCAGCCAGCTGAAGTCAAAGAGCCAGAGAATTATACAGCAATTTCTGTTTTTATTTAGGAACAGTTAACTGTCAGTCTTAGTTCTCAGAGCAGTTAGATTGACTCTGATTGATGAGGTTGTTGCTATGCAGAATATAGCAGAGATTGGCAGTGTCCATGAATGCTTTTGCAATGAGTGAGGTATGAGTTCCTTTGCCTACAAAACAATGTCCTGTGTGTTAATACCTGTAGTTTCCAGCACATGGAAATTCATCACACAACAAGCCTGATTGTTAAGCTGACATATGCAAATTAACTAAAATGCAATAACCAGAGATAAACCAGAGATAAACAGAGATAAACACCTGCGGTCAGTTCGCAACAAACAACTGCACCTCCCAGTCGCGAACCATTTCAACTCCCCCTCCCATTCCTCAGATGACATGTCCATCCTGGGCCTCCTGCAATGCCACAGTGATGCTCCATCCCCGCCTCTTCGACTTGTCTGCCTCCTCTCCACCTATCCTCTCCTCTATCCATCCTCTATCTGCCTCCCCCTCTCTCCCTATTTATTTCAGAACCCTCTTCCCCTCCCCCATTTCTGATGAAGGGTTTAGGCCCGAAACGTCAAGTTTTCCTACTCCTATGATGCTGCTTGACCTGCTGTGTTCATCCAGCCCCATGCTTGTTACCTATGCAATAACCAGACTTTCCTTCTCAATTTTTGAGTCTTGTTATGTTTATCTAACTGTTCTACAGGTTATAGAGGGACCCCTGATTTTCAAATGTCTGATTTAAGAATGTGCGTGTTATGAACAGGATTCCTGTTAGGAATGTCATTTTAAAAAGCCAACAAACAAATATTTCCTGAACTTACAAACGGCTGCTTTACATTGTCATGCATTGTGTTCTGACTTGCATACAAATTGACTTGCAAACAGGCTCAGGAACAGCAACCATTTGTAACCCAGAGACAGCCTGTAGCTGATTTAAAGGGTTGTGTGGTCTGATAATCTGGCTAGTCATTGATGCTAAAATTAAGCATTATAATTAAGCATCAGGGAAGCAAAAGAGCAAGGAAGAACATGGGAATGGTTGGATCCTAGAAAGTAGAGAGGATCAGAGGGAGTTGATGTGTATGTCCATAGATCCTTGAGTTTTTATAGCATGAAAAATGTCCCTTTAGCCCATCATTTCCACACTGCCTTTCAAGCAACTTTCTATTCTAATTCCATTCTCCAGCACTCGGCCTGTCCGCTTCCACACTATGATATTTCAAACACTCATCTAAATAGTTCTTAAATGTCTTGAGGGTTCCTGTCTCTACCTCACTTTTAGGCAGGGAGATCCAGATGCCCACCACTCTCTGGGTGAAATCTCTTCTAAGCCTCCTGCTCCTTACCTTAAAACTTTGCCCCCAGGTTATTGAACTGAAGGGAAAAGTTTCTCCTTGTCTATCAGTCTATAGTCCTCATTCCTTTGTACTTAACTCAATATGGCCTTTTCCTTGGCCTTCTTTGCTCAAAGGAAAATAACCTGCGTCTACCTAGTCTCTCTGCAGAGCTGAATCATTCTATTCCAGACAACATCCTGGTGAATCTCCTCTGCCTCCTCTCTGGTATAGTCACATCCTTCCTATAGTGTGGTGACTAGAACTGCACACAGTACTTCAGCTGTGACTTAACCAAAATCATGTACAGATCTATCATAACTTCTTCGCCCTTGTATTCAATGCCTGAACTAATAAAGGCAAGTATCCCATATAACCTCTTAATCTTCTTATCTACCTGGCCTACTGGTAGGTAGACGCAGGTTATTTTCCTTTGAGCAAAGAAGGCCAAGGAAAAGGCCATATTGAGTTAAGTACAAAGGAATGAGGACTATAGACTGATAGACAAGGAGAAACTTTTCCCTTCAGTTCAATAACCTGGGGGCAAAGTTTTAAGGTAAGGAGCAGGAGGCTTAGAAGAGATTTCACCCAGAGAGTGGTGGGCATCTGGATCTCCCTGCCTAAAAGTGAGGTAGAGACAGGAACCCTCAAGACATTTAAGAACTATTTAGATGAGTGTTTGAAATATCATAGTGTGGAAGCGGACAGGCCGAGTGCTGGAGAATGGAATTAGAATAGAAAGTTGCTTGAAAGGCAGTGTGGAAATGATGGGCTAAAGGGACATTTTTCATGCTATAAAAACTCTATGACTCTATTTAGCATAAAAACCCAAAAATACAGCAGCACTAACTTTTGATGTGAAAGATCCCATGGGTAATATCTCAAAAAGTCCTGGCTAATATTCACCCATTTCTTCAGCACCAACATGACTGAAAACAAGTTCAATATTCTCCTTTGATCAGCTGTGATCAGGACCTCTATGCAAATAACTTGCTATGTTAAGTGATAGAGGACACCCAGAACATTTTAACTCAGTTTAGGATATGCAAGTTAACACTTTCTTTAACACAGAGTGAGGTTTGTTATCGTCTCCTTAATCATCTGGATTTGAAACATATTCATGAACATGTTAGGTGGCACCATCAGAAAATTTAGCGGCAAAAAAGAACAAGCTTGCAGTTATATAGCACACATTTCACAGTATTAAGCTTATCCCAAACAACTTTACAGCCAATGACATACGATTCAAAATATTGCAGCTGCTTTAATGTAAGAAACATGCAGAAAACCTTGTGCACAGCATGGGGACTAACTGGGTAGCTCTTTCAAGAATTGGTACAGACATGATAGGTCGAATGACCTCCTTTTAGATTGTAAAATTCTATAAATCTACGAAGGCAGAACTAGCTAATGTGCATTTGCAAAAACAGATTAAAGATGTCAATAGAAATGAAGTAGGCGATATTTAAGAGGATATTTCAGAACATGCAGAACAGATACATTCCAAAGAGGAAGAAAAATTCCAAGGGACAGGCCCACTATCTGGCACTCACTCGAAATATTAAAAATATCAAATTAAAAGAAAAAGCACATAACTGTGCAAAGACAGGTGACATGCCAGAAGATTGGACAGATTTTTCTTTATTAAATGACCATAACATCATTAAGGAAGCAAAAATTAAGAGTATAAAACAAAGCTAGCCAGAAACATACAAATAGATAGTAAGTATTTCTATAAATATTTAAAGAAGAAAAAGGCTAACAAACCGAACATTAATCTTATGGAAGAGTGAGTTTTGAGAATTAATAATGGGAGTTAGGCAGACGGTAGATGTATGGAACAGGTGTTTTGCATCAGTTTCACCATACAGGATACAAATAACATCCCAGAAGCAGTAATACATCAGAAAATGGAACGAAGGAGAAACACAGGAAAATCACAATCACGAGAGAAATGGTACTGAGTAAATTATTGGAGCTTGAGGCTGACAAATGCCTGTGTTCTGTTAAACAGCATCCTAAAGTCTCTAAAAATGTAACTAGTAAGATATGTTATGCTTTGGTTTTATCATCTATTCAAGAATATTCCCACCAGAGTCAAATTTTATTGTGTTCAGTTCTGGTCGCCTCATTGTAGGAAAGATGTGGAAGCTTTTGAGAGGTTGCAAAGGAGATTTACCAGGATGCTGCCTGATCTGGAGGACAGGTCTAATGAGGAAAGGTTGAGGGAGCTAAGGCTTTTTTCATTGGAGCGAAGAAGAATGAGAGGTGACTTGATAGAGGTTTACAAAATTTTTGAGAAGCATAGATAGAGTGGATAGCCAGAGACTTCTTCCAAGGGCGGAAATGACTATTATGAGGGGGCATAATTTGAAGGTGATTGGAGGAAGGTATAGGGGTGATGTCAGAGGTAGATTCTTTACACAGAGACTGGTGGGTGTGTGGAATGCACTGCCAGAAGTGGTAGTGGAGTCGGATACATTAGAGACACTTAAGCGACTCTTGGATAGGCACATGGATGTTAGTAAAATGTAGGGTATGCAGGGTCATTTGATCTTAGTAGGATAATAGGTCAGCACAATATCGTGGGCTGAAGGGCCTGTAGTGTGCTGCACTGTTGTTTGTTCTATGTTCAAAGGGATGGTGGCAGAAAACAGGAAACTATAATACAGTCACTTTGACATCTGTCATGGAGAAGGTGTTAGAAACAATTATTTTAAAAAGTTATAGCTGCATACCTAGAAAAATCCAGATAAGCAGGAAGTGTCAGCATGGTTTCATTAAAGGGAAAACATGTTTAGCCAATTTATTGAAGGTGTAACACACACTATGCATAAGGAGGAGCCTGAAAATGTACTAAATGTGGATTTTCTGAAGTCATTTGATAAAGTGCCACATGCAGTCTGCAATGTAATCTGTATGCCTCTAAGTCTTTTTGATCCGTATGTGAAAACAAAATCAATCAAAATCAAAATCAATCAAAGTTTAGCATGGAATTTAAAGCTCATTATGTAGGGGATAACGTAGCAATGTGGAGATAACTTAGAATCTTAGAATGCCTACAGAGTGGAAATGGCCATTCAACCCAACAAGTCCACATGCTTCCTCCGAACAGCACCCCACTCAGACACATACCCCCATCCTAGCCTTGTAACCCTGCATTTTCCATGGCTAACCCACCTACCTTACACATCCCTGAAATCTATGGGTAATTAAGCATGGCCAATCCAATTAACCTGCACATCATTGGACTGTGGGAGGAAACTGGAGCACCCAGCAGAAACCAACGCGGACACGGGGAAAACATATAAACCCCACACAGACAGTCACCCGATAGTGGAATTGAATAAGATTGATTGGCTAGCAGGAAACGCAGAGTCTGCATGAATTGGTCTTTTTTGGCGGACTGTTACATGTAGAGTTCTGTAGGCTTATGAGCTGAGCCACCAATATTTTGAAATTTACATCAATGACTTAGATGAGGGGAATGAAGACATAGTAGCTAAATTCACAGACGACACCAAGATAGGTATCAAAATATACAGTGAAGAAGAAATTTCATCAATAGCCCTGTGTGTGGAAGACAGTACAATGGTTAAAGTGGTTCCATTATTAAAGGAAGGTGGTAAGGAAAAGCCAGGAAACTATAGACTATTGAGCCTGACATCAGTGGTGGGAAAGTTGTTGGAGGGGATTCTGAGGAACAGGATTTACATGTATATGGAAAGGCTAGGACTGATGAGGGATAGTTAGCATAGCTTTGTGTGTGGGGTATTGTGATCCACAGACTTTATTGAGTATTTTGAAGAAGAGACAAAAAAGATCGATAAAGGCAGAGTGATGGACATTGTCTGTATGGACTTCAGCAAGGCGGTCAACAAGATTCTGCATGGTAGACTGTTTAGTAAGTTTAGATCCCATGGAATCCAGGGAAAGCTAGCCATCTCGATACAAAATTAGCTTGAAGGTAGGAGACAGAGGGTATGGTGAGTGTTGTTATTCAGACTGGAGGCTGTAACCAGTGATGTGCCGAAAGGATGGTGCTGAGTCCACTGTTTTTTGTCATTTGTATGAATGATTTGGATGTGAACATAGGAAATATGTTAGTAAGTTTCCAAGTGACACGAAAATTGCTGGTGTAATAGACAGCAAAGTAGGTTATCTCAGAATAGAGGGAATTTTAATTGAGATAAATGTGAGGCATTTCATTTTGGTAACACAAATCAGGGCAGGCGTTACTTGATAGTAGGGTCCTGGGGAGTGTTGTCAAACAAAGAGACCTTGGAGTGCAAATTCATAGTTCCTTGAAAGTGGAGTCGCAGGTAGACAGGGTAGTGAGAAAGGCATTTGTTACACCTGCCTTTATTGGTTAGTGCATTGAGTATAGGAGTTGGAATGTCATGCTATGGCTGTACAGGACATTGGTTAGGCCACTTTTGGAATATTGCATTCCATTCTGGTATAATTAAAACTGAAAGAGCTGTAGGTGTTGGAAATCAGAAATTGCTAGAAAAGCTCAGCAGGTCTGGCAGCATCTGTGGAAAGGAGTCAGAGTTAATGTCTTGGGTCCTCAGAATATCCTTCATTCAGGACTTTTACGACAATTTGAGGTTATCAGTAAAAGCCATCACGGTTTGTTAAAGGGAAACCACGTTTGACCAATCTATCATGGAGTTCTTTGAGGAGGGAACATATGCTGTGGATAAAAGGGAACATTTCATAAATTGCCTCATCAAAGTATATTGTTCAAAATAATAGCTAATTTTGTAGAAGGTAGCATACTGGCATGGACAGAAGGTGAGATGTCTAACAGGAAACAGAGAGCAAACGTAATTGTTTCATTTTCTGGTTGACAAGCTGTAACAAGTATTGTGCCACAGGAATTGATGCTGGGATCTCAACTGTTTATAATTTACATCAATTATTTGAATGAATGAAACAGAAAGTGCAGTGGCCAAATTTGTTGATGACACACACATAGGTAGGAAAGTAGGTGATGAGGAGGACATTAGCTTGCTGGGGAGATATAAAAATATATTAAATAAGTGGGAAAACTCCATCTGGTAGATAGAGTATAATGTGGGAAAATGAGAAATTGTGTATTTTGGCACAAAGAATAGAAGAGAAACACCTTACCCAAATGGTGAGAGATCGAAGAGTTGTGAGGCGCAGAGGGACCTGGGTTTCATAGTGCATGAATGACAAACGTTGACTATACAGGGACACCAAGTAATCAGGAAAGCTCACAGAATGTTACCATCTATGATGAAGGAAATCGAATACAACAGGGGAGATTATACTTCAGTTAAATAGGGCATTGGTGAGACCACATCTAGAGCACTGTGCACACTTTTTAAAAATGTATTCATGAGTATATGGGCATTGCTGGCTGGGATGGCATTCATCGTCCATCCCAAGCTGTCCTTTAGAAGATGGTGGTTAGCTGCCTTCCTAACCTGGTGTTGTCCATTTAATATAGACAGGCCCACAATGATGTTAGGGCATTCCACCTTATTTAAAATTGTCACCTTATTTAAGAAAGGATGTAACTGCATTGGAAGCAGTTAACAATAAAGATTTACTGGTCTAATACCTGGAAAGAGTAGATTACCTTATGATGAAAGGTCAGACAGGCTAAGCTTGTATCAGCTGGAAGTTGAAAGAACAGGAGGGAACTTGTTTGAGATATATAATTTTTTGAGAGATCGTGACAGGCAGATGAAGAAAAGATGTTGCTACTTCTGAAAGAATCGAGAACTGGGGTCATTATTGAAAAACAATGGGCCCCCCATTTAAAACAGAAGTGAAGTGAAAGTTTTAGTTCTTTCTCAGGGAATTGTAAATCATTGGAACTCTGAAAAAGCCGTGGATGCAGAGTCTTTGAATAGATTTAAGGTGGAAGCAGATAGTTTTTTGTTAAGCAAGGGGTTATCAGGTGAGAAAGTGATTTGAGTTTGCAATCCGATCTGCCATGATCTTATTGAAGTGTGCAGCAGGGTCGTGTGGCTAAATAGCCTATTCCCTTCCTTGTTTGTGTTCTTGTATTCCTCAAACTTAAGAATGACACTTCAGACAATGCAGTCCTCCTTTGGCACTGTAGTGATGTATTTACACAAAAATATTGTATTTCAATAAGCCTCTTTATTGAATTCAAATACCACAAGGTCAATCTCCAACATGGGGTATTATCAGAGATAAATGTTACTTTTGAATTACATCATATGATGACAAATAGTTTTGACAAACTGTAGGTTTTAAAGACAATATTTAAGGAGGAAAATGAGGCATTGAGGCAAAGAGGTGTCAGGAGGAAATTGAAGAGTTGAAAGCTTGGGTGCCAATGGTGGAGAAAGTAGAATGGAGGATGCTCCAACAATTAGAATTGGAAAACAACGAGATCTCAGGGAGCTGTAGGGCTGGAGAAGGCACATAGATTGGGAGGGGTGACACTATGGTGGGACTTTAAAACAATTACGCTCTCAGAGCTCTGCAACTCTAGTCAAATAAGGGCTGTCAGTATTTACTAAGGGTTTAATTTGATGTTTTATTGAAAAAAACAGAGGTAACAATGACTTGTGCAAGCAATGATCATGTGGTTGCAGATGGCTGTGAGCTCTTAAAGAGCATGGTTCACTGGTAAGGTGATTCATCACTTACCTGCAGGCTGATTAATTCACCTATGGCAGAAGTAACTGGTTTTGCATGTTACTAAGAAGGAAATTGCTGCTTTGAGATGCTTTGGTTTGCATTTAATGTACATCCCCCATTCAGGTCTGCAAGCATCAGCTTAAAATCGCTCACTGGGAAAAGGGTGATTGAAACACCCAAGTAGTAACGCAAGTGTCAGTCAAAGCTCAGCAGAGATCACACACACACCTCCCAGGCAGGCTGTGATTTTGGGTCCTATTCCAGGGACATGAGCCCATAACTTCAGTTGATGCTTCACTGTCCTCTTGAGGTTGAGACTTCACATTAATGAAAAAAAATGATTATTTATCTCATTTGAACAGACAAAATAGAAGCAGATGTAGGCCATTCAACCCTCCATGCCGGCTATGTCCTTCAATATGAGCATGGCTAGCCAGTTTGCGTTCTGCATTCTACATTCTCATCTGCCCTGATAACTATGATTCCCTTGTCCCCATTAAGAATCTATCTGCCTCAACATTTAAAATATTCAATGACTCCACCCCCACTGCCTTCTAAGGCAGAAGTTCCAAAGTTGCACAAGACTCTCACTGAAAAATAAATTACCTCATTCCTAAAAGGTTGATTCCAAATTTTAAAACAGTGTCCCCGGTACTGAACTCGTCCACAAGGGTAAATATCTTTTCCAGACTGCCATTCTGGATCTTATACACTTCAATCAAGTCACTCGCTACTCTTTTAAACTCCAGTGAAAACAAGCCCGGTCTGTCCAATCTTTCCTCATGAGACAGTGTGCTTACTCAAGGTATCAATCTAGCAAACCATCTGCAACACTTTTGCATCTTTCATTAAATGAGGAGACCAAACTGCAAAGGAGTAGTCGAGATGTAGCCTCACAAACGCCCTGTGTAACTCAACCATAACACCCTTACATATATAATTAAGTCCCCTTTGATAAAGGACAGCATTCCTTTCGCCTTCTTAATTAGTGTACCTAGACGCAAATGATTTGTGACATATGCACTAAAGTACCTAGAACCTACACTTAGAACATTGGTTACAGTTCTGGCCACTACACTACCAGGAGGATGTGGATGCTTTGGAGAGGATACAGAAAAGGTTCACCAGGATGTTGCCTGGTATGGGGGCTTTTAGCTGTGAAGAAAGGTTTGATAGACTGGGATAACAAGTGTGGGGCTGGATGAACACAGCAGGTCAAGCAGCATCATAGGAGCAGGAAAACTTGACGTTTCGGGCCTAGACCTTTCATCAGAAATGGGGGAGGGGAAGAGGGTTCTGAAATAAATAAGGAGAGAGGGGCAGGCGGATAGAGGATGGATAGAGGAGAGGACAGGTGGAGAGGAGGCAGACAAGTCGAAGAGGCGGGGATGGAGCCAGTGAAGGTGAGTGTAGGTAGGGGGGTAGGGAGGAGATAGGTCAGTCCAGGGAGGACGGACAGATCAAGGGGGCGGGATGATGTTAGTAGATAGGAGATGGGGGTGGGGCTTGAGGTGGGAGGAGGGGATAGGTGAGAGGATAAACAGGTTAGGGAGGTGGAGATGAGCTGGGCTGGTTTTGGGATGCGGTTGGGGGAGGGGAGATTTTGAAGCTTGTGAAATCCACATTGATGCCATTGGGCTGCAGGGACTGGGTTTGTCTTCACACAAAGGGTGATGAGTGTCTGGAACATACTGCCAGAGGAGGTGGTGGAAGCAGACATGATAGCAGCTTTCAAGAAACACCTGGACAAATACACGAATAGGAAGGGAACAGAGGGATATGGATCCTGTAAGTGAAGGCAGTTTTGGTGTGGAAGAACAAAATGTGCTGGTGCAGGCTTGGAGGGCCGAAGGGCCTGTATTGTTCTTTGTTCTTTCTTTGTTCCATCCCTCTTCACTTTGGAATTCAGCAGTTATTTGCCATTTAAATAATGTTCTTTATTTTATTCTTCCTGCCATAGTAAACAATTTTATCTTTTTCCACATTATGTTCCATCTGCCAGATTTGTACCCACTCACATATTGATTACATCCTTGTGCCATCTTCACAAACATGCTTTCCTATCAATTTTTGTGTCATTGGTTTAGTCCTCATGCCTTTAACACCCTCATCTAAGGCATTGCCAAAAGCTGAGGACCTAGCACAGGCCACTGCAGGATCCCACTTGTCACATCCTGCCCATTTATGTGAGATGGTATACAAACTGCAAATGCTGGAGAAGTTCAGCTGGTCAGGCAGTGTCTGTGGTCAGAGAAACTGAGTTCATGTTACAAGTCCATTACAACTGCTCTTCAGAACAATACGTACATTCTCTTTTTACCTGCCAGCCAGCTACACTCCTATCCATGCTAACAAGTTATCTCCAAAGTGATGACCCCTTATTTTGTACAATCAGTGTTGGGCAAATGCTTTCTGCGAGTCCAATCAATGGGCTCCCCTTTATCTACAGCATATGTTACACCTTCAAAGAATTCCAATAAATAAAAATGATTGCCTTTTCACACAGCCATGCTGAATCTTCTCAGCCACCTTGAGTGTTCCTAAGACCCCTGTAATAATTTCTGTAATGATGAATTTTAACACCTTACCCACACCAGATAGCAAACAAGCTGGCTGAGAGTTTAATTAAACAGTGAACCGCAGATGCTGAAAATCTGAAACAAACAAAAATAGAAATTGCTGGAGAAACTCAGCAGATCTGGCAGCATTTGTAGAGAGAAAACAGAGTCAATGTTTTGAGTGCAGTGACCCTTCTTCAGAACAGGTTAAAAGTAATGGGACAGATCCCATCTCCAACCCTGACCCTCATTCCCACCTCCTTGACCTGACACAACCTGTCCATCTTCTCTCCCACCTATCCACCCCAACAATCCCACCAACCAATCCCCAACACAGTGAACCTGCACTCACCTATCACCATCTCTTCTATCTTCTGCAGCCCCACCCCTCTCTCTAAATATATTTCCCAGCTCCCTTCACCCTCCCCATTTCTGAAGAAGGGTCCTGACCTGAACCATCAACTTTTTTGCTCCTCTGATGCTGCCTGGCCTGCTGTGTTCCTCCAGCTCCACACTGTGTTGCCTCTGGCTCCAGCATCTGCAGTTCTTGCTATCTCTGAGACTAATAGTTTCCTGTTTTGTGCCTCTTTCCCTTCTTGTAAACAGTGATTATATTTATTATTTATCATGTGATAAAATCTTTACAAAATTGAAAGAACTTTGGAAAATTAACACCAATGCATCTACTAACTCATTGAACACACCTCTCATGATCCGAGGATGAAGCCCGGCTGGTTCATCAGGTTGCTCAATACTGCCTCCCTAGCAGCAATCATTTCTTCTCTTCTTTCAACCTTCTGATTTACAGGAGTTACAGGAATATTTTTCATATCCTCTATAGTGAAGTCAGAAGCCAAATATTTATCAGCTACATCTGCCATTTCCTTATTGTCAACTAGCAACTCCCATACATGAGATCAGACATGATAAAATCAAATGGCAGAGGCATGTTCCATGTTCTCGGTCTAGTCCTGGCATCCTGCCCAACACGAGGTCCCAATGGAAAACTTCATGGGTTGGCAGGATCCATCATTGTTACCATATGCAAACCCTGTGTGTGTCAGACTCTGCTTCAAGATCATGAAGGTGTTCCCAAACATCTGGTAATGCAGAGGAGAAAGGAGGAGAGTAGGAAAGGAGGAAGGACTTGCATTTACATACAACCATGTCCCATGAGCTTTACAACCAATGAAATATTTTGAAATGTAATCACTGCTGTAATGTGTGAAATGCAGCAATCAATTTACACTCAGCCAGCTCTCACAGAACAATGTAATAATCATCAGAAAATCTGGTTTACTAATGTCAACAAATATTAGCCAGGGCAGTTATTGCAGAATGGCACCACTGTTTCATATCTGACATGGAACATGTCGACTATCTACAGTGGTGAGAGGGATGTAGTGACAGGTCTTAGAACAACACAAGAGAGGAATTGATGTCAATTGAAAGCAGCAGACATTCCTGACCACCCGTCATCTCAAGACAGGGTAATGAGTTGTGAAAAAAGCAGCAGAACCAGTTACCTGGCACTGATGTTGTTGATTTTATTCCAACAACTTTAGTCTGTGTCCTAACAGGTGGTTAACGCCCATCAGCCTGTTGCACATGTACAGAGGGAAGGCATGGGAACATTGCACATTAATCTTTGCATCTACGAACTCTGCCTGCAGGCACAGACAATTAACCTTTCCGTTTAAACATCTTTCACTGACAGACAACGTCTTCAAAGCTTGAGGACAGAGATCATCATAGGTTTAATGCTACATAGAGGCCAACAGGTCCCAGTTTAGCAGATCTTAGCATGAGGGGACAAGTAACATTGGCCTCAGTTCCCCTGGGCAAAAGAGGGAGAGGTAAATTAACAAAATGTACACTCCTTCTTGCTGTGTGGTGACTCTCACTGCGACTTTTTAAAAACTTTTTATTAATTCCATGTATTAAATGTATCACTAGCAAAAACAAACAGAGAATAAGTCTTATGAGAAAAGGCTACACAGGCTGAGCCTGTATTGTCTGGAGTTCAGAAGACTCAGAGATAACTTAATTGAAACATAAAAGATCCTAAGGGGATTGACCAGGTGGATGTGTAAAGAATGTTTCCTCTTGTGGGAGAATCTAGAACAAGGGGTCACTGTTTATTAATAAGGGGTCACCCATTTAAAACAGAGATGAGGAAACAATTTTTCTCTCATTGGGTTGTGAGTCTTGGGAATTTGCTTCCTCAAAAGGCTATGGATGCAGAATCTTTAAATATTTTTAAGGCAGAGGTAGATAGATTATTATGGTCAAGAGGATGAAAGATTGTGGGGAGATATGCAGGAATGTAGATTTGAAGTTAAAATCAGATCAATCATGAATAGGAAGGGGCAGGCTCAAAGGACTGAATGGCCTCCTCTTGTTCCTTGTTTATATGTTAGTGACGACATTTATCGTTTATTCCTAAGGTTCCTTGCAAACTACAACTGGTTGTTTGTGAGTAGAGGAGCAGGGATGTCTTGCTGCAATTATACAGTGTCTAAGTGAGACCACCCCTGGAGTATTGTGTGCAGTTTGGGACTTGTTATCTGAGGAAAGATGTTCTGGCGATGGAGGGAGTGCAGCCAAGCTTTAGCAGACTGATTCCTGGGGTGGCAGGACTGACGAATGAGGAAAGGTGGAATCAGTTAAGATTATATTCACTGGGATTTGGAAGAAAGAGGAGTGATCGATTGAAACCTATAAAATTCTAACAGGGCTATGCAGTGTAGACACAGCAAAGATCCTCTTCATGGTGGGAGAGGGGGTTGCCGTCACAGTCTAAGGATTTGGGGTAAATCATTTAGGACTGGGATGAGAAGAAATGTCTTCACCCAGAGAGTGGTGAGCCTGTGGTATTCTCTGCCACAGAAAGCGTTCAAAGGGAGTTTCAAGAAGGAGATGGGTATAGCAATTGAACCAAAGGAAATGGGTGAACAACACGTATAGGCTATTGAATTGGATATCAGCCATGATCAGAATGAATGATAGAGCAGGATCAAAGGGCTGAATGGCCTACTCCTATTCCTATTTTGTTTCTATATCTTCTTGGCCACTTAAGCGCCCACAACAACAATGTAGTTGTGGAGCTTCACGTCGGACCAATTTGGGTGAATGTGGCAGGATTCCTTTCTTCTGTGGAAAACGAGTCAGTCTGTTGGATTTTCAAGGTCAGTTTGACAATACCGGCTTCTTATTTCCAGACTGTTTGTGAGCTGAATCTAAACACCGGAATAGTCACAACGGAGAATTGAGCTGCAGTTCTTTGAAGAAGGAGGACAGTGTGCGCTCATGGATCTTTGAACACAGGCCGTTTTGAGAGGCCGATCATATTGATCTTCCCCCAGATTCCAGTTTTTTGTTTAGTCATTCACAGGATGTGAGCATCCCTGGCTAGGCCAGCAACCCTAATTGCCCAGAGGGCAGTTAGGAGTTAATGGCATTGCTGTGGGTCTAGAGTCACATGTAGGCCAGACCAGGTGAGGACGATAGATTCCCTCCCCTGAGAGGCATTGGTGAGCCAGATGGGTTTTGTTCCAGGAAAACTAGGATTGTATTTAGTGGAAACAAAAACAGAAATTGCTGGAAAGCCTCAGCACACCTGGAAGCTTGTGTGGAGAAAAATCAGAGTTAACGTTTCGGGTTCCTCAGAACTCAGACTGAACCCGAAACGTTAACTCTGATTTCTGTCCACAGATGCTGCCAGACCTGCTGAGCTTTTCTGGCAATTTCTGTTTTTGTTTCTGATTTCCAGCCTCCATAGTTCTTTCAGTTTTATGTTTAGTGGACGACTGCTCCCTTTTTCTCAGTAGGCTGGGAAAATCGACAACCTCTGAATCAGTTCTCATCAATCTCATTAGATTAATTGATAAATTATATTAATTAGAACAATTAAAAGGCAAAATCGAAAACATAGTAAAGGTATTTAGGGTTCCACCTTGGCTTAACAGATTCTAAGAGATTGCAAGGTAAATTGCTCTGTGATATCCATTCCACTCCGATGAGTTGGCTGAAATTGTGATAGAAATCCTCAGTCACACACATTCCAATGGAAAATGCATTCAGATTCTGTTTTGACAGTTTGACTGGGAGGTTACTGTGGGTGGAGTTAGTTGAGAAATCATGGCAATCATGGTAACTGCCCTGAGGTGAACAAAATAGTCAGTGAATATGTGGAAAAATCGGTCTTTTCAAATGAAAAGCTGCATATATTGGGATATACTGAGATATGCCGAGTTGCACTCTTTTATCAGACTCAAAATGAGTGCAAAGAGGAACAATTTTAGGGTATTTTCTTACTTCTCTGAAGTGTCAGCCTAGATTATGTGCTTATGTCTGCCAGAGGGGGTGTCAAACTGGAGTTATCTGACTCAAACAGGGGAGGGGAGAAAGTGAGAAATAATTACTTTCCTAAAAATAGCAGTGATTTTGTCAAAACTCTCCCACTGTCATCATCATCACCTTAGAGACTCGTTTGCAAGTGGTTTTTGTGGCGAAGGAGCACAAAAGATATAAGTTTGTTTGTATCATTTGAAATCATTTGCAAATCCTGCCAACACAAGCAGACAAAAGGAGCAGCTCTTTGCTAAATCTCTCAGATAATCATTTGGCAATGTGATTCTACTTTGTGTCAAATGCAATAATCTTACAGCTTTCCTTGGTAATTCTTCTGCAGCCTGAACTTCGAGGAGAGAATGTAGCTGCACCTGTATTTGGATGTTTGTATAAACTTGTTTACAGTTGTGGTAAAGTGTCATACTCCAAAAGTTGCTCCACTGACCAGTTGGTATTGGAAGGCAATTTGGTGCAGCTTCGTAATAATCCTTTCCACAGGGACAGTTTCTCCTCTCCCTTCTGTAGTTAGACAGTGTTTCTACTGTAAAAAAACTGAAAGAACTGCAGATGCTGGAAATCAGAAGCAAAAACAGATATTTCTGGAAAAGCTCAGCAGGTCTGGAAAAATCTGTGGAGAGAAATCAGAGCTAACGTTTTGGGTCCAGCCACCCTTCCTCAGTGCTGCAGTTCTGAAATTCTGCAAAACGTTCACTGGACCCGAAATGTTTACTCTGGTTTCTCTCCACTGATGCTACTAGATCTGCTGAGCTTTTCCAGCAATTTCTGTTTTTGTGTCAGTGTTTCTGTTGGACTTCCAAATATGTTTTTAACATGATACATCACAAAGGTCTAAGCTATAAGAGCCCTCTGTGTTGGAGGTGGTATATTGGGTTGGATAGAGAATTGGCTCATGGACAAGAAACAGTGAGCGGCGATAAGGAGTTCTTTTTCAGGGTAGTGACCTGTGATCAGTAGGGTTCCACTGGGATCAGTGCTAGGACCACAATTGTTTACAATATATATTAATGACTTGGAGAAAGAAAGTGAATGTACTATAGCCAAATTTGCAGACACCACAAAAATAAGTGGAAAAGGAGGTTGTGAGAGGGATACAAAAAGTTTACAGAGAGATATTGATCGGTGAAGTAAGTGGTCAAAAAGTTGGGCAATGGAGTATAATGTGGGAAAATGTGAATTTGTTCATTTTGAAAGGGAAAACAAAAAAGACAGTTTTTTTAATAGAGAAAACCTGCAGAAAGCTGCAACACAAAGCAACTTGGGGGGAACTTGTGCACAAAATGCAGAAAGCTAGCACACAGGGGCAGCAGGTAATCGGGAAGGCTAATGGAATGTTGGGCCATATTTCAAGGCGTCCGGAGTATAAGAGTAGGGGAGTCTTACTGCAGGTGTACAAGGTGCTGGTGGGAACACATCTGAAGTACTGTGAGCAGTTTTGGTCCCCTTATTTAAGGAACAGATATTTTTTGATTGGAGACAGTTCACAGAAGGTTCATTAGGATAATCCTGAGTATGGAGGGATTGTCTTATGAGCAAAGGTAAAACAGCTTGGGACCCTAGTGACTGGAGTTAAGAAGGATGAGAGCTGATTTCATTGAAACATATGGGGTTCTTAAAGGGCTTGACAAGGTAAGTGCTGAGAGGATGTTTCCCCCCATGGGAAAGTCGAGGATCAGAGGGGGTAGTCTCAGAACAAAAAAGGGTGCCAATTTAAGACAGAGATGAGAAGGAATTTCTTCTCTCAGAAGATTGTGAGTCTTTGGAACTCCTTGCCACAGAGATCTGTGCAGGAAGAGTCTTTGTGTACATTTAAGGCTGAGATAGATCGATTCTTGATCAGTCCAGGAATCAAAAGTTAAAGGGAAAGTGGGCATGAGGAATGTTGAATCAGCCATGATCCTATTGAATTTTCGAGGGGCTGAATAACCTACTCCTATTCCTATTTCTTCTGGTTACAACCAGTCCCCAGCTGGGTTATGTTCCAGATACCAAATTGTCAAATTCTTGGGCAATGAGAGATTCACTGGCTCGCCTTCTTTATTCACATGCAACACTCCCCACCCCCAACAGTTTAGTCACAATTATTATATGCAGGAAGATAATTGTATTTAAATGGAGTTCAAGCCCATAATTTCAGTGAGAGATTTATTTCACTTAACCACACTCCATACAGCTCATGCCCACTGATTACCAGCTCCCATATTTACATAACAAATTCATATCCAATTAATGTTTAACTAATACATCCATCACTCATTCCCACATTCCATTAGGTCTCAGGCATCCTTTGAGATGATAACAGCTTCTCCTTTTTCTTTATTAATAAGTCAATACAAAATACATCAAGCAAAGTATATAAAATAACAACATATAGGCCTTTGTACAGGGCCTTGGTGAGGCCACACCTTGAGTATTGTGGGCAGTTTTAGTCTCCTAGTCTGAGGAAGGCCATTCTTATTATTGAGGGAGTCCAGTGAAGATTCACCAGACTGATTCGCGGGATGGCATGACTGACATATGAGGAAGTATTGGATCAGCTGGTCTTGTACTCACTGGAACTTAGAAGAATGAGGGGGAATCTCATGCAAACAGATAATGGGACTGGACAGGCTAGATGCAGGAAGAATGTTCCTGTTGTTGGCGAAGTCCAGAACTTGCGGTCATAGCCTGAGAATAAAGCTTAAACCATTCAGGACTGAGATGAGGAGGAATTTCTTCACTCAGACAGTTGTGAACCTGTGGAATTCTCTCCCACAGAAAACTTTCAGGCCCGTTCATTAGATATATTCAAGAGGGAGCTGAAAGTGGCTGTTGCGGCTAAGGGGCATGGGGAGAGGGCGGGAATGGGATACTGAGATTGAATGATTAGCCGTGATCATATTGAATGGTGGCGCAAGCTTGAAGGGCCAAAATGGTCCTGTGCCTATTTTCTATGTTTCTATATTTTACTCCCTTTGTTTTCACGTCAAGGCCCCAAGTGCCCCTTTTCCGATATGCTCAATATTTTCTCAAAAACTTGCTGCTTTCTGTGCAAACCAATCAGATAACTGATTGTTGCTATTCACCCATTCCAATTTGGAGATCTCTCCATTCTCCAATATTTGTTTTTAAATCACAAAGTATCAATTGTCAGTCTTTCATCATTCACACATTTTTGCGGAGTGCACATTAGCCCATTGTGACTTTTTCTTGATGTAGCATTCAATGGGTATTGGATCCCTTTCTGGAATTTTTTCCAATATTTTACAAAGAAAAGTCTCCTATTAATTGCCTCGCCAAATTGAGATTTTCTGTTGCTAAGGTACTTTTTACTACTTTTCTGATCTTGTTTGCTTCTTAAAAGACAAAATTTACCTATCGTACCCACAAGAAAAATTATAAATTCTGAACCAATCCATACTAGGAAGCCATCACAGAGATTTACATAAGAAGCATAACTAAAAATAAGATGCTTTATGTTCCTAAATAATGTTGCCAGAATCTAACCAGACCTTAGGGCTGCACTTTCATTGGAGAGACGTAACTGGTGGTGGTTTAACTTGAGGGCCACATGCCCTAGGTGAGGGGACAGATTGAGATGGATGGTCCTTCATGGTAACTTCAACCAGTGTGAGAATTGAACCCAAGCTGTTGGCACCACTCTGCGTCACAGATCAGACATCCAGCCAACTCAGCTAACTAACTTACAATGATTGAAATTTCAATTTTTGAAAACTTTCTTCAATGTTTTGTTCATCTGAATAATATCACCTACCTTGGGGTTTTTGGTACCCAACTCTAAGACTTCATAAGTGGCAGCTGACGTTGTTGGGTGATCAGCAAAATCAGCTGTCCAATGAAATGTTGCAATTTGTCCATTTCAGTTTTGGAAGCCGCCACTACATTTTGTGAGGCCCTATGTTGATGAATAGCAGTGGGGCTAACATTTTCCAAATACAACTGCCGACGCAAAGAGACACTTTATCTATTCTGCCTGATTTCCAATTGAGTGCACCTAAAAATCCCAGGAGCCTGGCTTCCAATTTTGAGTTCTGCTTTAAGCCCATTTACAACAATGTTTTCAAATTCACTGCTCCCACCCATGAAACAATCATCTTGATGCCTGGAAGTTGCCCTTTTGGGGCCTGAAATAACTCCAAGGAGGCCAGTATCTGATCACCAAGTCATCCTTTATGTATATGTACACCGTATCTGGGCTCTGGCCGGCCAGCTCAGATCCGGTCCCGAGAATGAAGAGACGTTCTGAATCTCCTGTTTATATCTATCAGCAAGGGCTTCCTGATTGGCCCAGGTTAACAACCCCAATCAGGGATCTCATAGCCAATAAGATCCACTTGGCCCTTGGTCCAATCACTACATTGTGAATAAAACATGGCAGCCTCTGTTTTTACCTGATGACAACTCAATTTTAATATGATGGACCTTACTGAGAAATACCAAACTTGAGAGGTCTTTCTTTTAGCTCAGAGCCACACTTATTTAACTCCAAGGCTGGCTCCACTTGTTCTCTTTTGGAAGATGAAGAGTCACTTCCACCTTGAGCTGATCTCCCTGCAGAAATGCAGCTTTAGTAGCAATCGATCTGCACACCCAAGCATTTGTTGCTAATAATGTCAACAGATTTTTCAAAATTGTGTTTCCTGCAGTTGGTCAAAAAAAAGAAATTGCTGAAGAAACTCAGCAGGTCTGGCAGCATTTGTGGAAAGAGAAACAGTTTATATTTTGAGTTCAGTGACCCTTCTCCAGATCTATATTACATCTGGATTTACATATTTTCTTAAAAACCATGTACCAGTAGTCTGGCTTCAGCTTTATAAGGTCCATCATGGACAGATTTTCTGTGTACATGCACTTGTGTGATTGGTTTGCTTATTCCTTTTCTGGCATCTCTGAGGACAACACATTTTCCCTCCTGTTTTGTAGTCCTATGAGTTTGACATCTTTTACTAATGTGGCTTCAAGTTTGTTCATGGCCATTAAGATTACCTGATCACATGGGCTTCTGCCACTTGTACTGTTGCTAATGAGGACAATATTTCTTGTCCTGATCAAACTGCCATCTACCTTACCTTCCATCTCTTTCTGAACTGCTACTGTCGTGTCTGCTCCACCATTCAATCATGGCTGATAGGTTTCTCGATCCCATTCTCTCACTTTCTCTCCGTAACCCTTGATCCCCTTGATAAACAAAAACCTACCTATCTCAGTCTTAAATGTACTCAATGACCTGGCCTCCACAGCTTTCTGTGGCAATGAATTCCATAGATTCACCACTCTCTGGCTGAATAAGTTTCTCCTTAGATAACAAGCGTGGGGCTGGATGAACACAGCAGGTCAAGCA
>JAHRHZ010000016.1:62391176-62403493 GCA_024137785.1 Ginglymostoma cirratum | reverse complement strand
CCAAAACGTCAAACTTTCCTGCTCCTCTGATGCTGCTTGGCCTGCTGTGTTCATCCAGCCCCGCACCTTGTTATCTCGGATTCTCCAGCATCTGCAGTACCTTTTATCTCTGTTTCAAAGGAGTCAGTTTAACTCAAGCTTTCTTGAGTTAACAGAAAAGTGAATTTATTGTTGACTAAACATAAGAAATTGTCGTACAATACACAGACAATCACACAGATTATAAACGAGATGTGCTTCCAAAAAAGTTAGAAGCTGAAAAATGTATGGATCAGTTGCAGTCGATTGTTCATGTAGGGTCAAGAGAGGAACCATTGCAATCATTACTTTATATGGTATCAGCATTTACATTGATAGTTGAGCACTTGATATGGAGATTCTTCATGTTGTAGTTTAGCTGAAATTCTTTTGTCCTGTTTCTTTTAGGCATGCTTGCTGGTTGGCTTTCAGAGCCTTTACCTGCAATGCAGGGGAGATGAGTGGATGGTTCGTTGAGTTTGACTTTCACATACACACTAGCACTGGAATCCAGGGTGGTTATGCAGAAATACCTCAGCCCAATATCACACATGAGCATCTCAGTCCACTGGCACTCACAGTGCAGCTGTAAAAGCAGTATTTAAGCTCTGCTCTTAAAAGGGGAAAACAGTAACAAATCTCCAGCCCACCCAGTCTGTTATGTTTTCTCCCATCATGTTCACAGTCTGACAGACAGGATTACAGTTCAGTTTGCAGTCCATTTCTGCCTTTGAAGCTTTCTTAACACCTTCAGGCATGACATCCCCAGGTTCCTCTCCATGAATTTATAGATGCAATCAACTTTTAGCTGTAACTCCACATTTTAAAGAATACACATTGTAATTAGAAATTCAAAATGTTGTTAGGTGACCCAGCGTGATGATCTGTGGTCATGACTTTACTCTTTACTCATTCACGGGATGAGGGTGTTGCTGGCTAGGCAGCATTTATTGCCCATCCCTAATTACATAAGAGGGCAATTAAGAATCAACCACATTGCTGTGGGTCTGGAGTCACATGTAGGCCAGACCAGGTGAGGATGGCAGTTTCCTTCCCTAAAGGGCATTAGTGAACCCGATCGGTTTTTCCAACAATTGACAATGGATTCACAGTCATCATTGGATTCTTAATTCCAGATATTTATTGAATGCAAATTTCACTAACTGCCATGATGGGATTTGAACCCATGTCTCCAGAACATTATCTGGGTCTCTGGATTAACAGTCCAGCAATAATACCACCAGGCCATTGCATCTCCCCCACCGTCTGACAGCAGAGAAAAGCAAGACTTTTGCTTTTACAAATTACCTATTGCTTATTGTGTTCTTTTCAATAGTGCACCCAAACTGATGACCCCTAGGACAAGTGAAACATGGAGCAGGCTCAAAGGGCTGAATGAGATGAGAAGTCTCATGAGGAGAGACTAGATAGGCTGGGTTTATTTCCCCTGGAGCAGAGGAGGCCAAGGGGGATCTGATTGAGGGATACAAAATTATGAGAGCATATTCAGATTAGACTGTGAGAATCTCTTCCCCACAGGAAACACGTCTTATCAGATGGCATACATTTAAGATGAGGGCTCAGTATTTCAAATCTAAGGAAATATTTTTTCACTCAGGGGATGGAGGAAATTTGAAACATTCTGCCTGAGAGGCTGGTGGAGGCAAGTTCTCTCACAATATTTAAGAAGCATCTGGATGATCCCTTAAAATACCAGGACTCAGGAGGAGGTTATGGTCCAAGTGCAGGTAAATGAGATTAGTGTAATTTGGTGTTTGTTGGTCAGCATAGGCATGGTGGGCTGAAGGGCCTGTTTCTATGCTGTATGAGTTGATGACTGTATAAAAATTCATCAGAGCCAGCATCGCTTTGTGAAGAGTAAATTGTGTTTGATTAATTTGTTAGACTAATTTGAAGGTGTAATAAGCAAAGTGGATAATGGGGGTCCTGTAGACGTAGTATACCTAACTTCTAGAAGGCATTTTATAAAGTGCCACCCAAAAGGTTAATACCCAGGATAAGATCACAAGGAGCTGGGGTAATTTATTTGCATAGATAGAGGATTGGCTGGCCAAGAGAGTACAGAGATTTGGCATAAATCAGTCTTTTCCTGATTGGCAAGATGTAACTCGTGGAGTGTCACAGGGGTTGGTCTTCAGGTGACAACTATTTACAATCTGCATTAATGGGTCCCTCATCACTGCTGCCACTTCCTTTAAAACTCTACGATATAGGCCATCAGGCCCTGGGGACTTGTCTGCCTTCAATCCCAATAGTTTGCTCAGTACTTTTTTGTTAGTGGTAATGACTGTTCAATGTTTACCTCTTTCTATAACCTCTGTGCTTACTATTCCTATTGGGATGGTACTAGTCCACAATGAAAACTGAAGAATAATACTGATTTTGAGACTCCTCCATTTCTGCATACCCCGTTATTAACTCCCCAGCCTCAGCCTCAAAGGGACCGACATGAACTTTAGTTCTGAGATAAAAGGTACTGCAGATGCTGGAGAATCCGAGATGAAGGGTCTAGGCCCGAAACGTCAAGCTTTCCTGCTCCTATGATGCTGCTTGGCCTGCTGTGTTCATCCAGCCCCACACCTTGTTATCTTGAACTTTAGCTCTTCCTTTTTTATATACTTAGAATCCTTTTGTTAGAGGGTGCTGGTTTCTAATTGAAAGGCAGCTCGTCAGTCTCTGACTGGCCTGATAGCTGTCTGATATGGAGCTTCCTGAATTAAAGAGGTGGAATTCCTGCCCAGGGACTATCGCAATTTGAACTAGAATTAGCTTCATTGTCACATGTACTCAAATTCGTACAGTGAAAATTTTACAAGTTGCCACTTTTTGGCACCATCTTGGGTACAAGGGTACAAAGGTACTTAGGTACAGATTCTTAAGTAGAAATTCTTAGGGGAAACAACAATTAGAAAAATAAAGAAATAAAATTTCAGATCAATAGTCCTTCTAACCCAGTCCATGTCAACACCGAGCAGAACTGGGGGTAAGAGGGGAAGCAGGGAATGGTGCGAATTATGTGGTGCCTCGTGTCATCTGGCCCTTGGAACATTACAGCATGGAGAGAAATAACTCGGCCCATTGTGTCTATGTCAGATCTTTGAAGAGCCATCCAATTATCCCACTCCCAACCCGCAGTCTTGATAATTTCTCTCTTTGAGTATACATTCAATCCTTTGTCAAGTTACTATTTCCTTTCAAGCAGCATTGTTTCAGCCTACAACTCACTGTTTAAAAAACACTCACCTCTTCCCACCTCTGGGTTTTTCCGAATACTATAAATCTGTGCGCTTTAATTTCTCACCATCATTCTAGTGGAAACAGGTTCTCTGCATTTACTTTGTCATTTCCAATGGACTTGCTCTGATGGACAACATTTGATTTGCTGTCATTGAGTACAAGTAGTGTCTAATAAACCAATGGAAATTATCCAAGATCCACGAAGAAAGAAAGAAATAAAACATAGAACTGTGGACGCTGGAGATCTGGAACAAAACCAGAGATTGCTGGAGAAACTCAAATGGTCTGGCAGCATCTGTAGAGAAAAAGCAGAGTTAATGCTTCAAGACCAGTGATCCTTCTTCGGAGCTTCAAAATAAAAGATTTGCATTTCAGTAACTTTTTTTATTACTTCAGAATTTACTTTACAACCAACAAAGTACCTTTGAAGTGTAGTCACTTTTGTAATTTGGAAAATGTTAGAAAAAAGCTGTCTTGTCAGCAGCACTGTGGCTCAGTGGTTAGCACTGCTGCTTCACAGCTCCAAGGACGTGAGTTCAATTCCATTCTTAGGTGACTGTCTATGTGGAGTTTGCACATTGTCCCTGTGCCTGTATAGGTTTCCTCCCATAGTCCAAAGATGTGCAGGTTAGGTGGATTGGCCATGCTAAATTACCCATAGTGTCCAGGGATGCGTAGGCTGGGTAGACTAGCCATGGGAAGTGCAGGGTTGCAGGGATAGAGTGGGTCTAGGTGGGATGCCCCCAAAGGGTTGGTTGGACTTGTTGTGCCAAATGGCCTGTTTCTATACTGTACAGATTCTGTTATTAAGACCAGGCAGCCAATTTGCACAGCAAGTTCCCACACACAACAATGTGGCAATGACCAGGCAACCTGACTCTTGTGATGTTGATTGACAAATACAGAAGATAAACTGCAGGCTGATGGGAATATAGAAAGACAGGAACATGGTGACATCAGAAGGTTCAAGCATTGGTAGAATAAGAAAGAAGTTGGCCATTCAGCTCCCTAACGTGTGCTGCTACATAACCAGATAGCAGCTGGTCTGTATCCAATTTCCATCCACCTGGGTTGTGACAGAAGGGCAGATGTTGGCAGCTCAAAGTGTTGTGCATATGCTCTGCAAGCATGCCTTGATTCCTCTGATTGTTCATTATTTCAGATTGAATATTTCTGCGCCTCACAGCTTTAGACCACAAACTGAGGCTACACAAATACAGCCACCTGCCTCTCAGTTGTGTTTCAGTTTGACCATTTGTCCGGTTGTTAAACCTAATTTTGAATTTCACAACTAACTTCTAGAGAAAACGGTAAACACTAGAGAAATGATGAAGATGAAAATGCTTTTTTTTGTTTAATTAAATGAGTGAATTGATTTGCTGAATAACAACCAAGAGCTCATTTATTTGTCTGGGCTGTGCACTGTATTCATAGTATTTAGTGATTTAAAGTTGGAATCCATGCTCCAGGTAGAGCAGAACATGTTAAAATCGTGGCTGATTATTATGTGGAAGCCCCAACAAGCATGAAATGACGGACACTTGCTCTCTGAGTTGGTGTGATATTACAAGTGGAGACCTTTATGGGATTAGAAAGAAAACCATTAACAAAGACCGGAGGCTTCTCAAATATCTCAGAGCAAATCCGCACTGAAGGAGATTTGGATAGTTGATTTAAGTATTAGTCAGAGACACTAAACAGGTGAGAAAAACAGGAAGCTCTCTCCTTATTACAGATTATATTTCCAAATTAATTTCAAAATTTGGACATGTTGATTATAAGTTCCTACAACGCCATGAATTGTAATGGAAGTATGTTATGACAACCTACCTCATGCTGTAAGGTATTTATTATTCTCTTTGCCCTCCGTATCTAATGTCTCAGCTCTCTGAGCATATATTCCTTTTTGATTAACTATATTTCACAGTGGCTTATGGTTTCGTCCAAACTGCCAGGAGTGTTGAGCTAGTGTTTTTGCCCACCTCATCTGCATCAGGCATTTCCCCCTAGGTAGGCCTGCTGGCTAACAGAAAAGCAGTTTTACTGATGAGCTATGGTCAAAACAAACTTGCATTTCTATAGCGCCTTATAGAACATCAGGGCTTCCTGAAGAACTTATCAGGTAATAAACATTGGTCAGTGATGGCCTCATGGTGTTATCACTGGACTGTTAATCCAGAGACCTAGGTAATAATCTGGGGACGTGAGGTCAAACACTGCCACAGCAGATGGTAGAATTTGAACTCAATAAATATCTGGAATTAAGAGTCTAATGATGAGCATGAATCCGTCATTGATTGTTAGGGGAAAAACCCATCTGGTTCACTAATGCCGATTACAAAATATCTTCCCTACCTGATCTGGTCTACATGTGACCCACAGCAGTGTTCACTCTTGACTGCCCTCTGGGCAATTAGGAATGGACAATTTTGTTTTCCTCACCAGTGCTGCCCTCATCATCTGAATGAATATAAATATATATGACTTTACTTATCATGTGTACTTTACAATGAGAATACAAAAAAAAGTGAAAAGCTTTCATTTGTCACTATGAAATGGTGTCATTTTGTGCAATTTAAGAATAAGGAAATCAAAAGACATTGTTTGAAGAAAGTCCATCAGTCCTGAGCCAGGTCTTCACCATCAACGACCCCTGCATCACCATTCACCTCTTCACCACTGCTCTGCTGTTCTTTATACTGGGCCCAACCAACGTCAAAGTGAACATACTTTATTTTTTATGAAGTAGGGTCCCAACCTGAAACGTCAGCTTTCCTGCTCCTCTGATACTGCCTGGCCTGCTGTGTTCCTGCAGCTCCACACTGTGTTATCTTACACTTCAGGCTCCATCCTTGTTGCTTGGCCAATACGCCCTCACCACTGCCTTGTTGCTGCCTGCATCAGACTAACCGATGTCAGAGCTGTGTCTCTTGCCACTGGGTCCATGTATTGATGTTGCTGTGATGCCCTCCATCTGCTGCCAGTGCCAGAACCAACCAACAACAAAGTCGCTGATCCTCAAATGCCGTCTTTTGCCGCTGGGCCTACCTCGCTGACATCGCCTCGATATGTGTACAAATTGCAAGAAACTTGAATAATATGCAAGTTGCATGAAACAGAGCTGTAAAACAAACTCCCAAAAACAGCAATTGACAATGGGCAGATAATCTATTTTTTCATGATGGCTAAGAGTTTTGGCAAGTTTTTGAACAAGTCCTCTGCTTATTTTTCAAAAATGCTTACTTGAAGGTGTAGCCTGTGTTTGGAGAAACACATTTTTATATCGTGCACTGTGGCTGGCCAAAGTCATGGAAGTTTCAATGTAGTTGGTTTCAGTTTAGAGGGAGAGGTCCTCAAAAAAAGACACATGGGGCATAGAGTCAGAAGTGAGTTGCTGAAATTGTGTGAATTTTGGGAGTCTTAAGAAAGCTAGCTACAGTAAGAAGCAGCAAGGAATATTGCGAACTGCAGTTGGCAACATCATACTACGGTGAAGTCAGTATGGCTTGTAATTTTCTAGTTACTCCCCCTGTAGAGATGAAATGAGATTTTGAGACAGAATTGGAAATCAGTCAAGTCTCAGGGCAAATATCATGAGATAACTGCGGAGTTAAACAGAAAACCTCAATAGGTAAGAATAGCTGTACTTGGGCCAGAGTGGCACAATCTGGATTATAACCTAGACTTCACTGAGGAGCAGAAAAGCCAGAGAGGAGAACTATTCAAGGCTTTGAAACCCCGTTTTTCTTCCGATGTTGTTTATGAACACGATGTGCTTAACATCAGTTCTCTCAGGTATATCGGAAGAAATATCGATGGAAGAGCTAACAGAAAGATCAAGTCAAAAGTATAGCTTGTAAATGTTGTAGAGGATGCCACGTAAAAGGAAAGAAAGCATGAGTTTAGAGGGATATGGACCAAATGCTGGCAAATGGGACTAGATCAATTTAGATTTTTTTGGTTGGAATGGATGAGTTAGTTAGAAGGGTCTGTCGCCTTGTGCTCTCATTCTAACTCTAAGTTATGAGCTTTGAAGAATTAGAGATGATCTCTTTAAATTTACAAAATAGATAATGGGATTGACAGGCTAGATGCAGGTGAGATATTTCCCCTGGTTGCAGGATCTAGAACCAGGAGGTACAATTTAAAAATGAGGAGGTTCCACTTAAGTCTGAGGTGAGGAGGAATGTGTTTACTCAGATGTTTTTGAACCATTGGAAGTCTCTACCACAGAAGGATGTGGAAGCTGGTGCTCGGATATATTTGAGGTAGAGACTGATAGATTTCTGATTACCAGCGGTGTACAAAGTTATAGGGATGGGGTGACATTGAATCACTTGATCAGCCATGACTGCATTGAATGGCAGGGCAGGTTTGATGGGCTGAATGGCTTCTCCAGCATGGACAAAACAGTGCTTGAACTATACAAAACTGAATAACTTTGTGTGCAAGTGTTTTGCTGGAAAGAAGCAAAGCCAGCCCTTAAAGATAGCTGCTGGATAAATATTGGATGATGATTATTCTGAGGAATCACACTACACCATAAAACATGTTGGCATCGTCAGATCTAAGAGTGATAAATAGTTTGTGACTCTTAGAATGATCAGTGCAGAAGGACAGCATCAAGTGAACATGAAATGTCAGATAGATACCAGTGCTTCATGCACCATCAGGTCCTGTGCAAAACGGCTCAAGCTAGTGACCCCTTGAAGGTACGGTTAAGGCTATATGATGGAAGAATGCTCATCCCAAGAGGACAAATGAAGCTGAGAGCCCAAAGTGATGGGCAAAGAGATGCTCTGCACTTCCAGGTAGTAGATGTTAAGCAAAGTCCACTCATCACAGCTGAAGCAATTCCAAAGCTTGTGCTATTAAGTGCATATATGCACCTGGAGAGCTTTGCTGTTATTCCCAGGATACCAGTTCATTGACTACAGGAAAGATCCTAAAAAAATTGCTGAGCTGTTTTCTCAGGTCTTGGATGGCTAACTGCATCTGTAGGTGAGAGTGTGAGATCAACTTGGCATCTTGCCAAGGAAAGTTCCAGCTGCTCCAAAAGACAAGGTAGAAGAGCTGAAACAGAAGGAATTCATCAAATAAGAATTCCTACAAGCTGGATTGGCAGTATGGTTGCAGTGAAAACATTCCTGGAAATCTGAAAATGTCCATAGATCCAAAGGTTTTCAATAATGCTTTGAAGAGATCTCCCTGCACCCACCCCACCCCACCCCACCCCACCCCCTTTGCCAGCCACTGAAGAAATTTTTGTGTAATTTGCCAAAGGGTTGTTACTATCTTCAATGTGAATGATGGTTCTGGGCAGGTGAAGCAGTTTGAGAGGTACAAAATGATTACACGTGCCAACTGGGCACTGTACTGGAAGTGCATAACCACAGACAACATGGGATAATCAATAGTCTTCCTGAATAATTGTGGATAAACTGCTAATCTATCAATGTGAAGCCACAATAGGATAAGCCATCACAGACCACTATGAGAATCTAATGTGAATCTGGAGAGAGAGCTCACCAGAAGAATCTGATACTAAACAAGTGTAAGATGCTGAAGACTGAAGCTGATTGAAGTCAGTATATAGATTATGTACTGACAGTGGAAGGGCTTCCATTAATGCTGATAAAGTGATAAATGTAGTGGAGATGTACCAAATAACAGCTATCATTACAGTGCAACAATATCTTCCATTTGTCTAATTGCCATCAGACTAAATGCAAGATCACTGAAAAGGATGTGCAGTGGTACTGGAGCACAGAACAAAATGTAACTTCCATTCACATCAAACAACTAGCGACAACAACGCCAGGATCAGGCGCTAAGATGGCAATGGTGATGTCGCCCTGTTGAAGGATGCCAGTGAGACAGGAGCTGGAGCAACCCTCAGACAGCAAGGAAAACCAATGTATTTGCAACCAAGAGATAACAAGGTGTAGAGCTGGATGAACACAGCAGGCCAAGCAGCATCAGAGGAGCAGGAAAACTGACATTTCGGGCCGAGACCCTTCTTCAGAAATGGGGGAGGGGAAGGGGATTCAGAAATAAATAGGGAGAGAGGGGGAGGCGGATAGAAGATGGATAGAGGAAAAGATAGGTGGAGAGGAGACAGACAGGTCAAAGAGGCGGGGGTGGAGCCAGTAAAGGTGAGTGTAGGTGGGGAGTTAGGGAGGGGATAGGTCAGTCCAGGGAGGACAGACAGGTCAAGGGGGCGGGATGAGGCTAGTAGGTAGGAGATGGGGGTGGGGCTTGAGGTGGCAGGAGGGGATAGGTGGGAAGAAGGACAGGTTAGGGAGGCGGGGACGAGCGGGGCTGGTTTTGGGATGCAGTAGGGGGAGGGGAGATTTTGAAGCTTGTGAATTCCACATTGATACCATTGGGCTGCAGGGTTCCCAAGCTAAATATGAGATGCTGCTCCTGCAACCTTTGGGTGGCATCATTGTGGCACTGCAGGAGGCCCAGGACGGACATGTCGTTCAAGGAGTGGGAGGGAGAGTTGAAATGGTTCGCAACTGGGAGGTGCAGATGTTTGTTGCGAACCGAGCGTAGGTGCTCCACAAAGTGGTCCCCAAGCCGCTGCTTGGTTTCCCTGATGTAGAGGAGGTCACATCAGGAACAGCGGATACAGAATACCACATTAGCAGGTGTGCAGGTGAACATCTGCTTGATGTGGAAGGTCTTCTTGGGGCCTAGGATGGGGGTGAGGGGTGAGGTGTAGGGGCAGGTGTAGCACTTCCCGAAGTTGCAGGGAAAAGCGCCGGGTGTGGTGGGGCTGGAGGGGAGTGTGGAGCGGACAAGGGACTCATGGAGAGAGTGGTCCCTCTGGAAAGCAGTTATGGGTGGGGAGGGAAAAATGTTACCGGTGGTGGGGTCAGATTGCAGATGGCAGAAGTGTCGGAGGATGATGCGTTGGATCCGGAGGTTGGTGGGGTGGTGCGTGAGGACAAGCCAATGTGTTAAAGCAAACTGAATAACATTCCCTGGAGCTAGAGAAGGAATATCGCCCGAGGAAGGAGCAGTTGAATAACTAATGGAAGCTCTTAATGCATGTCATTGAAAACCTGAATGCTTTAAAGAGTACGAATACAGGGACAAATGAATATGGGGCAGACCAAAGTGTACAAACAACTTTTGTCACCAGTGATACATGTTTTTATTGGCTACCTAGATTGGGTAACTTGCAAATGATGTTATGTGCATCACTTTTTTGTTGTCTCATGAGATGAAGAGTGTTTGGAGAAATGTATTTGCACCTTGTACTTTTTGTGGCTTGCCATTGTCATTTGACCTTTGCTGTAATGTTCAATTTAGAGGGAGAGACCATTAAAAGCTAACACATGTAACAGATGGGGTGCCAGTTTACCATCTCACCCCTTGACTGCACTGTCGGCTACAACTCTAAGCTCAAGTCCCTGGAGTCAACACACAATCTTTTGATTCAGAAACAAGCGAGCTGCCCACTGAGCTACAGTTGACATTCGTCAATCGATATTGATTCAAACAACATGCCACTGTTTAAACAAATTACTTTGATACACAATTGGTGCACTTCACACAGATTTTAAGAAGACATATCTGTTACATAAAATACTGACTGGTTTGTCACGTAAAACACTGTAAGACATGAAGGAGCCAAGGAAAGCAAGAGTGGGAAGAGAAAGATAGATGGCGAATGAAAACTGACAGACAAAGGCTGAAAGGAAGTTAAGAAAGCATGAAAGAATAGAACGAAGAAAGAAATCCAGGACCGAAGGTTAAAATAGCTTCCAATTGCATTGATGCAGTTGTTCGAATGCAGGACATGCTTTGTGATACTTCACTGAGGAGAGAAATAGGCAGCAGAACTTTGAGGAGGTAAAGCCATGGACGTAGAAGCAAAAATAGGCCATTTAGCCTATTGAATCTGCTCAATCATTCAATGAGATCATGGCTGACCTGATAAACCTCAACTCCACTTTCCTATACTTAATGACTAAGCCTTGACAACCTTCTCCGGTAAAGAATTACACTGGACAGAAACACAAACAATGGAGTTTGAAAAGGATTTGCAGAGAGGTATTGGAAAAGCAAAAGTCATCTTAGTCTGGCTTTTGTTACAGAGAGATGATTGGCGGCAGCTTAACCTCAGGGAAGGAGCAAGGTTGAGAAAGTGGGACATTAACAGTTACTTCACCTGGGGAACTGAACCCATATGGTTGATATCATTCAACCTCACAAACCAACCTTCCAGCCAACTGAGCTAATCAACCCCGAGATGGAAAAACAGGGTTAAGGTGGTTGAAGGGCTCTGCGCAATGGCATCTCTCTCCACCATCCTTGTCACATCACCCCTTATGACTCTTTTTATTTATAAAAAGATGCCAGTGCAGATTTGGCAGATGTCCTTCGGCCGGTTAGAGCTGGTGTTAATTTGTTAACTACAGGCAAACTTTCACCCATTTCTACTGGTGAGGTCTTAACTTGCTTTGACACCAATCAAAGTAAATTTATGCCATGCCCAAACTTTTTGAAATCTTTTCCTGAAGGCATTCATGAACCTGATTTACAGTCAGTCACTGACAGATTTCCAGCAGCTTTGAGGCTTCTGTGAAGACAGAGTAAGAAAGAAGGGGCCTATACACTTCAGCAAGACTCTCATTTTGATTTGTCATCAAAGTTTCAGAGAATCACAGAATTGTTACAGTGCAGAAGGAAGTCATTTGGCCCATTGTGCTGCCACCAGCTCCCTAAACATATTTGACAAACTGAGATAACAAGCATGGGGCTGGATGAACACAGCAGGTCAAGCAGCATCATTGGAGCAGGAAAACTTGATGTTTCGGGCCTAAACTCTTCATCAGAAATGGGGGAGGGGAAGAGGGTTCTGAAATAAATAGGGAGAGAGGGGGAGGTGGATAGAGGATGGATAGAGGAGAGGATAGGTGGAGAGGAGGCAGACAAGTCGAAGAGGCGGGGATGGAGCCAGTAAAGGTGAGTGTAGGTAGGTAGGGAGGAGATAGGTCAGTCCAGGGAGGACGGACAGGTCAATGGGG
>JAHRHZ010000016.1:62375982-62390776 GCA_024137785.1 Ginglymostoma cirratum | reverse complement strand
TCCTATCTACTAACATCATCCCGCCCCCTTGACCTGTCCATCCTCCCTGGACTGACCTATCTCCTCCCTACCCCCCTACCTACATTCACCTTTACTGGCTCCATCCCCGCCTCTTCGACTTGTCTGCCTCCTCTCCACCTATCCTCTCCTCTATCCATCCTCTATCCGCCTCCCCCTCTCTCCCTATTTATTTCAGAACCCTCTTCCCCTCCCCCATTTCTGATGAAGGGTTTAGGCCCGAAACATCAAGTTTTCCTGCTCCTATGATGCTGCTTGACCTGCTGTGTTCATCCAGCCCCATGCTTGTTATCTCGGATTCTCCAGCATCTGCAGTACCTTTTATCTCTGATATATTTGACAAACTGCAGCTTTTCCTCCAAAACTCTATACATTGTTTCTATTTAAATAAGCACATTATGCCTCCATGGAACCTTTCTCCACCACACTTCCAGATCATTTAACATCTCAGCCGTACCTCTAACTGAAACCCTACTCCTTTTATCATCTTTCATAGAATCCCTACAGTGTGGAAGCAGGCCATTCAGCCCATACTAGCTATCTAAAGAGCATCCCACCACCCCCCCTGCCCATTTCCCATGGCTAATCTACCCAAACTGCCCATCCCTGGTCACCATAGCATGGCCAATCCACCTATCCTGTACATCTTTGGATGGAGGTGGGGAAACCCACTCTAACACAGGGAGAATGTGCAAAGTCCACATGTCACCTGAGGAGTGGAGTCGAAACCAGTCCCCAATGCTGTGAGGCAGCAGCCATTCAGTCACCATGTCAACCCTGAAGCAATGCGATTCCTAGATTAAGATGATTAATATGCTGTATTGAAATGGTTTTCTTCAGAGAAAAGAGGTAGGAAATATTTAAGCTCATCTAGATAATAGAAAAATTCTTCACACATAAGTAGTTTTAATGTCGTGTCAGTATACGAAAAGAGAAATAACAAAGAAAAACTGAAGCAGTGAATCCTGACAAAGGGCAGGACGTGATGGAAAACACTACAGTCTATGCAATTTACATCATTAATGTGGGGAAGCACATCATAACCATTACTTTATACTGTCACACTGCAACAAGTTATCAATTGAAATTGCTGGATCCGATTATATTTAGTGTTCTGTGTTTTCCTCTGTTGTAAAATAAAGTAGCTATATAATTAATGCTTATGAAGCCTCGTGGCACCATGTGAGCAGATAGCCTGTGCCTGGAAATTTGAAGGGAAAGTGAAGGAATCCATACATCCTTGATTTTCTCCCAGAAAACTAAATGATCAGGCTACTCTGGGAGTGACGACCACCACCAACCCTCACTGAAGATATTGTAGGACATTTGCATGGAAGCATAGAAAATAGGAGCAAGGGTAGTCCATTCAGCCCTTTGATTGCACTCTGCTATCCAATCTGATTCAAGTCATTCAGCCATGCAGCACAGAAACAGACCCTTCAGTCCAACCAGTCCATGCCAAACATAATCCCCAACTAAACTAGTCCCACCTGACTGTCCTTGCTTATATCCCTCCAAATATTTCTTATTCATGTGCTTATGTAAATGTATTTTTAACATTGTAACTGTACCTGCTTCCACCACTTCCTCTGGAAGTTCATTCCACACACAAACCACTCTCTGTGTAAAGTTGCCCTTCATGTCTTGGTTAAATCTTTCTCCTCTCGCCCTAAAAAATGCCCATTAGACTTGAACTGCCCCACCCTAGGGAAAAAGTACCAGTCGTTCACTTTATCTACACTCCTCATGGTTTTACAAACCTCTATAAGGTCAGCCTTGTATATTTTATATATTTTGTATCCAATTGGCAAACACTCCCTGAATTTCATGTGATCACGATTATAACTCATCATCAAGCTCAGTGCCATGTTCCTGCTTTCTCTTCATACCCTTTTGATCCCTTTAGTCTGAAGGAGCTTTGATATTAAGGTGTAGATGGCCCTACAAGGGACGTTAATTCTGGGAAACAAAACCAGGTAGATGCTCAAGGCAGCAGCGAGATAACATTTTGTGATAGTGACCACACCGTAAGTGTTTTTTAATTAATTGACAAGATGAGGGCATTGCTGGCCAGGTAGCTTCTATTGCACCTCCATGATTGCCCAGAGGGCAGTTAGGAGTCAACCACATTGTTGTGGGTCTGGAGTCACATGTAGGTCAGACTAGGTAAAGATGGTACTTTCCTTCTCCAAGGGACATAAGTGAATCGGATGAGTTTTTCCCTGATGATTGATTCATGGTCATTACTCTTATCTCAATTCCAGATTTTTTTTATTGAATTCAAATTCTACCATCTACCATGGTGGGGTTTGAACCTGGATTTGAGCCCCCAAAACACTATCTGGGTCTCTGGGTTAACAGTCCAGCAATAATATCACTCGGCTATCATCTCCCTGTTGTTATGGAAAAGGAAAAAGATGGCCTGCAGAAAGGGTTTTGGACAGGGGATAGACGATTCTGTTAAAATAAGACAGGACTAGCCAAAGTTGACTGGGAACAACTACTCATGGGTAAATCTACAGCAAAACAGTGGGAAGCATTCATAAAGGAATTGAAAGAATTCAGACCCAACATGTTCCCTTTAAGTTGAAATGCGGGAGCAACAAGCCCAAGGAACCCTGGATGTCTAGAAATATTCAGAATCAGATTTTAAAAAAAAAGGAAAGAGAGATTTTTTAGCAGGTACAAAGGGAATAAAACAACAGAGCCCCGAGTGGATACAGAAAGTGCAAGAGTGAACTTAAGAAAGCAATTCGTAGAATAAAGAGAGAGCATGAGAAAACGCTGGTAGGCAAGATGGGGGAGGCAATGGCCTAGTGGTATTATCGCTGGAATGTTAACCCAGAGACCCAGGTAATGTTCTGGGGCCACGGCAGATAGTGGAATTTGATTTCAATTAAAAAAAATCTGGAATTAAGAATCTAACGATGACCATGAATCCATTGTCGATCGTCGGAAAAACCCATCTGGTTCACTAATGTCCTTTAGGGAAGGAAACTGCCATTCTTACCTGGTCTGGACTGCATGTGACTCTAGACCCACGGCAATGTGGTTGACTGTTAACTGCCCTCTGGGCAATTAGGGATGGGCAATAAATGCTGCCTAGCCAGTGATTTCCACATCCTATTAATGAATAAATGAATAAATGAATAAATGAATGAAGATCAGGGACAATCCCAAGATAGTCCAAAATTTATCAATGGGAAGATAATAAATAGTGGGAAGAATAGGGACCATTAGGAACCGAGGGGGTTATCTGTGTGTGGAGCTAGGGAATATTGGCAGAGGGTTAAATGAATATTTCACATCTTTCTTCACTTGGGAAAAGGAGGATGTAGTTAAAGAATTCTGGAAGATGGACTGTGAGGTTCTTGAGCAGTTTGACATTAGAGTGAGGAGGTATTGGACATTGTTGTAGGCTTAAAAGCCCCAGATTACTGTTGGAGATGAGGAAGGTAATCACTGGTGCCTTCAGCTAAATTTTGAATTCCTTTCTGGCCACAGGGGAGGTGCCAAACAATTGGAAGACAGCTAATGTGGGTCCACCTTTCAAGAAGGATAGTAGAGATAAACCAGGGAATTACAGACCAGTGGGTTTCATGTTGGTGGGAGGCAATGTGTCAGAAAAGTCCTGACAGATAGAATTGATCTCATCTTGGAGAGGTGAGGTTTGATCACGGATAGTCAGTGTGGCTTTGTCAAAGGGTGATCATGCCATCCAAATCAAGTGTGTAGATGAGGGTAGTGCAGTTTATGTAGTTTACCTTGGATTTCAGCAAGGCCTTTGACAAGGCCCCATATGGGAAACTGATAAAGAAGATAAAAGCACCTAGATAAGTGGGCAGGTCTTACCTGAAAATGGCTTACTGGCAGGAGACAGAGAATGGTGGAGCTAGGCCGTTCATGTGACTGGAGGCTAGTGTCCAGTGCACAAGAGTCGGTGCTAGGTCCCTTATTAGTCATCATATAGATAAACATTCAGATGAGAATGTGAGGGTAGGTGTGGGAGGGCTAGGGGGTCAAAGTGGGATGATAAGTAAATTTGTAAATGACAGAAAGATTGGCTGGTGTTTGAAAGTAAGGAGGAAAGCATTACTTTATCGGAGGATATGAATGGATTGGTCAGATGGGCATTTCAGCGGCAGATAGAACTTAATCCTGAAAAATGTGAAGTTATGCACTTTGAAAGAACAAGCCAAGGGAGTACCCAATGAATGGCAGGACTGAAAGAATCTCAGAGTAACAGAGGGATCTTGGGGTGCTTGCCCATAGATCCTTGAGGTGGCAGATTAATAGGTTAGCTTCATTTATCAGTTGAGGCATAGGTTTTAAGAGCAGGGAGGGTTGGAGCTGTGTGGGCGACAGCTGGAGTACAGTATGCAGTAAAGGATGTGATTGTACTGGAGAGGGTGCAGAGAGGATTCACAGGAATGTTGCCTCGGATGGAGCATTTTAGTGATGAAGGGAGGCTGGATAAGCTCGGGTGGTTTTCTTTGGAGCAAAGAATGTTGAGGTTGGGGGGACTGAGTAGAAGTGTGTAAGATTATGTGGGGTTGATAGGGTGGATAGAAAGCAGCTCTCCGCCTTAGTCAAAGGGTCAGTGACAAGGGGGCAACATTTTAAGATGGAAGAGAGGAGGTTGAGAGGGGATTTAAGGAATTTTTTTTTCACCAGGAGGGCAGAGGGGTTCTGGAATGCACTGCCGGGACGAAACATCACAACCTTCAAAAAAGTACTTGGATGAGCACTTGAAATGTCATGAAATTCAAGGCTATGGGTCTTTTGTGGGAAAGTAGAATTGGTGTAGATTTAGAGATAATAGGTACTGCAGATGCTGGAGAATCCGAGATAACAAGGTGTGGAGCTGAATGAACACAACAGGCCAAGCAGCACCATAGGAGCAAGAAAGCTTGACGTTTCAGGCCTAGACCCTAACCCTAACCCACTTTTCTGATGAAGGGTCTAGGCCGGAAACGTCAAGCTTTCCTGCTCCTATGATGCTGCTTGGCCTGCTGTGTTCATCCAGCTCCACACCTTGTTATCTTGGTGTAGATTTAGATGATTCTAACTCCCCTCGTAAGAACACCAAAAGTTTTGGCCTCAATCACATTCTGTGGCAGAGAATTCCACAGGCTCATCATTGTCTGGGTGAAGACATTCCTCTTCATCTCAGTCCTAAATGGCCAACTCTGTAAATTTAAACTGTGACCCCTGGTTCTGGATTTCATGTTAATTGGAAACATTATTTCTGTATTCACCCTGTCTAGTCCTGTTAGAATTTTACAGGTTTCTATGAGATTCCCCCCTCATCCTTCTAAACTCCAGGGTACATTTTCCCAATAAACCCATTAATTTTCTGAAGAAGAGTCCCGATCCGAAACGTCAACTTTCCTGTTCCTGTGATGCTCCCTGGCCTGCTGTGTTCCTCCTGCTCCGCGCTGTGTTATCCCAGTGATTCTTTATATGTCAATCCTGCCATCCCAGGAATCTTCACTTCCAAGATCCAAGTGTGGTAATGTAACATTGAACCGAGCCACATTCCTACAGAAATTATGAATATAGGCATAAAGACAAAAATCTAGTCTTAAAGACTATCAGACATGCAGAACATTAACCTATTTCTGAAAGGAAATAGGGAAGGAAAAGGAAATGCTTTGTTACATTAGAGGTGCTTTATAGTGCATGTTTGTAACTGCCTTAAAAATCGACCTCAGAATATGAGTCATGCTGGCATGAATGACATTAACTAAGCATTCAGATATAAACAAAACCTGCTGATGCTGAAAATCTATGATAAACAGTGGAGAAACTCAACAGATCTGGCAACATTTGTGGGGAGAGAAAGAGACTTAGCATTTCAAGTCTAGTTCAGGTCTCTGGACCTGAAATATTAATTGTATTTCTCTCTCCACTGAAGCTGTCAGACCTGTTGAGTTGCTCTGTGTTTTTATTAACGGACCATCCTGAGCTCTGAGAAGATGGCAATGATAGAACATCTTGAACTGCTTCAGATCTTAGACCGCTTGCAAGGCCAAAACAAGGGATGTAATGATGTGTGTAGAAGTGTCATTAAAGAAACATAAGATTATTTCCAAGTCTCTGGCCAGAAAAAAAATAAATCCGGGCTTACAGCATGTAAAGCCTCCCACAAGCTGGAACTTGCCAGGAGAAGATTGCATTGTCTGAGAAAGGGCTCCTGGTTGGAAGGGTTCTTTTTGTATTAAATAGGTATGACACAGAAACTGCCTTAAGGCAGACTTCATCCAGAAAACATTTACTACCGACAGCACAGAAATTCAGTTGGCAACACCACCCAAACACTGCGTCGGGGGGGCTACACTTGCATAGTACTTCATTGGCCGTCAAACACTCCAGGACACTCTGTAATTGTAAAGACATAAACCCAAGCTCTCTCTATATTTTACATACCTTCCCTGATAAGGGAGAACAGATCACAGAGACAATGGAGCCAGCTCTTTAAAAGGACAGTCTAATTTGTCCCATGACACTATGCTTTCCCCTGCAAACTGGTCTCCAATATTCTCCCATTCAAAATTCCCATTTGTAAGTCATTATTGAAGCTGCTTCCATCCATCTTTCAGGAGGGGAGTCCCAGATCTTAACAATTTAGAGCGTAACTGTTTTTTTCTCATTATTCAGTCTCACTGCACACTGGAAACTTCCATATGCACTCCCTTCCAAAGTTCACAGGCTCCATTTTCTCCCAGCAACCTCACAGACCCTTAAGTAGAGAAAGGTCAATCTGTTGGACACTTATGAAGAGTGTGGAGGCAGTCTGCTTGACTATTTAAAAGGTATAGAAATTATTTATATTTCTCGTGCAGCTTTCATGATCTCAGGATGTCCCCAAGAACTGTACAACTAGTTGTGTATTTCTTTGAAATAAAACCAGAGGAAGAAGTACAGGAGTACAGTGAAAAGTGTACGATGTCAGCCACATATGATGCCATCTTAGGTACAAAGTACTGAGGTACAAATCTTAGATACAAAACAGAGAAAAAAAGAAAAAGATGTCACATTACCTTACAGTTATTCATAGTATCGGTATGTTAGAAAAGTAAGAAATGAAGTTAAAGAGATAAATGTTACATTATTTCTGTAAAGGGCCTTAAGTAGATCATTCCAGGGTGTTTCAGCACATGCTCTAACTGAGTTTGCAAGCAGCTGATTGCCTGCACTAGTTCCCAGTTCAACTACCATCCTTGGTCCACTCTCGAACTCCAGCCCTCTCTGCTCCGGCCCTCAGATGCTCAGATGATGTTACTGCCACTCCAAGGTAAGTTTTCTTTTGAAAAAAAACATTAAAAAAGAGAGAAGAACAATGAGAAAACGAAAAAAAAACAGACAAAATGGATCAGCCCCGGGCTGAGGATCCCAGATACTGCATACTCTGCTGCTGCTAACTTGGAATCTAAATGAAAGTGTTTTATTTTCTGAGAACGTTACTGAGATAGCGTGGTGGAAGATCTAGGAAGGTGACAGAGGAAAAGACAGCATCCAGGTCCTATTTAGAATTATGAATGAAAATTAAAGCATCTTTCCCTTTCTCCCGCACCTATCCAGTGCAACACAATAGACTGAATAGCTGACTAACAGCTGAATAACAGTTCTGAGGAAGGGTCACCGAACCCAAGACTTTAACTCTGTTTTTTCCTTCACAGATGCTGCCAGACCTGCTGAGCTTTTCCAGCAATTTCTGTTCTTTTTTGAGGCTGTATAGCTGAATGTTTTCAAGTCCAGTATGACTGTTCTTCAGAACTCAAGACCTAAAGAAGATCCATTGAGAATCGAAACATTAACTCTGCTTCTGTCTCCACAGTTGCTGCCAGACCTCCTGAGTTTCTCCAGCATTCTCTGTTTTTATTTGAGGTTTCCAACATCTGCAAAATTTTGCTTTTAGTTCAGTACTTTTTTGAAGGGTAGCTTCTGCTGTAATGGGACAACAAACTTATCTAAACACTTACAAGTAAGGATCAGTCAACAACAACACATTTTCCTTTTATTTAAATGGTTTCTTGTTGAAGGATAACATTGGTCTGGAAACCAGTGATGAGTTTCATATGCTTTTCTTCAGAATGGGAAATGTTAGACTTTCCCTCTGTACTGTAGTGGAATCATCAGCTTGGATTATGTAGCCAAGTCTCTATAGCAGGATTTGACATCAGTTATCTTATGATGCCATGATGGTAGTGCCATAGAGCCACAGAATCATGGAATTATTACAGTGCAGAAAGAAACCATTTGTCCCATCATGCCTGCACTGGTTCTATCATCTTGAGCCAATCGTCTGTCTTTTCCCCATATCCCTACCAACTGAACCATGCTCATAATGGTATGAAAGCTAGAATCATCAGCAGCTAAGTCCAAAGTGGTAGATATGATCCAAATGTAGGCTCCAGACTGTAATAGCCAGCTCCATGATGGAGACATCCGACAATGGCACAGCAAAGGCTTGTTCACTGCACAAGGACACCTGCATATGATAACATTTACTGTCGAAGCCAATCTGGGTGATTAATATATTAAACACCTGGCACTATTCTACTTACTACAGGTTTCATTCTATACACCTACAACAACGTCACGAGGCACAGACTTAGAGGGGACCATAGTGTGTGGTGCTTCCAGAAAGAAAGAAAGGCTTCAGCTTGTTTTTCACCTTTCCCAGTCATCAGTCATCCCAATGTTTTATAACTGGGTCTTGTGGTGTGGTGGTATTGTCCCTGCCATTAGTCCAGAAGCTCAAGGCTCAAGTCCCACCTACGCCACAAGTGCTTCAGGATATGTCCAAGCAAATTGATTAACGTAATTATAATTTTGAATTTCAGTTTTGTTTTGCTGCTATCCCTGTCCTTCTGAGTGGTAGAGGTCTCTGGTTTGGGGAGGATTGTTCAAAGTAGCCAAGGCAAGTTGCCTCACTCTCTTGAGTGGATAGTACAAACTGGAACTATAACAGGTGACACAGAGGCTGGATGGGCTATCCTCTGGTGGGTAGAAAAGTCGGAGGTGACTGAATTGAAACCAAGAAGATCCTGAGGAGGCCTGATCTGTTTGATGTGGAGGGGATGTTTCTATTGTGGGAGAATCTAGAACCAGGGGTCATTGTTTAAAAATAAGAGATTGGCTATTAAGACAGAGGTGAGGAAATGTTTTCTTTTCTCTTGGTGTGTTGTGGGTCTTTGGAACTCCCTTCCTCAAAAGGCAGCGATTGCAGAATCTTTAAATATCTTTAACGCAGATGGAGGTAAATTCATGACAATCAAGGGAATGGAAAATTATTGGGGGATATGCAGACATTTGGAGTTGAGGTTAAAATCAGAACAGCCATGATTCTTTGAATGGGGGAGCAGGATTGAAGGGCCAAATGGCCTACTCTTGTTTCTTGTTTGTATGTTCGAAGATTTAGGCTGGCTTGGCAAGGTGCCAATTGAGTGAACTGCTTTGACCAAGAAAGTATCAAGCTTCTTGAGTGTCATGTTCTAATCAGTAGAAGATGCCATGGCATAGTCTTTGAATAAGGAGGTTACAGCACTTCATACAGAATACAACCACAGCTCTGAATTGCTACAACGTCATTCTTTTGTGCGGAATTATTTAATCTGGGTTATTTTCTCGCTGAAGGGGGCTGGTGTTATGTTTCGGTGGTACAGATACAGGCAGGGATTGCAGGTTTGCAAACTAAAATCTGGTGAAATTAAGGCAGTTTTAGATCAGCGATAAAAGGTACTGCAGATGCTGGAGAATCCGAGATAACAAGCATGGGGCTGGATGAACACAGCAGGTCAAGCAGCATCATAGGAGTAGGAAAACTTGACGTTTCGGGCCTAAACCCTTCATCAGAAATGGGGGAGGGGAAGAGGGTTCTGAAATAAATAGGGAGAGAGGGGGAGGCGGAGAGAGGATGGATAGAGGAGAGGATAGGTGGAGAGGAGGCAGACAAGTCGAAGAGGCGGGGATGGAGCCAGTAAAGGTGAATGTAGGTAGGGGGGTAGGGAGGAGATAGGTCAGTCCAGGGAGGATGGACAGGTCAAGGGGGCGGGATGATGTTAGTAGATAGGAGATGGGGGTGTGGCTTGAGGTGAGAGAAAAAACAGGTGAGGGAGGTGGAGATGAGCTGGGCTGGTTTTGGGATGCGGTTGGGGGAGGGGAGATTTTGAAGCTTGTGAAATCCACATTGATGCCATTGGGCTCCTCACACCCACCCTCCTGCAAAAATGCCATCCCCTATTCCCAATTCCTTCGCCTCCGCCGCATCTGCTCCCAGGATGAGACATTCCACTCCCGTACATCTCAAATGTCCTCATTCTTCAAGGACCGCAACTTCCCCCCCACAGTGGTCGAGAACGCCCTCGACCGTGTCTCCCGCATTTCCCGGAACACATCCCTCACACCCCATCCCCGCAATAATAACCAAAAAAGAATCCCGCTCGTCCTCACGTACCACCCCACCAACCTCCGGATCCAACGCATCGTCCTCCGACCCTTCCGCCATCTGCAATCAGACCCCACCACCAAAGACATTTTTCCCTCCCCACCCTTATCTGCCTTCCGGAGGGACCACTCCCTCCGCGACTCCCTTGGCCGCTCCACACTCCCCTCCAGCCACACCACACCCGGCACTTTTCCTTGTAACCGCAGGAAGTGCTATACCTGCCCCCACACCTCCTCCCTCACCCCAATCCCAGGCCCCAAGAAGACTTTCCACATCAGGCAGATGTTCACCTGCACATCTGCCAATGTGGTATACTGCATCCGCTGTACCCGTTGTGGCTTCGTCTACATCGGGGAAACCAAGCGGAGGCTTGGGGACCGCTTTGCAGAACACCTGCGGTCAGATCGCAACAAACAACTGCACCTCCCAGTCGCGAACCATTTCAACTCCCCCTCCCATTCCTCAGATGACATGTCCATCCTTGGCCTCCTGCAATGCCACAGTGATGCCACCCGAAGGCTGCAGGAACAGCAAATCATATTCAGCCTGGGAACCCTGCAGCCCAATGGCATCAATGTGGATTTCACAAGCTTCAAAATCTCCCCTCCCCCAACCGCATCCCAAAACCAGCCCAGCTCATCTCCACCTCCCTCACCTGTTTTTCCTCTCACCTCAAGCCACACCCCCATCTCCTATCTACGAACATCATCCTGCCCCCTTGACCTGTCCGTCCTCCCTGGACTGACCTATCTCCTCCCTACCCCGCTACCTACACTCACCTTTACTGGCTCCATCCCTGCATCTTCGACTTGTCTGCCTCCTCTCCACCTATCCTCTCCTCTATCCATCCTCTATCCGCCTCCCCCTCTCTCCCTATTTATTTCAGAACCCTCTTCCCCTCCCCCATTTCTGATGTAGGGTTTAGGCCCGAAACGTCAAGTTTTCCTGCTCCTATGGTGCTGCTTGACCTGCTGTGTTCATCCAGCCCCATGCTTGTTATCTCAGTTTTAGATCCCAGTGGGTAGAAGTTCAAAAAGGTACATAGCATCATATCAGAACATCATTATATTTGGTCAGCAATCCATAAAAGAGGTGACAAATGGGGGGGATTTGTGCCCGTAGGTGGAAGGAGTGGTGGAGGGTTTACATTTTACCCTTGATAAGGTTGAATTTCAAAAGGTCTGAATTGAGATGCTCATTCTTTACGCCTAAGGGCTGGAGAATTACAAAGATGCATCAAAGAGCTTTACCTAGCACTGAGCAATTCCAAAGCAGAGAGCGAGATTCTGAATGGGGTGACAGCAGGGGTCTTACCAGCTTCCATTGTCAAGTAGCTCTTAAAATCCAGCAAAGGAATATAAGTGGTCATATCCAGTTTATATCATTTTCCTCCTTCCATTCCAGCAACGTAGCACATTTAAAAAATGGAGTGTGCTGAATTTACATGCACAGAAAAATATCACTTGGCCCAGCTGATCCAAATTGCTGATATCATACACTATGAGAATCTCCTCTAACCCGTCTTCATCTCACCCTATCAACAAATCACTCTATTACCTTCTCCCTCATATTTGTCTCTAGCTTCCTCTTAAATGAAGCAATATTATCTTCATCACACGGTGACTGCTTTCTTATTCACACCGCTCTCTGGCTAAACAATTTTCTCCTCCATTCCTGATTGGATCTCAACTGATTTTTTTCACAGAAGTGCCCTAGTCTGTTCACTCTCACCCAACAGTTATATCCTCTCAGTTTTGGAGTTACCTAGAATTAATTGGCTCCATCTTTTCAATTTAATAGACACAAAACCAAATTTACACTGAAAATGATATTAAACACACAGGAGATTCCCTGGTACGCTGATTAATCAGTAAAACTAAGGTAAAAGATAGATTAGAATTTTTCAGTGTTCTGGAAATGTCTTAAACTCAAAAGAGACAAGCTGAAGCAGAGCATAGACATCATCTTTCTCTTGGAACAAGACTATAGTGTCAGCCATGGATCTGTGGGGCCTACTCTCGCCTTTTCATCAAAGTCAAAAATCACATGACACCAGGTTACAGTCTAACAGGTTTATTTGAAAACACAAGCTTTCAGAGTCTTGCTCCTTCTTAGTGCCACACACCTGAAGAAAGAGCGAGGCTCTGAAAGCTTGTGTTTTCAAATAAACCTGTTGGTCTATAACCTGGCATCGTGTGATTTTCGATCTTGTCCACCCCAGTCCAACACAGCACCTCCGCATCATGGCCTCATCCAAGTGGTGGACTTCAGCCACATTCCTAAGGCCGAAGCATGAAAACCAACGCAACACTTACAGCACAGCATTGAGGAAGGCTGCACTGTCAAGGATGCAAGCTTTCAGATATGGTGTCGAACTGAGGCAACTTGCTCATCTAGTATCTTTGAATAACTGCAGACGTTGTCTGTAATATTACAAAAATTGATTTTGCAAACAATGTACAGAGGATCCCATGAGGCATGTTTTGACAGGGGTGTAAATATAGAGGCCAGTGTCTCAATAGGTGACTCCATTGAAGATGACTCAGGACTGTACATTCTTTGGTGCACTTTTCAGGAGATTTTGCTCATGTAGCAAACATCACAAAACCCAGACTGATGGAATGTTGCTGCTTGGAATACTGACTAAACTCAACTAATTTGGGATTGATGGTTTAAGAATTCATCATTTATTTTTATTTATTCATAGAATGAGGGTGTCTCTGTTTAGGCCAGCACTTATTGCCCGTCATTAATTGCCCAGAGGCAGCCAAGAGTCAACAACATCACTGTGGATTTGGCGTCACATGTAGGTCGGACCAGGTAAGGATGATAGGTTCTGAGGAAGGGTCATTCGACCTGAAACATCAACTCTGATTTCCCACCATAGATGCTGCCAGACCTGCTGAACTTTTCCAGCAACTTATGTTTTTGTTCCTGATTTACAGCATCCGCAGTTCTTTCAGTTTTTGTTATTAATTGTCAGTTTCCTTCCCTAAAGGACATTAGTGAACCAGCCGGCTTTTCTAAAAATCAACAATGGGTTTTGTGGTCAACATTAGACTCTTAATTGCAGATTTTTTCTTGAGTTCGAACTCTATAATCTGCCATAGCCATATCCTGCTACTTTCTAAAACCTTGTGAAGTTTGCATTTAACATTTATCTTGAACCCATAAGATTGTAACAAATACGCCTTTTGGGCCCCTCAAAGCTGTTGCACCTTTCAAGGATCATGGTTGATCCAACATTCCTCATGTTCACTTTTCTGCATTTTTGTTGTAGCCTTTGATTCCCCAATTGTTCAAGAATCTATCTATCTCAGTTTTAAATATACACAAGGACTCTGCCCACACAGCTCTCTGTGGCAAGGAGCTCCAAAGACTCATGACCTTCTGAGAGAAGGAATTCCTCCTCATCTCAGTTTTAAATTGGTGTCCCTTTATTCTGAGGTTATCCTTTCTGCGTCTAGGCTCTTCCATGAGAGGAATTCCTCTCAGCATTTATCCTGTCAAGCCCCTTAAGAATCCTTTCAGTCTCAATGAAATCACCTTTCATTCTTCTAAACTCCAGTGAGTCCCAATCTGTTTAATATTTGCTCATAAGGCAATCCGTCCATACTGGGCATCATCTTATTGAACCTTTTGTGTTTAACTTTAAATTCTATTTGCTTCATCAGTGATAAATAAACTGTCTGCTCATGGAAGCTGCAAAGGAAATTGATTGGGTGGCTCATTCAAACTGGTTTCTGAATCAGCAGGGGCTAATGCAAATCTCAGGAAAGACAGGAAATAAAAATACAACGGCTTCTGCTCATGCGCGGAGGAAGTAGCAAGGAGCCCAGCTCAACAAAGTACTCCGCTGTGCATTTACCTAGTTATCTGGTAGGGTGGAGCTAATGTTTTACTAAAGAAAGGCATATATTGTCCAAATTTTTCATCTTGTATTCATCAGACAGGGCAGATTAAAAGTAATTTAAAAACTTAACAAATGCCAGGCAAGAACAAACCTTTTCACACAATGTGTAGTTAGCGTCTCAAAAGTACTGCCTGGAAGGTGGAGGCAGGTTCAATTGAAGCATTCGAGAGAGCAGTGGCTGACAATTTGAAAAGAAACAATGAGTGAGGTTTTGGAGAAAAGGCCAAAGAACCACACTAAGTGACTATGCTTATTGGCTAACCAGTATAGACACAGTTGACTGAGTGAGAGATAACAAGCATGGGGCTGGATGAACACAGCAGGTCAAGCAGCATCATAGGAGCAGGAAAACTTGATGTTTCGGGCTTAGACACTTCATCAGAAAAGGGTCTAGGCCCGAAACGTCAAGT
>JAHRHZ010000016.1:62320324-62375582 GCA_024137785.1 Ginglymostoma cirratum | reverse complement strand
CTTCATCAGAAAAATCTTTTTTCTGATGAAGGGTTTAGGCCCGAAACGTCAAGTTTTCCTGCTCCTATGATGCTGCTTGACCTGCTGTGTTCATCCAGCCCCATGCATGTCTCCTTCTGCGCTGTGACTACCGGAGCTGTGTACAATGTTCTGAAACTGACACATTCACTCCATTAGCAGAATGGGAAAAAAGACATAGCCAGTCTCAGTGATGCTAACACGTTGCTGTCACTCTGCTGTGATCCAAACTCCAAACCGCAGAAAGTCTTCAGGAAAAAAGGAGTCAAATCCTGCCTAGGGTGCTGACCTCTGATCGATGGTCATTTAGCTACTGTGCACTATCTGTTCAAGCTGTAAGGATTTTCTATTTGGATGCTTCTCATCCAGTTTGTGAAATCTCCCCTCCCATCCCCAAGCCCAGGATTCCTGTATGTGTCTCTTTGATGTGCAGTCTCCTGTATGGGCCAAAGGAAATCACTTTTCTGTCTTCTTCCATTCACGGATGCAATCCTGACAAATTGCTGCCAGAAGCTGATCACAGTCATAGAATAACAGAGGACAGAATGAGTTCATTCGGTCCACTATACATTGAGCTCTCATTTCCCTTAGCAGCTGATCTTTGGAGAACTGAAATAAATTCACATGATGTGGACAAGTGAAACCATTATCTCTGGATCCACGAGACAAGGTTTAGAGGGGTGCAGTAAATTATTCCTATGCCCATTGCCTCATAACATTTGAGTCAAAGGGAAATGTACATTTCTGCTTCACTTGTCATTCCTTTTTCACATTGTTTTGCCCAGAAGGTTGGAATATTTGACTGCTTTCTCTGTCTCTATACATCCTTCATGCTTACCTGTCTACTTTCTACAGTACGTCATTGTGTCAAAATATTCCTGCGTGTGTAAACTGCTTTCACCTGAGTGCAAGGTTAGACTATACACAATATTCACAGCAAGAAACAGGTCAGATAATATATCTGGTCTATGCCAGTATTTTTAACACTCAAGTCTCCTCACATTCTGCTCATCTCACATTTTTGCAATATCTTTTCATTCCTTTCTCCTTCATGAACTTTCTTAGCTTACCCTCAAATATATTAACCTCAAGTTTTTTGCCTCAAGTACTCAATGTGCAAACTTCAGTTGCATGTTATTCCTGCTGCAAAATGTGTTTACATGCTGTTAAACCTTGACAATATTTATATTCATCAAACATCTTAAATAAACTGCAGATTAAGGCGTGTCATCTTTTGGATCTGTCATCAAAAATCTTGTAGCAATGGTTCAAAGGAAGAGCAGGAGAGTTCATTTCAGTTCCCCAGTTAATGTTTATCTCCCTCAAAAGGTCACCTGGTCATTGTCACGTTGGTGTTTGTTGGAGCTTGCTGTTCACAGATTAGTTGCTGTGTTTCTTACACTGCAACAGTGGGATCACTTAATTGATTTGGGATGCTCTGAGTTTATGAAATAAGAGTTGTAAGTGCAGTTTCCTTTGCTTACACAAAACCGTAAGACCATAAGAGAAAGGAGCAACATTAGACCATTCAGCCCACTGAGTCTGCTCTACCATTGGATCATCGCTGATATGTTTATCAACTCCATTCTCCTGCTCTCTCTCCCCGTAATCAAGATCTCTGTCTTAAATACACTCAATGACTTGGCATCTGTGGCAAAGAGTTCCATAGATTCACCACCTTCTGGCCAAAGAAATTCCTCCTCATCTCAATTCTACTCCTGGTTGCAGTAGGTCTGGAATGGGGGTTCCTGGTTACAGATGAAGCGAAGGCGGAGCCAGTGACTGCTGGTTGCCAGGTGATTGTGTGTTCAGCATGGCGCCTGCCATCGGCAGCGATATTGGTGTGGTGGGCCCAGCTGTGTAGAGATGGCATCTAAGACGTGGTGACTCCTACATTGTTGGCTCTGGCACAGGCAGTGCTGAGGCGGTGGAAGAGGGGTGGCAGCTGTCACTGGTAAGCATGCTCAGGGCTCAGAACTCTCTCTCAGTTACATGTTTTGATTATTTCCATCTTCGACTATTCGAAATGGCGCCAGATTTTGGCGACAATTGAAGCTTTTCACTGTAATTTGCTGCACTATTCATTGTAAAATGTAAGCGCCAAATGCTCTTCCTCTACGATAACGTCCAACACTGGAGACCCCAAGGGTGCACCCTGAACCCCCCACTATACTCCCAGACTGAGTAGCTAACTTCTGACCAAACGTCATCTACAAGTTCGCTGATGATACCACTGTGGTAGGATGGATATCAAACAACAATGAGTCAGAATTACAGGAAGGAGATAGAGGGCTTGGTGATGTGTGGCAATGATAACAACGTCTCTCTCAATGTTGGCAAAACGAAAGAACTGGTCAGGAAGAAAGGAGGAGAACATGTCCCCATCTACATCAATGGAGTAGAGGTTGAGAGGGTTGAGAGCATCAAGTTCCTAAGAGTGACGATAATTAGCAACCTGTCCTGGATGAAGATGCAATGTCACAATGGCTCTTCTTCCTCAGGAGGCTTAGGAATTTGCAATGTCCATAAGGACCCTCATTAATTTTTACAAATGCAACACAGAAAGCAGACTATCCAGGTGCATAATGGCTTGGTATGGTAACTGTTCTGTCCAGGACCATAGGAAACTACAGAAGGTTATGTGCACAGCCGAGATCATAATGGAAGCTAACCTACTCTTCCATGGACTCGATTTACACTTCTCATTGTCGCTAACATCATCAAAGACCCCTCCCACCCCAGAAATGCTCTCCTACAACATCTTCTGTTAGGCAGAAGATGCAGAAGCTTGAACACACACAACACAGGCTCAAAAACAGCTTCTTCCCTGCCATTATTAGACTAATGAATGTACTCTCTAACTTCATGTAATGTTGATCTTGTTAATGTTGATTTTGCTTTGTGCACCTCCTGTACAACATAACCTGTATGTCTCACTGTGTCTAAGCAAGCCATGATCTGTCTGTCCTTGCTTGCTACGATCTGTCTGTACCGCTTGCTAGCAAAACTTTTCACTGTCTTAGGTACACATGACCACAATAAATTAAAAATAAACAATAAATCATTCAATTTTAACTTAAAGGGTTGGTCCTTCACCCTGAGGCTGTGCCCCTCAGGTCCGAGTCTCTCCTACCAGTGGAAACGTTTGTCCATGTCCACTCTATGTAGGCCTCTCAGTATTCTGCAACTTTCAATCAGGTATCCCCTCATCCTTCTAAACTCTATTGAGAATAGACCCAGAGTCCTTAACCATCTTATCATATCTCGCAACCTCCTGTGTGGAACCTTGTCAAAGGCCTTCTGGAGCTCCAAATAGATCAAATCCACATGCTTTCCTTTGTCTAACTTGCTCATTACCTCCTCAAAGATTTCTAACAGATTCATCAGGCATGACCTCCCCTTGATGAATCCAAGCTGACTCAGTTTTACCATGCACCTCCAAGTAGCCCACAATCTCATCCGTAATAATAAACTCTAAAGTCTAACCAACTATCAATGTCAGGCTAACCATCTCACAGTTTCCTGCCTTCTGCCTCCTTCCCTTCTTAAACAGGGGTGCTGTGTTATCCATTTCCCAGTCGCCTGAACCCTTCCTGATTCCAATGATTCCTGAAAGCTCACCACCAATGTTCCCATAATTTCCTCAGCTATCTCTTTCAGAACTTAGAGTGTAGTCCATCTGATTTGAGTGATTTATCCACCTTCAAACCCTTTAGCTTCCCCAGCACCTTCTCCTTAGTGATGGTCACCACACTCACCTTTGACCCCTGACTCTTTTGAAGTTCTGGTATGGTCCTGGTATCTTGCCACTATGGAAACTATTCAACCCCTCTGCCATTTATTTTATCCCCATTCCGACTTTTCCAGCCTCATTTTCCAGCCGTCCAATGTCCATTCTTGCTTTTCTCTTACCTTTTAGATCTTTCGTTTTGCCAAGATTTCTGGATCTACAAATTCTGAGCTCATGTTTTCTTCATGATCAAGGGTTCGCAGTTAAAGTCCTGCTACCATCTTTTCACAGAATCATAGCATGGTTACAGCATAAAGAAGAACCATTCTGCCCATTGTGTCTGTGCCGGCTTCCTGAACGAGCTATTCACTCAGTTCCATTCTCTTGCCTTCTCTACACAGCCAGCACACAGTGTCCCTCTCTAAATAACCATCCAATTCATTTTTGATAGGCTTGATTGAACCTGTCTCGTTCACACTGTCAGGCAGCACATCCCAGATCCGAACCACCATGAAAATGCTTTTCCACATTTCACTGCTGCTTCTTCGAATCACTTTAAATCTGTACCCTCTTGTTCTCTAGATCATTCCCGCCCTGCCTACTTGGCTCAGCCTCCTCATGATTTTGAATACTTTTACCAAATCTCCTCTCATCTTTCCTTCATCACGGAAAACTGTCCCAAATTCTCCAACCTTTCTGATAGGCTGTGTTAAATTCCAGTGCTGACATACCCTGATACAGGACCATGCGTACCAAAATGGTTAAGCTTCCAAAATTTTTCACAATTACAGTTAAGACAAGCCCCAATGCAAAGGAAAGATCACATGGCAGAAGAAACCACTAATGACCAACAAATTGAAAATCCAAAGATAAAATGTCATTGTCTTATATGAGATGCTCAGCTGGTGCATTATTACTGTAAGTACATGAAATACAAGCCCTCAAGGAAAATACATTTTGTTTTCATACCAGATAGAAAGGATTATTGCATTAATACAGGAGCCCCGCTTCAGATATAATGCCACCCTACAGCTACTGACGACAATTTTTGTCTCTCCTTTTACCACTGAACGGTGGAAGGAAAAAAGTTCAGGATCTGAAAATGTAAGTTATCGGCTGAATTTATGAGGAGTTCTTCTCTCTCGTTTCCTCAGGTTTTCAAGAGATCAGCTTCATTGCACAATGACCTCGCACTCCACTGAGTGCATCAACTCACACTAATGGACTTCACGTCACAGCAGAAATGACAAGAGTCCTGAGGCATAAACTCATTCTCTGATGAACCTCTCAAGGCAGGGGTCGTGAGTTGGTGAGATGATCAAGCCACAATTTGGAATATGGTGCAAAAGCTAAACAAAAGATTACGTAGAATTGACCTACTCAGGGCTTTCAGATCCAATTGCAATTTGTTGGTTTTAACCTGTATATTTGAGGACAGCGAAACCACACCGACAGCAGAAGGAATTTAATACGTGCACTTCCAGACCTCACTAATATCCAGAGATAATAGGAACTGCAGATGCTGGAGAATCCGAGATAACAAGGTGTGGGGCTGGATGAACACAGCAGGCCAAGCAGCATCATAGGAGCAGGAAAGCTTGACGTTTCAGGCCTAGATCTGATGAAGGGTCTAGGCCTGAAACATCAAGCTTTCCTGCTCCTATGATCTCACTAATATCCAGCCTGGGTTACAACTGCTCCAGTCTTTGCCTTTGTCAATCCTTACTTCCTCTCTCCTGGTCAGGAAATCACCTGCCCAGTATTGTGGTGGTCTGGACCATTCTATCCCAAGTTCTATAAAATTCACAGGTGGAAACATGCACAGAAAAACAGCCGAAAGGTTAAATATCGAAGGCAAAGAGGAAATAAATGTAGTCACTGTTGTAATGTAGGAAGTGTGACAGCCAATTAACGCAGAATGATGTCTCACAAACAGCAATGTGACAAAAGACCAGATTGGTCACAGACATGTTCTTGATGTTCTGAACTTTCCTTGCTGGATCAAAGGATTGGCTGGGTTGTCGAGGCTGGTACACGGACTGTCAAATCTATCGCACCATCAATTGACTTGCGCCATTTAGCTTGGGTTGACTTTGCAAGGAATTGACACAAACACCAAAGACCAATTATGCTCCTTCCTTCTTGCAAATGTTTATGCGTACATGAAGGGTGGGAGTTCTGCTGGTTTTCTAAACTAGGCAAAATCCAGGCTTGGGATGAAAGGTTGCAAGTACAATTGTGCCATAGAAGGACAGGCAATGAATGTTTCCAACAAGAGAGAATCTAATCTAATCTTCCTGACATTCAATGGCATTGATGAGGCAGTGGCATCAGAACTGATGAAGAGTCACTGGACCCAAAACATTAACTGCACTTTCTTCCCCTAGACACTGCCAGACCTGTTGAGTTTCACTGGCAATTTCTGTTTTTATTTCAGATCTCCAGTATACGCGGTTCTTTGTTTTGTGATGACAGATGGTGAAATTTGGTTTCAATAAAAACATCTGGAATAAAAATAAAACTAGCCTAATGCCAATAATGTGACCATTGTCATTTACCATAAAACTCATTTCTTTTCCTCAAGGACAATCTGCTGACCTTACTTGGTTTTCCCTCCATGTGAGTCCCAACCCACAATCATTTATGGGGCTGACTCTTAACTGTTCTCTGAGCAATTGGGGATCAACAATAAATGCTGCTGTTATCGTATGAGCAATTTCTAAAAAGGTGTTAAAGATGAATTCCTCTTATAAATGTAGAAGGGGCTACCACTGGAATCATAACAGAACTGTACCAGCCTTCGAAATGCAGCAGCTACAAATGAACTGGCTCACTACCACCTTCTCCAGCGCAATTACAGATGGGCAATAAATGATGGCCCAAATAGTGATGTCCAAATCCCATAAATATATTTACCATGGCACAATTTCAAAGAGTGAGGCAGTTTGCCTGATACACTGACCAATAGTTATCTGTCTACTAACACCTAAACAAAATGATTCATTTACCTGCTGTTTAGGCTTTCGCTGTTTACTACATGATGAGAGCAGCAACACTTCAAAAGTACTCCATTACGGATCATGAGGTTAGACAAGGTATTATCTAAATGTAAAAAATCTACATCTCTTTAAATAGGTACTGCAATTATTTAACAAAAAATGGAGGACAAAAACAGCAAAAGGTGAACATAAGTCAAGTTACAAAATATTTACTATTGAAAGAATCAAATGATGGGTTTCATGATGAACTGAATGGATATAATGAACAGCAATGTTTACTATTACATCTGCCATGCATTCATACCATGCTTCACAGGAACTAATGAATAGAAGAGTATTGTTATCTTACTCAGGCTCCTTTGATATTTGACTTTGCTTTCATTACAATCATTTGACTGGCCTTTCATTGAATTTATTGTCCTTTGTGGAGTCCGATTTTATAGGAATCGCAGCATCTTTCATCCTCCCAACTGTAATGTATCACAACTCATTGGCTGGGCTTCAATGAGTTGAAAAGTTCTGTAGTCTTGTGAAGGAGATCAACAAACAGGGAAAACTTCTATTGTTGGTCGTGCCTTACGTTAAAAGGAGGGATATATTCCAAACTGTGCAATATAAACACACTGGTCTGAATTGTCTCCTCTGGCAACAAGCACTTGTTTAATATGGGATGTTTGGAGAGCACACCATGGGAGTTAGTGCATGTATTTAAGCAAGTAAATGACAGTTTTGCTGGAAGACCACAGACTTGAATCATTAACCCTGTTTTTTCTCAATACTGCCAGATTTGCTGAATATTTTCTGTATTTACTTAAGGATTTCTACGACGTCACACCGAGAAAGAAATGCAGCCTTAGCAGATATGCAACCACAGTGGATTATTTAAGAAAGTTAGACTTGGGGTGATGTCTATTTCTCTAATGTCACTGGGCAGTAAGCTAGGAATTCCCTTCCTAACAGTACTGTGGGAAGGTTCAATATTGAGAATTAGGAACAGAACAGAGCCATTCAGCCCCTTGAGCCTGCTCTGCCATTCAGTATGTTTACAACTCACTGCGTTTGGAATTGCCCTTTCCCATCTCCTCCCAACAACCCTTGACTTGCTGATCTAGCAAGAATATATCTACCTTTTTCTTCAAAATATTTAATGGCGGTCTCTCTGAGGCAGAGACTTCCAAACTCACACAAAACCCAATAAAGAAGAAACGAAACTGTCTCACCATCTCAGTTCTAAGCAGGAATTTCCTCATTTTTGAACAGTGCACCTTACTTCTGGAATCATACACATGAGGAAGCAACCTTTCCCCATTTCTCTTGTCAAGATCATTCGGATTTTATAAACTTCAACCAAGTTATTTCTCATTCTTCTAAACTCCAGTGGAAACAAGCTCAGTCTGTCCAAGCTTTCCTTATAAGACAACAAATTCATTCCAGAAATCAATCTAGGAAACCTTCTATTAATAGACTCCAATCCATTTACATTGTACCTTAAATAAGAAAACCAAAATGCGCACAGTAACCAAGATATGGTCTCACCAATTCCTGTATAACTGAAGCATAACATCGTTTCTTTTATGTTTAATTCTTCTTGTAATAAAAGATAACATTCCATGAGCCTTCACAATTATTTGCTGTACCTACATACTAACAGTTAGCAGCTCAATCACTCTGCACTTTGGAATTACAAAGAAGAAAGAACAAAGAAAATTACAGGCACTTCGGCCCTCCAAGCCTGCACCAACATGCTGCCGGTCTCAACTAAAACCCCTTGCCCTTCCAGGGACCGTATCCCTTTATTCATATATTTGTCAAGACGCCCTTTAAAAGTCACTATAGTATCTGCATCCACTACCTCCCCCGGCAGCGAGTTCCAGGCACCGACCACCCTCTGTGTAAGAATCTTACCTCATACATCACCTTTAAACCTTGCCCCTTGCACCTTAAACCTATGCCCTCTTGTAACTGACTCCTCCAACCTGGGACAAAGCCACTGACTGTCCGCTCTGTCCATGCCCTCTACAGTGATTCTCCATTTAAATGACACTCTGCTTTTTTTATTCTTCTTTCTGAAGTGGCCAATCTCACATTTTCCCACAGTATACTCCTTCTGCCAGATCTACCTATATCCATATCACCTTGGGCAAGATGGCAGTGCTGGCATGGTACGTAGCTATAGTCATACCTTTTGCAATGATGTGCTGAGCTCCCCTGATGTTGAGTATGGGAATAATTGAGGAACCTTCTCCTCCAGTCAGTTGTTAACATCACTCATAACTGAATGTGCAAGGACAGAAAATTGTTTAAGACCAGAAGACCATACGATATTGGAGCAGATATCAGGCCATTTGGCCCATTGAGTCTGTTCTGCCATTCAATCATTGTTGATAAATTTCTCAACCCCATTCTCCCGCTTTCTCCCTGCAACCCTTGATCCCCTGATAATCAAGAACCTATCCATCTCAGTCTTAAATGTACTCAATGACCTGGCCTCCACAGCTTTCTGTGGCAGTGAATTCCATAGATTCACCACTCTCTGGCTGAATAAGTTTCTCCTTATCTCCGTTCTAAAAGGTCTTCCCTATACTCTAAGGCTATGCTCTCGGGTCCTAGTCTCTCCTATCAAGGGAAGCATCTTCTCAACATCCACTCTGCCCAGGCCATTCAGTATTCTGTAAGTTTCAATTAGATACCCCCTCATCCTTCTAAACTCCAATGAGTATGGTCCCAGAGTCCTCAAACGTTCCTCATATGTTAAACTTTCCATTCCTGGGACCATTCTCGTAAACCTCCTGTGGACCCGCTCCAGGGCCAGTACATCCTTCCTGAGATATGGGGCCCAAAACTGCACACCTTACTCCAAATGTGGCCTGACAAGAGCCTTACAAAGTCTCAGTAATATATCCCTGCTTTTATCTTCAAGTCCTTTCAAAATAAATGCCAACATCGCATTTACCTTCCTAACTACTGACTCAACCTGCAAGTTTACCTTGAGAAAATCCTGGACTAGAACTCCCAAGTCTCTTTGCACTTCAGACTTTTGAATTTTCTCCCCATTTAGAAAATATTCCATGATCTTATTCTTCTTACCAAAGTGCATGACCTCACACTTTCCGACATTGTACTCCATCTGCCACTTTTTTGCCCACTCTCCTAACCTTTCCAAATCCTGCTGCAGCCTCCCCACCTTCTCAATACTACCTGTCCCTCCACCTATCTTTGTATCATCTGCAAACTTGGCCAGAATGCCCACAGTTTCTTCATCTAGATCATTAATGTGTAAAGTGAAAAGTTGTGGTCCCAGCACTGACCCTTGAGGAACACCACTTGTCACCGGCTGTCATCCTGAGAAAGACCTTTTTATCCCCAAACTCTGCTTTCTGCCAGACAACCAATCTTCCATCCATGCCAGCACCTTGCCTCTAACACCATGGGCCCTTATCTTACTCAGCGGCCCCCTGTGCGGCACCTTGTCAAAGGCTTCTTGAAGTGCAGGTAGGTAACATCCATTGGCTCTCCTTGGTCTACCCTGCTATTTACTTCCTCAAAGAATTCTAACAGATTTGTCAGGCATGACCTCCCCTTGATGAAACCATGCTGACTTTGCCTACCTTACCATGCACTTCCAAATATTCAGAAATCTCACCCTTTACAACAGACTCTAAAATCTTACTCAAGACCAAGGTTAGGCTAATCGGCCTGTAACTTTCTGTCTTTTGCCTTACTCCATTTTTAAACAGGGGTGTCACATTAGTGATTTTCCAGTCCTCTGTGACCCTCCCTGACTCTAGCGATTCCTGAAAGTTCACCACTAATGCTTCCATTATCTCTTCAGCTATCTCCTTTAGATATCTGAGGTGTAGTCCATCTGGTCCAGGTGATTTATCTACCTTCAGGTCAATCAGTTTTATTAGCATCTTTTCCTTGGTGATGGCCACCATATTCAGCTCTGCTCCTTGATTCTCTTGAATTTTTGGGATATTACTCATGTCTTCCACCATGAAGACTGACACAAAGTAATTATTCAGCCCCTCAGCCATTTCCTTGTTCCCCACGACTAGATCTCCACCATCATTTTCCAGTGGTCCAATGTTCACTTTTGCCTCTCTTTTGCCCATTATATACCTAAATAAACTCTTACAGTCTTCATTTATATTACTGGCTAGCTTACCCTCATATTTAATCTTCTCCCTCCTCATTTCTTTTTTCATTGCCCTCTGGTGGTCTTTGTAAGCTTCCCAGTCCTTTGGTTTCCCACTGCCGTTCGCCACATTATGTGTTTTTTCTTTTGCTTTTATGCTATCCCTGACTTCCATATTCAGCCACGGTTGCCTCATCGTCCCTGTACCATGCTTCTTTTTCCTAGGGATGAATTTTTGCTGCTTCTTCTGAATTACTCCCAGAAACTCCTACCATTGCTGTTCCACAGTCATTCCTGCTAGGCTCTTCTTCCAGTCAATTCTGCCCAGCTCCTCCCTCGTACCTCTGTAGTTGCCTTTATTCGGCTGTAATACCATTACCACTGATTCTATCTTCTCCCTCTCAAATTGCAGAGTAAACTCTATCACCTTATGATCACTGCCTCCTAAAGGTTCCTTTACCTTAAGCTCCCTTATCAATTCTGCCTCATTGCACAACACTAAATCCAGTATTGCCTGTTCCCTTGTGGGCTCCACCACGAGCTGCTCCAAAAAGCCATCTTGTAGTCATTCCACACTCCTTTTCTTGCAATCCACTACCAACATGATTTTCCCAGCCCACCGACATATTGAAATCCCCCATGATCACTGTGACTTTGCCTTTTTTACACACCTTTTCTACCTCGTGGTGTACCTTATGCCTCAGCTCCTGACTACTGTTTGGAAGCCTGTACACAACTCCAGCTATGGCTTTTTTACCTTTGCGGTTCCTCAATTCTACCCACACGGATTCTACACCATCTGACCCTACTGCGTTTCTTCCTATTGATTTAATTTCATTTCTCACTAATAATGCAACCCCACCCCCTCAGCCCACCTGCCTATCCCTTCGATAGGACGTGTATCCTTGGATATTCAGTTCCCAATCCTGATCCCTTGCAGCAACATCTCCGTGATGCCTTCCACGTCATACTTGCCAGTTTTGATCTGCGCCACAAGCTCATTTACCTTATTCCTTACACAGTGTACATTCAGATATAACACCTTCAGTCCTGTATTAACCATCTGTCTTCACATTTTCATTCATTTTCCGAGTGTTTGATTTCTAGCCCTTTCCAAACACTCTGTCCTATTTGTGTCTGTGCTGGAGACTTTAATAACCTCTCCTGAGTTCTCCTCCCCTGTCATTTCTTTCATATTTTTCTGCGTAGTGTAATTCATCACAACAGATGTTAACCTGCTGCTTTGTTTCCCACTGGGCAAGTTTCACCATTCCCTTCCCGCCCCCACTTCCTAGTTTAAAGTCCTGTTGACCAGCCTATTTACCCTTTTTCCTAGGAGATTGGTCCCAGCTCGATTCAGGTGGAGACTGTCCCAACGGTACAGATATTTATTTGTTGTGGGATCACTTAAATCTGTCACTTCCTGCCTCTACTGTTTAGCATGCAAGTAGTCTTGAGTTGGTGCTTGACCAGATTGTTACTTTATGTATGTATGATGCTGCCCCTAGCACATGGAGAAGTGACGGCCTAGTGGTATTATTGCTGGACTGTTAACCAGAGGCCTAGATAATGTTCTGGGGACCAGAGTTTGAATCCCACCATGCCAGATGGTGGAATTTGAATTCAATAAGTATCTGGAATTAAGGGTCTAACAATGGCCATGAATCCATTGTCAATTGTCAGGAAAAACCCACCTGGTTCATTAATGTCCTGTTGAGAAGGAAACTGCCATCCTTACCTGGCCTGGCCTTCAATGTGACTCCAGACACACAGCAATGTGGTTGACTCTTAACTGCCCTCTGGGCAATTAGGGATGGGCAATAAATGCTGCCTAACCAGCGACGCCCTCATCCCGTGAATGAACAGAGAAAAAAAAATGTCCTCCAACACTCTACTTTGAACGAGGATTGATCCCCTGTTTTGAAGGTGTCATCAAGTGCTGAATATACTTGACCATTTGTTTACAGATTGTGCTTGAATACAACTCTAATGCTGCTGATGGCAAAGGCCTGCTGTGTTCATCCAGCTCCACACCTTGTTATCACGCATCTTGGATGTCTGGATTTGAGTTGCTAGACCTAATCTCACTCCATTTCATTTGCTATGGTGGTAGTGTCGCACAACAGAATACAATGTGCCCTCAGTATGAAGTCAAGGCTAATCAGTGGTCACTTCTGCCAATACTGTCATGGGCACATTCTTCTGTGACAGGTAAATTGGTGAATGAGGGGTCAGGTAGAATTTTTTTTCCTCTAGTTAGGTCTCATACCATCTGCTGGAGGCTCAGTCTGACAGCTATATCCTTTGGGAATTCGCTAGCTCAGTCAGCTGCCAAACTACTTATGGTGACTGACATTGATATCCTCAACCTCGAATAATTATGGGTCCTAGACATCCTCAGCCCTTTAAGTGCTGCTGAAGATGGAGTTACCGATTCATCAGCCGAAGGAAGAAGATATGTGGTAATCAGCAGGAGGTTTCCTTGCCCATGTGTAACCTGATCCCATGAGACTTCATGGGGTGCGGGGTCAATGTTGAGGACTCCCAGAACAATCCCTGTTGCCTCTGAGCTATTGATGGGACAGGACATATCCAGGGATAATGTTCATGATCAAACAATGTGAGGTATGATTTAGCAGCTATAACTATGCCAGGCTGTTGCTTGACACATACGTGAGACAGCTCTCCCAATTTTAATGCCAGTTGCCTGATGTTAGTGAGGACCGCGCTGCTGAGTTGTCTGGGTGTGGATTTGGTTTCAGTATCTAAATTGAAGACAAGTTGTCTCTATGGCTTTGGTTGTTTGTATCGCAGATACAGCTACATCACCTGGACTGCAGGGTTTCACAAAAGTGTCTCACCTATACCCTCTCAAACACACTTTGAAATTTATAACAAATGTTCATAGAAATGTCACCACTCAGGAGGAGGCTATTTGAGCCATTTTCTGTATGCTGGCTCTCCAAATGAACATTATGACTTAGTGCCTTACCTTCTGCTTTCTCCAACACACATGGTTTCTATTCAAATAATCATTGAATACCCAATTTAACCTATCTTCCTACACTTCTAGACGGCATATTCCAGTGGATGAAATTTCAAAGACCAGAGTATCTGTTTTAGCAACATTGGTTGAGGGATATATAATGGCCAAAATGCACAGAAGAATTCCAACAGACCTGCTTATAGATCAGCCAGGCAGTTAGTTATTTTGCTGTAAATAAAAATTAAAATATTTAACACAGCCAGATGTGAAGTTATCAGAGAAGGGTTTCGAAATGAAGTTTCTCAGTCCAGTCGATGTGGTGCTGTATGTAGTCCAAAGGAATTAAGTGGGGAACTGTGTAGCAGGAAGGTAGGTTAACCTGTAGGAAACAACGATCAGAACAACATTAGGCTTGAAAAAAAAATTGAAAGGGCAGGACAAAGATACATGACTGGAACAAAACATTATTTTCAATTAGACTAAAAGGACCCAAATGAAAAAAGAAGAAAAATATTGGAAAAAGAGGTAGTGAACAAAGAAACATTGCAGACAAACATTAGTAAAATTTAAACAGCAGATGATTAAACATATTCCCACAAAATCTAAAGATTGTTTGACAAAAGCCTGAAGATCCTTAGTTGAATAAAGGAATGAACATTAAAGAGAGACTTACAATAAACACGCACATCAAACCTAAAGAAGAACAAAGACTTGTACTTCCATAAGCTCTCTCATGAAATCAGGATGCTTCAAAGCGATTCTTAGCCAATAAAAAGCTTTTGCAATGTAGTTGCAGGTTGTGATGTACAAATTACAAAAGCCAAGTGATGTACAATCGGATCCTATAAAGAATAATACGGTAATGAGGCAGGTAATTTTACCAGTTGAGGGATTATCAGGAGCTGATGCCCTGAGAACACGTTAGCAGAACCATAGTAAAATAACTGCACAGTATTGCATTACCAAGTCAAACTTTATTTACACATGAACAGTCCTTGGCTATAATACTGTCTCAAACTTTTTATGATAGCCAGGGCTCCCTGATTAGACCAGAGTCAAAGCCGCTGCCAGGGAACGCATATTCTATGTTGTCCAGCTGTCTGTCCTCATTACAATCACTGCATACAGAAAATATGGATTCAGAAGCTGAAAATCTTCAAAGAGCCTTAACTGGTATATACAGAAAGACATGTGCAAAGTGAAGTCAGGCATTTTAGATTCACATTAATGGCCACAGCTAATTCAAGAAGTAACCCAATTATTTGGGAAAACAACAGTCCTTTTGCATAAAGGTAGATGTGACAGCAAATGGATTTTTTTAAAAAATCTTTGCTATAATGGCACATGGTTTTAGAAGAATTGAAAAACTGGAAGTTGATTAATGGTTAGATAAAATAAAGTATTGGTTAGTGGGTCTTATTGGAGCAACATAAGCAGTATGTAGCCTCATTGGTTCTATCGCACATCTTAATAGATGTAGAGAGAAGACTAAGATATAAGGACACTCGCTATTAACATTCATCGATGAAAATAAGATTTGATGGTTGGTGGAATTTGATGATTAATTAGGAGATAGGCTTTAAGTTATGTCAAAAGATCACGGATGTGTGAGTACATTGGTAACAAAAGAACGAATGAAACAAGAAAAGGATCATTTTATCCCTCCAACATATTCTGTAACTCAGTAAGACTGGGCCTGAGCATTGTCTTCAATTCCTGCTTCCCATGGAACTGCATTCCCTGAGAAATCAAAATCTGAGATGTATTCAACACTGGAGCACCCACAATCGTTTGAGATAGAGAATTTTACAGCAGATCAATTTCTCCTCATCTCAATCCGAAATGATCAGTCCTTTATTCTGAGTCTGTGTCCCCAGGTTTTAGTTTCTCCAGCCATGGAAATAGCGTCCACTCTGTCAGTCTCTTCAGAATCTTATTTTTCAGTGATATCTCCTCTTATTCTTCGAAAGGTGAGAGAATATGAACACAAGTTGCTCAGCCTACTGTAATAAGGAAAATCTTGCATCAATTTGTTGAATGTTTGTAGTCCCACCTCCAATGTAATCTTTTTATAATATGGACATATTATGGAAAATAATATGGAAAATGACACTGTATAAAGTATTTCTGTTTTGGTTTCGCTGCACAATTGTCATGAAAGATTTTTATTCATGTATTTCAGTCCCCTTGCAATAAATGGCAAATAAGCTACTTGTCTCCAAATTTCTTGCTGTACATAGATGCTAAATTGCAGTGTTCCTTATATTTTTACACCCAACTCTCTCTGAGACAAAAACAGAAATTGCTGGAGAGACTCTGCAGGTCTGGGAGTATCTGTGGAGAGAAAGCAGAGTTAAGATTTTTTGTCCAGTGGCCCTTTTTCAGAACACTACTCTGTTTGAACACCAACCTTCGCTATAAAAACTGAAAGAACTGCGGATGCTGCAAATCAGGAATAAAAACAGAAGTTGCTGGAAAAGCTCAGCAGGTCATCAGATGCCATTTCCATCACCTCAGCGAGATGCCACCACCAGACACGTACTCCCCTCCCTTCCCTTGTCCACCTTCTGCAGGGACCGTTCCTTCCGGGACATCCTGGTCCACACTTCCTTCACCCCCAATACACCCCGACAGCCCTACGACACCTTCCCCTGTAACTGGCGAAGGTGCAACACCTGCCCATTTACCTCCTCCCTCCCCACTATCCAAGGGCCTGAACATACCTCCCAGGTGAAGCAACACTTCACCTGCACTTCCCACAATCTCGTCTACTGCATTCGCTGCTCACAGTGTGGTCTCCTCTATATTGGGGAAATAAAACGTAGACTGGGTGACTGCTTCGCAGAACATCTACGTTCTACTCGCAGCAAAGACTCCTAGCTACCTGTTGCCTACCATTTCAGCACATCACCCTGCTCCCTGGCCAACATCTCTGTCTCTGGCTTACTGCAGTGTTCCAGTGAAGCTCAATGCAAGCTGGAGGAACAACACCTCATTTTCCGATTAGGAACTCTGCAGCCCTCTGGACCCAATATCGAGTTCAATAATTTTAGGTCCTAAACTCTGCCATGTCCCAACTCCCTACCCCACACACCAGGCCTTGTTACCACATTACAACCACGAACAGTCCCCATTAACAACCATTCACCCTCCCAGTCTGATCGTCATCAACTCCTTTGTGTGTCCAACTGTTCTTCTGTCTCTTTAGGCTCTATCTTTTCATTTACTCCCTAACCCACCCCACTTCCTATTTTCTGCATACAAACTGACATTTTCCCAGCTACCATCAGTTCTGAGGAAGGGTCACCGGACCCGAAACGTTAACTCTGATTTTTTTTCTTCACAGGTGCTACCAGACCTGCTGAACTTTTCCATCAACCTCTGTTTTTGTGCCAACATTCACAAGTTTGGCTTAGACTGGAACCCATAATATCCCATTTTCTTCAGAAAAAAGAACACACTAATTGGAAATTCACATAATCTATAGCAAGATGTAGACCATAATTACTAATTTCATTAGTTGGTTAACTTTTATACGAAATGATTCAACTCCATGCAGCAATATAATGAAAGACATGAAAAGATTTACTAAAAAGTAAGAACTATAGAGATGATTGAAGTGTTGGAATACAAAATAAATCATGATGTAAAGAAGGTCAAGGAGCAAATTTCCATGCTATCATTCCACATGAGGCAGCAGCTGTGCTGTTGATGTAAGGGGGTAAAAGTCAAGGCTAAGAGAGCTGCAGAGGGCAGTAGCAGATCATCCAACTATTACGTCCCTTCTTCTGATGAAGAGTCACCAAACTCAAAACATTAACTCTGTTTATCTCTCCACAGATGCTGCCAGACCTGCTGAGATTCTCCAGCAATTTCTGTTTTTGTTTCACACTTCCTGTGCAGTTTGCTTGACACAGTCAGGCAGGAAGTATAAAGGGTTGTCTATTGATGCCCAACCCATGGATGCACCCTTTGAAATTGAAAATTCCCCAAACATTCGAGCTCCGGTTGGTCTCCATCACTAAGTCTTTTCCATATAAGCTATTCTTAATTTCAGATGCGTGCTATAACAATGAGAAGATGCTTCACCAATAGGAGAGAGAGAGAGACAGTTCTGTCTGCTTCTGTACCCCTAACAGTTTTGTTCTGAGTAGAATGGGCAGGAGAAAAGGCCCTACTCCCCTACCCTCTTTAAAAACTGGATAAATTAATCCATTGTTAACTTTGCTATTGAGACAAGCCATTGTTTAAACAATTAAGGTCGTTTGGCCTCGGACCGTCCCTGGACATCTCTGTTCTTCAAGGTAGTGTCCTCGACTCTGTCTTCTTCAATAATCTTCCCTCTGTCATAAAGTCAGAAGTGGAGATGTTTGGCACATTGTGGCTCCTCAAACATTGAAACAGTCATGTCCAAATGCAACAAAGACAATGCAACGATATTGTAGCTTTGCTAATAAATAGGAAATAATATTTGTGGGTAGTAAGTTCCAGGCAATAAGCATCTCCAACAAAAGAGAATCTAAAGATCTCCTCTTGATGTTCACTTGCATTGCCATCATTGAATCTGGGAGTAACTATGACCAGAAACAAATGGACCAGTGAAGAATACAAGAGCTGGACAAAGATAGGAATTCTCCAGTAAACACCTCAGCTCCTGACTCCTTAAAGCCTGTCCAACATTTACAAGGCTCAAGTCAGGAGTATGCTGGAACACCCTTCACTTGCCTGAATGAGTGCAGCTCAAATAACACTCAAAAAACTTGACACCGTCAAAGACAAAGCAGCTGCTTGACCTGTGGCACATCCACCACATTCAACAGTCACTCTTTCCACCTCTGCTCACTGTGGCATCAATGTGTACCATCTACATATGCACAGCAGTATCACTAGCAGGAATTCACCAAACCTCTCTGACAGCACCTTCCAAACTTACATCCTTTACCACCTGGAAGGACAAAGGCAGCAGATACATGGGAACACCATCACATGTAAGCTTCCCACTCACCATCCTGCCATTCCTTCACTGTTCAATATCCTGCAGCTCCATTGCGAACAACCCTGAGGGTCCGCTCACAACGCAAAGGCATTAGCGGTTCAAGAAGACAGCACATCATCCTCTCTCTTGGAAATTTAGGAGAAGCCAATAGATGCTGGCTCAGGCAATAATGCCTGCTTCTCATAAATGAAAGAAAAAAATTATGCTTGTGAAATTTCTGGCACCAGCAGCATCCACTATACAAAAACTGAAAGAACTGCAGATGTTGTAAATCAGGAACAAAAACAAAGTTGCTGGAAAAGATCAGCAGGTCTGGCAGTATCTGTGAAGGAAAAAACAGAGTTAATGTTTCGGGTCCGGTGACCCTCCCTCAGAATGTTCCAAGGAAGGGTCACCGGGCCCAAAGTGTTAACCCTGTTTATTCCTTCACAGATGCTGCCAGACCTGCTGGGCTTTTCCAGCAACTTCTGTTTTTGTAGCATCCACTATATAATCTTCTTAACATAGTAAAAAGGACAAAGGGATTTCATATTCAATTAGCAAACAAAATATCACATTGAACCACTTAAGGAGTTCTTAGATTTGATTTGATTGACTATTGTCACATGTACTGAGATACAGTGAAAAGCATTGCTTTGTGTGCTAAGCATACCCTGCCTAAGTACATCAGGGTAATAGAACAGAATGTAGAATATGGTCTTATCATGACAGAAATGTGCAAAGAAAACTTAACTTTAGGTTTGTTCGTAAGTCTGATAACAGCAGGGAAGAATATGTTCTTAAATCTGTTGGTACGTGTTTTCAATCTTTTTTGTATCAACTATCTGACGGAAGAGGGTGGAAGACAGGATCGTGTAGCCAGGGTGGGAGGGGTCTTTGATTATGTTGGTTACTTTCCAAGGCCGTGGTAAGTGTAGATGGAGTCAATGGAAGGAAGGCTGGTTTGTGTGATGGACTGGGCTGTGTTCACAACTCTCTGTAGTTTCTTGTGATCTTGGGAAGAGCAGTTGCCATACTAGCTGTGATGCATCTGGATAGGATGCATTCTATGGTGTATCTATACAAATTGGTAAGAGTCATTGAGGACATGTCAAACTTCTTTAGCCTCCTGAGGAAATAGAAGTGTTGGTGTGTAGCATCGATGTGAATGGGCAGGACAGATTGTTGGTGAAATTTATTCCAAAGAGCTTGAAGCTCTCAACCACCTCCACCTGAACACCATTGATACAGGCATAGGCACTTCCTCCACTCACAGTCATAGAGTTGTAGTGATGTACGGCAAAGAAACAGACCCCTCGTTCCAATCTGTCCATGCCAACCAGATATCCTAAATTAATATGGTCCCATTTGCCAGCATTTGGCCTATGTCCCTCTAAACACTTCTTATTCATATTCCCATCCAAATGCCTTTTAAATGTTGCAATTGTACCAGCCTCCACCACTTCCTCTGGCAGCTCATTCCATACGCGCACCACACTTTGCATGAAAATATGCCTCTTAGGTCCCTTTTAAATCTTTTCTCTCTCACCCTAACCATATGCCCTCTAGTTTTGGACTCCCCTACCCTGGGGGAATGATCTTGACTATTTACCCTATCCATGCCCCTCATGATTTTGTAAATCTCTGTAATCTCATCCCTCAGCCTCCGATCCTCCAGGGAAAATAACCCCAGTCTATCAGCCTCTCCCTATAGCTCAAACACTCCAACCCTCACAACATCCTTGTAAATCTGTCGATGCCCAGCACCATCATTTTGCTGACATTGATGTCTTTACACTATGCCATTAAGCTGTCTACCTCCTTCCTGTTCTTGTAGGAACAGGCAGTCAAAGAATTTAGCAGAGAGTTTTAAATAAGGTGAGAGATGTATGAATGTTTTGGAAGGGAATTCTAGATCGGAGGGCCTTAACTGCTGGAGGAGTTGCCAGTGATAGTAAAGAAATGAAAATCTAGGGGTACAAAAGGTCAGAAACAAGGGCAATGGGACCTCGGAGGTATTACAGAGATAGCAAATGTGCATTGAGGGAATTATGAAAAGCTACTCATTGAACCACATTGTGTTCCTTTGTGACATTATTCCTGCAGGTTTATAAGGAAGTGGTTACAGAAAAAGTCCATTACAATAAACGTCTAAAAAGTAGTCCTGTATTGATAACCAGAAGAAACTCTCAGTTGGGAGTAGTGCTACACTGTTAAAAGAGTTTAGACATTACTTCAATCTACAGTTTTCAGAGACACTGATTTAATTTGGAAAATCACTGCAACTTTTCCTTTCTTTTGTGGTTAGTCCATCACAGCTTCATTCGTATCAATCACCAGAGCTGCACAGATGGACAAGGTTTAATTTCAACATCAAATCCATTTTGCAAACAGTGAATTGACAGCACCTTCGCTTGGACAGACTCAACCGCCTGATCTGCCCAGTAGCTAACCTCTAGGACAAATTAAGGGAAAAGGAATGACAAACAGGCAGTGGCAACTAATCAATAAACGACAAGAGTTTGAATCTCCCAACCATCTTGATGCAACAGCACCCTGCAAAGACTTCAAGACTGTGGAATGGCCTGGGGAAAGTGAAAAAACACAAAGCATTCTGAAAATTTGATTTTACTCACTCACATCAACATTATCTCACAAACAACATAAAGAAATCATCATTAAAATCTATCCACACTAATTATGAAATAAAATACGAAATGCACATAAATTACATTGTCAATAACATGAGGTTTAAGCTTACTCGTAACTCACAGCTGAAAATAAAATGACGCCTATCACAGCAAACGAAAGTCTTTTTATTTTATTTATCCGAATGTCAAAGCTTCGTAATTGCTTTTAAATGTTCACTTTCTACTTTATCAACTCAATTACATTCTTCAATCAGAATTTTTGATTCTGTTTTTCTTTCTTGCTATAATTTCTCAGATTAGCGAACAATCGACAACCAATAAGCCAACCGTTCCTAACAGTAACAGCTCCTTAATGTAAACACTCTGGATGGTAGTCATCTGTCAACCCCCATGAGTGGGAAATGCTCTACATGTGCATTGGTTAATTTTTGTCCTGTTTTAGACCATCATACATTCGTTCATGAAAGGCATTTGTACCCTCACCCTCCTACATTTTTTTTGAGGGGGCTTAACAAATAAAGTTGAGAAACACCAGTACTTCTTTACGAAGACATTTTACTACCTTTTGGCATACCCCTAGCTCAAAAATCTCCGATCATAAATGTTGCTTCCACTTTTATTGGGAATAGTTGCTGGTGATGATTCCAGTTTGGCCTCTGATGCAACAATTGTTTTTTAACTCTGTACTATTGATGTCCCTTTTCACCTAACTCCATTATCCCTTTTGTAATTGAATTGTTTCTCTCTTCCAGCCTATCGCTGCCCTCCCTTTTTGTTCTATCCCTCTCTAACTCCATTCTTCCCCTGCCTCTGGCTGTGCATAAAACCTGTTACATCTCTAACATTTCTCCCAGTTCTTATGAAGTGTCATTGACTTGAAACATCGAACAGAATCTTACCAGATAGTTACTGAATATTCCACAGGTGGCTTCTAGGCACCACACTTCAGGCAAGATATGAAGACCATAGAAAGGAGCCAAGGAGATTTACAAAGCTTTCACTGGGAATGAGGCAGTTAGGTTCTATGGAGCGTTGGGAAAAGTTAGAACTATTTCTTTTCTGCAGTAACTAATTAAGCCTTTAAGAAAATCAAGACGTACTGAAGAATTTACAGCCAGTGAAGTCCTTTTGAAGTTTAGTCACTGGAATGTTGGAAATACAGGAGCCATTTTGCAAACAGAAAGCTCCTCCAAACAGCAATGGATGGATACTCTGTTCTTAATTGATATTGATAGTTCAGGTTACCAACAAAAACTTCCTTCTCCTCTTTCAAGCACAACCAAGGGATTGTGTACACTCTCCTGAGAGAGGAGACATATTTGAAATTTACGTCATATTTGAAAGACAGCACTGACAGAGTAACACTCCCTCAATACTGCTGTGGAGTGTTTGCTGTTATGACAGATCAAAGCCCCAAAATATTGTGGACATTTTTACCATTCCAAAATGTGTTTCTTTTAAAAGGGGGATCATGCAACAAAATTGGTTGGGGATGTAAACTAATTGGTTGTTTAGGGAGACAGAGGGAGAGGTCAATGGAATGTAACACCAAGCGCATCAAAAAAAAAACTTCAAACAGACTGTGAGCCCTAGTGACAATAAAGATAATGAGCGCTGACAAACACCTGCTCAATAGCAAACCATTATGTCCAAACTGCAGACATAATTTGTGTTTCCCCCTTGGAAGAATTCACAAGTTACAAGGGATAGAAATCCAGTTTCAACTCTACTGGAGTAGACTAGTGAGACTGAGCACTCTTGTTTGCACCCTCTCCTGGGTTTGAGTGTCAGTGTGCTGTGAAGGATCACATTCAAAAAACTATCTCCAAAATACCGCTAGTTACTCTGAATGCTGCGAGCGAGTTCAAAAAGGAATCAGGGCAAAGAAATTTCAATTAGTCTACAAAGCCAAAAATCTCAAAAATCATTCATTCAGCTGCCAATGTCAATCTCCAGCTCCAATTCAATAAGGGCTGCAATGCTGTCTGATCTGCTGTTTTTGAACGATTCAGGCAATGGATCAATTTTACCTTTCATTGTAACTTCCACTATTTTCTGGATTCTAATCTGTGCATACGTGGTTTGCGTAGTTAATTCTTCTTGTGTTCAGTGACTGATGAACTCTTTATTAATTTATGAAAGTATGGTTAAATATGCTCTTTTTAAAATGCAAGCTCATTTGGGTCTGGGAAGAAAGAGATGGAGTGTAACACCAAAAGCATCAAAGAAACTTCAAACGGAGTAGATTGTGAGCCCTTGTGATTGTAAATGAGCATCTGGTTAGACAAGAAATCCTTTTTAAATGAACCTTATTGTAATCGACGTAAGGAGTAGGTGACTAAAGAAGGGGAGCCAACTCAACCCTCCTTATCTTGGAACTCAGCAGTTTGGGGTATCCCATCAAAAACTGCAATAAATTGGAAAACCTCGACGTAACATTTGGGAGGTCTTGCTGTGATCTGAAGCCACAGACAAAACAAAATAATTGTGAGTTGGTAAATTGTTACTTTGAAACCTATTGCAAAGGAAAAAGTTGCAAAAAGTCTCTGTTGACTTTGCATTGCTACAGTACACACAATACCGTGCATTCTTAGCAGAATGAAGGGAAATTACATTTGAGGATTTAAAAGTTCCTATAGTCCTATCTATTTAAAAGATAGTACAATCTCACCATCTGTACTATCTTTTGACATTCTTAATTATCTGGAATCATGTTGCAATTATCTCCCCACCTACAAATTCTATGCCTGTGCACTTCCCTCCATTTCACCTGATGAAGGAGCAGTGGTCCGAAAGCTTGTGATTTCAAATAAACCAGTTAGACTATAACATGGTGTGGTGTGACTTCTGACTCTGACGTCATCTGAAGGAAGTGCCACTGATTACAGGCGGGAGACAGAGAAATGCTGGGAACCCTGATCAAGACAGAACTTTGCTGCTGAGGTGAAATGTGAGGCCAAGAAACCTGTGTGTTTTAATTGTTGAAGATCCATCCCAATCCAACACCGGCACCTCCACATTGTAATTGCTCAAATCTAGGGCATGTCCTGACCAAATACTGGAAGTTACGTGCAAAGCCTTTGGGCACACACACTCTATGCAGAAATGGGAGTCAGTCAGAGAGCATAACAAGTCAGGTTATAGCACTGGCAACAGATAAATGCTGCAAGCTAATTTAAAAAGTCAATCTGTGAATCCTTCTTAAATCATTGCTGAATGGGCTTTATTAAAAATTTATTCATGAGTTGTGAGCATTGCAGGCTGCCCCAGCATTAATAGCAAGTCCCTAGGTGCCCCTTGAGAAAGTGGTGGTGATATGCATCCTTGAACCACTTCAGTTCCACTTGCAGTATGTCCACCCATAATGCTGTTGGGGAGGGAATTCCAGATTGCAATTACAATCCTGAGACTTATCGGAATATTGCACTCCAGGGAAAGGTGGCCACATTTCACCACGATGAGGTGAGCAGGGATGTGGTAATCCTGAGGGGGCGCCTCGGTGGTTAGCACTGCTGCCTCACAGTGCCAAGGACCCGGGTTTGATTCCCTCAGGTGTCTGTCTGTGTGCAGTTTGCACATTCTCCTTGTGTCTGCATGGGTTTCCGCCGGATGCTCCAGTTTCCTCCCACAGTCCAAAGATGTGCAGGCTAGGTCGATTGGCCGTGGGAAATGCAAGGCTATTGGATAGCTTAGGGGGGTGAGTGTGCATGGGGTGCTCTTCGGAGAGTCAGTGTAGACTCAATGGGCTGAATGACCTGATTCCACACTGTAGGGATTCTATGATTCTATTCTATAATATCAGGACAACCGGGCTTCACTGTTGAGAAAAGACCTTGTCCTTGGTGCAGAATGTGCCAAGGCTGGTAAAAGGGATTGAAAGAGGGTTTACACCAAACCCCATTTATAAGGTGTATCTGGAGAGCAAACTTATGTTGGGACCAATAACCATGAAGCTGTACCCAAGTTGCCTTGGATGGGGTCAACCTGTCTTTCAACAATGACCTGGTGGATTCAAAGGTAACAGCTTTGCAAGTGGTCTTCAAGAGGTCATTGAGGCCATGAGACCAAATTGTTACAGGAGAAAAGGCCAGTCCATGGCCAGATAATTCCAGCCAGTGGAGGTTAAGGTAACACTTCAGACAGAATTTCCTCTGGTATGGAAACCTGAAAAACTAGAAAGATGCCAGCAGGTCATAAATGCAGCTCTGTTGCTCGCAAACCAATAAGCTGACTCACTGTTCCAAACATGAGTTGAGACTGTTCACACCCAACGTTAAGGCAAAGGTAGCCTATGTTAAAACAAGGTGAAAGTGAGGATGTGCGAACCATCTCCTCAGAGACCTATAAATGAGGAGGGGACACTGATCCACCAAGTGGGGTTGCCATTGCGATGCATCAAGAAATGCGGCTAGCCCACAGAATTCCGATGGCTGTGCACATCAATAGAGGCAGAATCCAAGACCACATCAGCCAGTATTGTTACTGACCACGGCTCTACAGGGGGTGTTATGAGATTCTACAGAACCTGTAAGGTATAGCAGGTTGTTGAAAAACACCAAACTGCAATAAAACCTGCACAAATGTTTCCCGAGATAAAAGGTACTGCAGATGCTGGAGAATCCAAGATAACAAGGTGTGGGGCTGGACGAACACAGCAGGCCAAGCAGCATCATGGGAGCAGGAAAACTTGATGTTTTGGGCCTAGACCCTTCATCAGAAAATGTTTCCCGAGATGGTTTTGGGGAGGCATGTAGCAAGGTGCTGGGTGGGTCAACCTGTCCAAAACAAATGCTGAGGTTATCACGACCATCAGGGATATGGCTACTCATTTTGCCAGTAGATGAGAATTTTGTTTTTCCTTTACTCATTCACAGGATAAGGGTGTCACTGGCCAGACAGCATTTATTGCCCAGAGGGTAGTTAAGAGTCAACCACATTGCTGTGGTTCTAGAGTCACATGTAGGCTAAACCAGGTAAGGATGACAGTTTCCTTCCCCAAAAGATGTTAGGGAACCAGATGGGGTTTTCCAACAATCAACTCATGGTCATCATTAGGCTCAAAGTTCCAGATATTTTATTGAATTTAAATTCCACTATGTGCCATGGCAGGATTTGAACCCAGGTCCCCAAAACATTAGCTGGGTCTCTGGATTAACAAGCCAGCAATAATACCACTAGGCCATCGCCTCCCTCAGAACTGCATCAGTCAGTACAGTGGTTAGTGAAGTTCTTCACCCAGTTTGATCTGCTCATTGAAATCCAGTCAGTTCAGAGTTCAACTTTCATGTCTAAGATATTCCAGCACATCATGGTTAGCTTGGACATTGCCCAATGGAATTTTCAGTGTATCACCTACAACAATAGGCTCCACATGAAAAGGAACACCAGGACCTTCATTAGAGACCTAATGGGCCAAAGGACGTCTTCTGTGCCATATGACTCTATGACTCTAAAGGAAATGCTTACTGCTGGAATTATTCCCAAGATTGGGATAAAGGACTTGATTTTAACCAGTACAAGAGCCACTGAAACTAATTAAGGAGAATATTTCAGGACAGAAGGATCCTATCTCCCAAATAGTCAGAAAGTAGAAAGCAAACAAAAATTCGACTGCCCAAACCCTTCACCCAGGAGACTCAGATTAACAAGGAAGCTCAGGGAAGTGAATTATCTGATAGAAATCACAGAACAGGAAAAGAAGCAAAGACTCAGTCATGTCCAGATGATAAAGCAATGCCATTACTGAGAAAGGGCCAAGCAGGGACTTAACAAGCTCACTCTATTAATGGGCACACCAAGGCAGCTCTACATGACATAGAAGTGAGAGAGGTTTTCTCATAAAGGAACATCGTTATCAGCTAGGCCCAGAAAAACTGGCCTAGGTTTGGGGTGGGATTAACTGCACGCTGAAGCCTAGCAGTAACAGTTGGAGCTCCCTAGTAGTGCTTCAACCCAACATGGATTTGGACAAGAGGAATTTATTGGATAATAGACCAAAAGACAGAGAGCCTGTTCTGAGGAATGGTCACCGGACCCAAAATGTTAACTCTGTTTTTTCCTTCACAGATGCTGCCAGACCTGCTGAGCTTTTCCAGCAACTTTGTTTTTGTTCCAACAATCCAACATGGATTAAACATGGCTGCTGCTTCAAACAGTCAACATTGACACAATGATTGGAATGGACTTCTCCTCCACTTTGATCTTTGAGGATTTGATGGTACCATCAGTCTTGTGACTCCTTTTTTGGGCTCCCTCCAGACCTTAATCACATTGCTTGGCCAACTTAAGCTGTTGCTAAACGCTAGAGGAAAGGGTGGCCTGGTGGTTCAGTGGTTAACACAATTAGGTGACTGTCTGTGTGGAGTTTGCACATTCTCCCCACATCTGTGTGGGTTCCCTCCCACAGTCCAAAGATGTGCAGGTTTTGTACATTTTCCCTGGCAAATACAAGGTTACAGGCATTGGGTAGTGGTCTGGGCAGGTTACTCTTTGGAGGTTCGGTGTAGACTCATTGGGTAGCATGGCCTGCTTCCACATGGTATGGATTCTATGGTCAGGATTCGAAAAGATGCTGGGGGAGGGGAAGATCCTCAATGTGGTTGGTCAATGCATTGAATATAGGAGTTGGTCATATTGTGGCTGTATACAACATTGGTTAGACCACTTTTAGAATACTGCATTCAGTTCTGGTCTCCTTGCTACAGGAAAGATGTTGTTAAACTTGAAAGGTTCAGAAAAGATTTACAAGGATTTTGCCAGAGTTGGAGGCTTTGAGCTACAGAGAGATGCTGAATAGAATGGGACTAATTTCTCTGGAGCATCGGAGGCTGAGGGGTAACCTAATAGAGGTTTATAAAATTATGATGGGCTCTGATAGGGGGAATAGTCAAGGTCTTTTCCCCTGGGTAAGGGAGTGCAAACTAGAAGGCATATGAGGAATAGTCAAGGTCTTTTCCCCAGGGTAAGGGAGTGCAAAACTAGAAGGCATACGTTTAAGGTGAGAGGGGAAAGATTTCAAAGGGACCTAAGTGGCAACTTTTTCACACAATGGGTGGTGCATTTATGAAATGAACTGCAAGAGGAAGTAGTGGAAGCTGGTACAGGTACAACATTTAAAAGGCTTCTGGATGAGTATATGAATAGGAAGAGTTTAGAGAGATATGGGCCAATGCTGACAAATGGGACTAGATTAATTTAGGATATCTGGTTGGCACAGACGAGTTCGACTGAGAGGTCTGTTTCTGTGCTGCACTTCTCGATAACTGTATGACGTCAAGAATACTTTTGAGTTACTGCATTTCCAGTGGTGAATGAATTTTCTTCTCACCTCTACTGTTCTGCTCCTATACCTAAGGCCATCTTGACCGAGTAATCTGTGTTAATTAAATGCTTAACTTCCCAAGAGTAATAACCAAAAGTAAGCCAGACGGGTCAGCTGTCACCAAGATGAAAACACATTCCTGGAGGGGTGAAGTGAACTGTTTACTTGACACTAACGTCTAATATTTTGTCATGTTATGCCAAAGGATGATGACTTTGCTGATACTTTACAAATCAAGCGACAAAAGATTTTTGTAATTTCCAAATCCATGATTTACATTGAACATCCAGAAATATTGCAGGACTTTCTAGCCTACTAGAAATTAAGGATCAACTGGGATTGGTGGAGGACTGGAATCACAACCACACCAGATCAGGTTTCCTTTAGAGTGTGATATAGGTTTTGTCTTGTGTTTGGAGTATGTTTGATTTGATTTACTGTTGTCACGTGTATCTAAGTACAGTGAAAAGTTTTGTTTTGTGAGCAATATATGCAGAACATAGCAAACAACGACACACAGATCTAGGCCTCAGAACCAGTTCTACGGAAGGGTCACCGGACCTGAAGCGTTAATTCTGATTTTTCTTCACAGATGTTGTCAGACCTGCTGAGCTTTTCCAGCAACCCCTGCTTTTGTTCCTGATTTACAACATCGCAGTTCTTTCGGTTTTCATACAGATCATAGGGTGCTCAGATAGAGTGAGGCATATAACGTTATGTCTGCACAGGAGGTGCACAAAGCAAGATCAGTATTAGACTTGAAATATGAGGGGTCCACTCAGCAGTCTAACAAGAGCAAGGAAGAAGCTGTTCGTGTACCTGTTGGTGCATGTGTTCAAGCTTCTGTATCTTCTGCCTGAAAGAAGAGGTTGGAGGAGAGTATTATACTCACACTGTACACCCAATTCTTCAGTACCAGTCTATGCCCTTTCTATTCCATGTACACATGGCCTAAACTAGCAAAAAATACCCAAAGACTGTAGATGTTCAAGTCATTCACCACATTCTCAAGTGTAATTTGGGACGGGCAGCAAGTGCTGGCCTGACCAGTGATAACTTCCCATGAATGAATTTTAAAACTCTTTACACTTTATTTGCATTCCCTTGCTGTCTATTGCGTGTAAAGCAATTAATCATAAAACTTTTCTCCACCTCCCTCACCTGTTTTTCCTCTCACCTCAAGCCACACCCCCATCTCCTATCTACTAACATCATCCCACCCCCTTGACCTGTCCGTCCTCCCTGGACTGACCTATCTCCTCCCTGCCCCCCTACCTACACTCACCTTTACTGGCTCCATCCCCGCCTCTTCGACTTGTCTGCCTCCTCTCCACCTATCTTCTCCTCTATCCATCCTCTATCCACCTCCCCCTCTCTCCCTATTTATTTCAGAACCCTCTTCCCCTCCCCCATTTCTGATGAAGGGTTTAGGCCTGAAACGTCAAGTTTTCCTGCTCCTATGATGCTGCTTGACCTGCTGTGTTCATCCAGCCCCATGCTTGTAATCATAAAACTTAGTTCATTCTGTTTTGCTCAGAAAAGACACATTCGTGGAATGTTTTTGTCTTGCACTTATCGAGGCAATTTACAAGTAAAGAGAAGATTGTAAAAGGGAAGCAACATTTTTACTGTATAAGTAGGGAATACGGCTTGTTTGGCAAGTAAACACCGATTGGCAAGTAAACTCCAATTAGCAAGTAAACTCCGATTAGCAAGTAAACTCTGATTGACGGTGTACTTCGCAGACAGCAAGATCATTCAAACATACTGCATTCTCATTCTCTAAGTCATTTCTCAGGACAATACCTCGACCAACCTGAGTCAAAATGCCTGGTTTTAAACTTAAACAAAGCTTGGCAGTTAACTGTCAGTTATCATCTGAGTTTATAGGACACCTCTGAAATAACTAATGCTTCATGACAAATTAATTAACTGAAAATTGACACCAAACCAGGGCAGGACATGTCAGACAGTGATAACAAGGTGTGGGGCTGGATGAACACAGCAGGCCAAGCAGCATCATAGGAGCAGGAAAGCTTGACATTTCGTGGATGCAGAGATTTAAGATCTTAGCAAGGGGCCTGCCAACCATGGTTGAGTATGGAGGAAAATATGTCAGAAGCAATGTGTGAATGGTAGCATCATCAGAACAGATGCATTGACCAGAAACTGAACTGAACTAGCCACATAAATACTATGACTATAAGACCAGGTTAGAGGCTTGAAATACTGTGGTGAGTAACTCACCTCCTGACTCCCCAAAGCCTGTCCACCACCTCCAAGGCACAAGTCAGGAGTGTGATGGAATACACATGCTTGCATGGGTGCACTTCCCACAACACTCAAGAAACCTGACACCATCTAGGACAAAGCAGCCTATTTGACCTGCACCATATCCACTCACTCCACCACCGATGCTCAGTTGCAGCACAAAATGCACTGGAGAAATTCACCCAAGATCCTTATTAGCACCTTCCAAACCTGTGAAGTCTTCCATTTTGAAGAACAAGGGCAGCAAATGCTTGGGAACACGACCACCTGCCAGTTCCCCTCCAAGCCACTCGCCATCCTAATTTGGAAATATATCACTGTTCCTTCAGTTCGCTGGCTCAAAATCCAGGAATTCCTTCCCTCAGAGCATTATGGGGCTACCTACAGCACATGGACTACAGTGGTTCAAAGAAGCAGCTCACAATCACCTTCTTAAGGAAAACTAGGGATGGGCGATTAATGACACCCATATCCCTTGAATGGTTAATAATAATAAAGTCAGATATAAACCAGAGAAGGTCAAAGAAGAGTTAGAATTGGATTCAGGTTTTTGAGCTCAGAGAAAGAAGGGGAAATGGCTATGATGCAGTCATAGAGGTCATAGAGGTGTACAGCATGGAAATAGACCCTTTGGTTCAACTCATCCAAGCCAACCAAATATCCCAAATTCATCTAGCTCCATTTGCCAGTATTTGGCCCATGTCCCTCTAAACTCTTCCTATTCATATACCCACTCTCTCTTTCCTCATGTTTAAAGTAGGTTGTTTTTGATCTTTTTTTAAAATTCCACAAACAAAGCAAAAACATATAACGAAATAATTACTGCTCCAAGAAATCAAGAAAATCAGCTCCAGCACCGAAAGCATCTCAGAAAAAGGAGCAGCTCTTACAACCACGATTCTCTTTCATCATCAATGCACCAGGGAAAACAAAGAGAGAGATCTTGATTCAGGTTGGAACATAAGAAAAATCTGCCATCCTTACTTGGTCTGGCCTACATGTGACTCCAGACCCACAACAATGTGGTTGATTCTTATCTGACCTCTGAAACAGCTTAGCAAGCCAAACGGTTCAACCACAGTTTTGGATTAGTAAAAACACTGACCTTTCCAGCAACATCCACAACCCATTGAAGAATAAAAAACACCTAGAGATGAGAAAGTCCATGTGTTCTGCAAAAAAAAGGACAGATGACGGTGAGATCCTTGTCAGTTACTGCAGCATCAGCTATTGCTTGAGGGAAGTAGGTGGAGTTGAAGCAGAAGTTGTTCAATGAGAGAACAGATTTAGCTAGGTGGAGGAGAGGCAATGCGTGGAGACAGATTAAGTTAGATTTTTCTTTTCATTCATAAGATTTGGAGATGCCTGACTGAATCACCATTTAATGCAGGTCACTAATTGTCCTTTCGAACGTCATCCACAGCCCATGTGCTTAGACTCATTTACAGTGCTCTTTGGAAGAGACTCCCAGGATGTTGACCCAGTGGCAATGAAGGAACAATGATATATTTCCAAATCAGGATGGTGGGTGGCTCAGAGGGTTATCCTGTAAGGTGCTGGTTTTCCCATGTATCTACAGTGCTTGTCCTTCCTGATGTGCAGGCCGTGTCTTTTGAAGGTGCTGCTGAAGAAAACTTAATAAGTTGCAGTAGAAAGTTTGGGGTGGTGGAAATGAATGTTAGAGGTGGTGAATAGATGCCAATCAGACTGGCTCCTTCTCCTGGATGGCGTTGAGCTTGTTGGAAGAATCAGGAGCTGAGTTACTCATTTTTAGCCTCTAACCTAGTCTTGTTGCCACTGTATTTATAGGACTAGACCAGTTCAGTTTCTGATCAAAGGTAACCCCCAGGATATTGATAGTCAAGGAGTCAGCAATAGTAATAGCATTGAATGTCAAGGTGCAGTGGTTAAATTCTGCCTTGGTCATTGTCTAGTATTTATTTGGTGTTAATGTTTCTTCCAACTTGTAAACTTATTGTCTATATATTGTCCAAGTCTTGCACATTTGATTAACTGCTTCAACATCTGAGCTATCAAGAATAATGTTGAACATTGTTCAGTCATCAGTGAACAGTCCCACATCTCCTATTCTGACGGACGGAAGGCCACTGATGAACCAGCTGAAGATGGGGCCTAGGATACCACTATGAGGAACTCCTGCAAAGATGTCCTGGAGCTGAAATGACCAACCTCAAACAACCACAACCATCTTCCATTAGGCTGGGTACAACTTCCTGATTCTCATTGACTCCAGTTTTGCTTTGGCTCCTTGATACCACACTTGGTCAAATTAATGCTCGATGGAAGGCCTATCATCCTCATTTCCCATCTTCAGTTTAGCTCTTCTGGCTATGTTTAGAAACTTTAGAAAAGCAGAAGTCCTGGGAAGGGTCACCGGACCCAAAATGTTAACTCTTGTTTTCTCTTCACAAATGCTGCCAGACCTGCTGAGCTTTTCCAGCAACTTCTGTTTTTGTTCCTGATTTACAGCATCTGCAGTTCTTCCGGTATTTATTGGGAATTTCTGGAATTCAGCAGCCCTAATGCAATATAAACTGAGCATCAGTGAGCAGGTTACAGCTCATTAAGTGCCTGTGATAGTGCTGTCAATTCAGTTTCCTTACTGAAGGATGATTAGACTGATGGGCTGGTAATTGGCTGGATTTGTCCTGCTTTTCATGCACAATCATACCTGGGCAATTTTCCACATTGCCGGGTTTGTGAGAGTGTGTTAGCTGCAGTGGAGTAGCCTGGCTAGGAAAGTGGTTAGTTCTGGTATACTAGATAACAAGCGTGGGGCTGGATGAACACAGCAGGTCAAGCAGCATCATTATCTCTGATACAATTTTAACCCCACTGCGAAGCCTATTCTAAGGATGCCTACCCTGAAGAAGTTACCCTCCTCCCTCCGGACGAAGTTCTGGTATACTATTCATCAATGCCATTGCTGGAATGTTGTCAGGGTGCATGGCCTCTACAGTATGTTTTCAGCCATGTCTTGATATCATAGGGAGTGACTTGAATGTGGCTGGATGCCCACATCTAGAATCGTAGAATCTCTACAGTGTGGAAACAGGCCCTTCAACACAACAACTCCACACCGACCCTTGGAGCATCCCACCCAGACCCATACCCCTACAACCCACCTAAGCTACACATCCCTGAACACTACGGGCAATTTTGCATGGCCAATCCACCTAACCTGGACATCTTTGGATGGTAGGAGGAAAGCGGAGCACCCGGAGGAAACCCATGCAGACATGGGGAGAATGTGCAAACTCCACAAGGACAGTTGCCCGAGGGTGGAATTGAACCTGGGTTCCTGGCGCTGTGTGGCAGCAGTGCTAACCACTGAGTCACCGTGTTGCCCTTAAATTCTGGGCTTCTCAGGATGGGTGCTAATGATGCAAATGCTTCAGCTGTACCTTTTGCACTGATGTGCTGGGGTCCCTTGTCATTGAGCATGGGGACATTTGCGAATTTTAATCTAGAGCAAGGCAGTGCCATGGTCAATATTTCTCCTTTCACTACCATCACAAATGCAGGTTACCTTGTCATGATCACTGTGCGAGGTCTTTCTCTACAAATTAGCTGCTGTGTTTCCCACATTGCAATAGTAACTGATGTTCATTCACTGTAAAGTGCTTCAAGCCATCCAGCAATCAGGAGTAGTTTAAGGCAAAGTCCTTGGTCATAGTAAGAATTGCCGATGCTGGAATCAGAGACAACACATTGTGGAGCTGGAGGAGCGCAGCAGGTCAGGCAGCATCAGAGGAGCAGAAAGAGGGTCCCGACCCAAAAGGTCAACTTTCCTGCTCCTCTGATGCTGCCTGATCTGCTGCTTTCCTCCAGCTTCACAATGTGTTGTCTCAAAGTCCTTTACTTCCTGTTTTTAACATTTTCAACATGTGATAGAAAGTCATTGACTTGAAATGTTAACTCAACTTCTCCCTCCACAGACTCTCCCTTACTCGCTGAGGATTTCCAGCATTTCCTGTTCTCAATTTCAGATTTCCTGACTCAGCAGTGTTCTGCTTTACTTTGGCTTTTAGAGGTGATAAGGACTGGCACAGAGATGTTTAAACAGGGAAATATGAGGAGTAGAGCTGAGGAAGGTGATAGCTCTATCCTGTGTGGTTGGCAACAGTGTAAAGAGGTTATACAGACAACCAAAATCAAAGGCTTCAATTATGGAAAGCCTAGATTTCCAGATTTATTTTAGGGAGCCTCTACTTTAAAGTCTTAGATAATCTTATTTGCAGAAGGTTTGAAACATGACCTCATTGGGCTCCAAGGCAGTAATATTTTTAGGTGTTAATTTACACAATTATTTCCACACCTCACATAAAACATGGACAAGGTTGGAGTACTTCATCTTAAATAAGAATATACAATTACAATGCAGCCTTTAGGAAGTCTCATCAGATAAGTTTCTGATTCTGTTTAAACTAAGAAGTCATCTTCAAATATGCTGATGCTAAGATAGAACCACAAACGTTCGAAAATTTGCAAAAATCAGTAGAGAACACTTTTAATGCAGGACAGTGTGGTTAGTTCCCCCTCCCCATTCTAATCTTCACCCACTCTCCACCTCAAAATTCAGTCTGTGATAACGAGAAAGTTCAATGCATTCGCATTTAATATTTTTAAATTGTCCCATAATATTTATGAGTTTGAAACTTGGAAATGATCAGAGATATAGGTAGAGTAGACAGCCAGAGACTTTTTCCTAGGGTGAAGGTAGCAATTACGAGGGGGCATAGTTTTAAAGTGAGTGGAGGTAGATATAGGGGAGACGTTAAGAGGTAGGTTCTTTACTCAGAGAGTTGTCGGGGCATGGAATGCATTGCCGGAGAGGGTAGTGGTGTCAGCCACATTAGGGACATTTAAGCGGCTATTAGATAGGCATATGGATGATAGTATGGGGTAGGGGTGGAGGTTAGATTGACCTGAGAATTATGGTAAAGGTTCGGCACAACATTGTGGGCCGAAGGGCCTGTACTGTGCTGTACTGTTCTACCTTCTATGTTCTATGTTCTATGACCTTACTCATTGTTCTGCCATTGATAAATCTGAATCCAATGAATCAAGATTTGATTATATCAGCAAAACAGAACCTTGGAAGAGAAATTAGCTTGTAACATAATGTTTGAATGTTAAACCAAGGTTCAGTCTGTCCTCTCCTCGAGAAATGTAGCTGGCAACTATTTTGAAAACAAGGGAGTTTTCCCCAGTGTCCTAGACTTCGATAAACATTAAGCACAAAAATGATCTGGTTATTACCATAATGCAATTTGTGGGGCTTTTCAATGCATTAAGACACTGCCATGTTTCCTACAAACAGCAATCAATTTCACAAGTTGAAACAGGAGTGATATTTCACTTGGATTTGAATATCTGTAACGGATATTGCTGGGAAACAGGTTGAAAAGTTGTGTTGCTATTCAGGCTAAGATCTTTCAAAACTCACAGACATATATATAACTATATTTTTTGCATAGTAAATTTGTATTCTTTTATTAATGAGCATTTACAGCTTCATGTTAATGTTTCAGGACTAATTACTACACTAACCAATATCAGCAATGAGACTTATGGTATTTGAAGCCAGGTTTCATTCTGGGATCTGACCTATCCAATATAACCAGTAGCTGGGATTGTAACAGTAGGATAACGGAATACGTAAATCCTGACAAATGGAATGGATAATATCTCTGAGATATGGAGCACAACACAGTCAATATAAGGATGAACTAAGGATGAGAGAGACCAACCAATAAAAGCTGAAACCTATTACAATTTATGGTCCAGAGTCCCAGCCCAGAGATACTGAGTAAAGGTATCTAAGAATGCTAACAGTGAGCCTAGACCCTTCATCAGAAATGGGGGAGGGGAAGAGGGTTCTGAAATAAATAGGGAGAGAGGGGGAGGTGGATAGAGGATGGATAGAGGAGAGGATAGGTGGAAAGGAGGCAGACAAGTCGAAGAGGCGGAGATGGAGCCAGTAAAGGTGAGTGTAGGTGGGGAGGTAGGGAGGAGATAGGTCAGTCCAGGGAGGACGGACAGGTCAAGGGGGCGGGATGATGTTAGTAGATAGGAGATGGGGTGGGGCTTGAGGTGGGAGGAGGGGATAGGTGAGAGGAAGGACAGGTTAGGGAGGCGGGGATGAGCTGGGCTGGTTTTGGGATGCAGTTGGGGGAGGGGAGATTTTGAAGCTTGTGAAACCCACATTGATACCATTGGGCTGCAGGGTTCCCAGGCTGAATATGATTTCCTGTTCCTGCAGCCTTCGGGTGGCATCACTGTGGCATTGCAGGAGGCCCAGGATGGACATGTCATCTGAGGAATGGGAGGGGGAGTTGAAATGGTTCGCGACTGGGAGGTGCAGTTGTTTGTTGTGAACTGAGCGCAGGTGTTCTGCAAAGCGGTCCCCAAGCCTCCTCTTGGTTTCCCCGATGTAGAGGAAGCCATAACGGGTACAGCGGATGCAGTATACCACATTGGCAGATGTGCAGGTGAACATCTGCTTGATGTGGAAAGTCTTCTTGGGGCCTGGGATTGGGGTGAGCCTCCTCCCACCTCAAGCCCCACCCCCATCTCCTATCTACTAACATCATCCCGCCCCCCTTGACCTGTCCGTCCTCCCTTGACTGACCTATCTCCTCCCTACCCCCCCACCTACACTCACCTTCACTGGCTTCATCCCTGCCTCTTCAACTTGTCTGCCTCCTCTCCACCTATCCTCTCCTCTATCCATCTTCTATCTGCCTCCCCCTCTCTCCCTATTTATTTCAGAACCCTCTTCCCCTCCCCCATTTCTGGGCCCGAAATGTCAAGCTTTCCTGCTCCTATGTTGCTGCTTGGCCTGCTGTGTTCATCCAGCCCCACACCTTGTTATCTCGGATTCTCCAGCATCTGCAGTACCTTTTATCTCTCATGCTAACAGTGAGGCTTTTTTTAAAAAAATCACTTGTGGGAAATGGGCTTCATTAGCTTGGCCAGTATTTATTGCCCATCCCTAGTTTCCCTCGAGAAAGTGGTGGTGAGCTGTCATCTTGAACATGCAGCCCATGTGCTGTTGGTAGACCTACAATGCTGTTAGTGAGGGAATTCCAGCATTTTGATCCAACGACACTGAAGGAACAGCAATATATTTCTAAGTCAGGATGTTGAGTGGTTTGGAGGGGAACTTGCAAGTGATGGTGTTCCCAAGTATCTGTTGTCCTTGTCCTTCTAGATGGAGGTGGTCAGAGGTTTGGATGGTGCTGTGCAACTGCAAATTCTTTTTTATTTTAATTTTATTAAGTCATTTGTGTACTGAAGAAGGCTATTTGAGCTTTTGAGTTTACGTTGGCTTTCGATGGAGCAATCCAGTTAATCTCACTCCTCTGCTCTCCCACTGTGCTGGTTCGTGTTTATTTCTCTCACCTTCCCATCCAGTTTCCTTTCGAAATCATCCATTCAGTATCTTTTATTACAGGGCAGCTTATCCAGAAATTCCCTTTTAGTGTAAAAATTTTCTTCTTCATATTTCCTCTGTATCTTTGTCTAATATATAAATCTTTTTATCTCTGATCCTTGTTCTGTCACTAAATGGGAACAGATTTTCTTTCTCATCCTTATCTAAACCTGCCAAAATTCAGAACACCTCTTCCATATTTCCTCTCAATCTCCTTTACTCATAGAATTACAGAATCATAGAGCTATTACAGAATGGAAACAGACCATTTGGTCCAACCAGTCCATGCCATGTTCCTAAATTAAGCTACTTTCACTTCCTTTCTCCTGGCCCATATCCCTCCAGATCTTTCCTATTCATGAACTTATCCAAATGCCTTTTAAATGTTCTAACTGTACTTATATCCACCATTTTTTCTGGCAGTTCCTTCCACACACGAACCACTCTCTGTGTAAAATGGTTGTATCTCACGTCCTTTTTAAATCTTTCTCCTCTCACCTTAAAAATATGCCCCCTTGTTTTGAACTTCCCCACCCTAGAGAAAACATCCTTGTCATTCACCTCATCTGTGCCCTTCATGATTTTATAAACCTCAATAAAGTCACCCCACAACGTCCTCTACTCTAAAGAAAAAGGTTCTGGTCTTTCCAGTCTATTTTTATATCTCAAACCCTCCAGTCCCAAACAAAAACAGAAGTTGCTGAAACAGCTCAGCAGGTCTGGCAGCATCTGTGAAGAAAAATCAGAGTTAACATTTTGGGACCGGTGACCCTTCCTCAGAACACTCCATTCTTGACAACTTCCTGTTAATATTTTTTTGACTCTCTCCAGTTTAATAATATCCTTCCTATAACAGTGTGACCAGAACTGCAAACAGTACTCCAGAAGAGGCCTCACCAACGTCCCGTACAACCTCAATATGATGTCCCAACTCCTATGTTCGAAGGGTTGAACAATGAAGGCAATTTGTGCTAACGCCTTCTTAACCACCCTGTCTATCTGTGACACAAATCTCAAAGAATGACGCACCTGAACCCCTAGGTCTCTCTGTTCTACAACACTATCTAAGAGCAATCTCAGTTTCTGGAGCTAAAATCTCTCTTTCCTCAGAGATTTCAAGTAAACCCACACCTGACACTCAAAAGTTCACGCTTTGTATTTATCTTTTTGGATATCCTGTGCGTAATTTGAGAAATATATATAATTTAATATTATCATTTTTGGAATTTGTATTCTTAAAATAGAGGTGGATGGATTTCACTTTCAGCTCTGTGAAGGATCCCTTGCAGTTGTGTTGAAGTTAATCCTTTTCTAGTTTAGAACTATTACTTTCAATTGTTCCTTGTTCATCTCCATGTGTAACCTCGACCAGAATTTCAGGTAAGATGGAATAGGTTCAGAGGCAATGTGAGAAAAATCTTCTTTTGTCCAGAGAGTGGTGGGAATTATTGCTTGTAGAGGTGGTAGAGGCAAAAACCCTCATAATATTTGAGAAATATTAAGATGTACACTTGCGATACCAAGGCATACATGGCTATTGAGACAAATGCTGGAAAATGGGAATCCCCCTCGTCCTCACGTACCACCCCACCAACCTCCAGATCCAACACATCATCCTCCGACACTTCCGCCATCAGCAATCCGATCCCACCACCAAAGACATTTTTCCCTCCCCACACTTGTCTGCTTTCTGGAGGGACCACTCTCTCCATGACTCCCTTGTCTGCTCAACACTCCCCTCCAGCCCCACCACACCCGACACTTTTCCCTGCAACCGCAGGAAGTGCTACGCCTGCCAATCAACTCCTCCCTCACCCCCATCCCAGGCCCCAAGAAGACTTTCCACATCAAGCAGATGTTCACCTGCACATCTGCTAATGTGGTATACTGCATCTGCTGTACCTGTTATGGCCTCCTCTCCATCGGGGAAACCAAGCGGAGGCTTGGGGACCGCTTTGCAGAGTACCTGCGCTCAGTTCGCAATAAACAACTGCACCTCCCAGTCACGAACCATTTCAACTCCCCCTCCCATTCCTCAGACGACATGTCCATCCTGGGCCTCCTGCAGTGCCACAGCGATGCCACCCGAAGGCTGCAGGAACAGAAACTCATACTCAGCTTGGTAACCGTGCAGCCCAATGGTATCAATGTGGATTTCACAAGATTCAAAATGTCCCCTCCCCCTACCGTATCACAAAACCAGCCCAGCCCGTCCCCGCCTCCCTAATCTGTTCTTCCTCTCACCTACCCCCTCCTCCCACGTCAAGCCATACCCCCATTTCCTACCTACTAACCTCATCCCACCCCCATGACCTGTCCGTCCTCCCTGGACTGACCTATTCCCTCCCTACCTCCCCACCTACACTCACCTTTACTGGCTCCATCCCTGCCTCTTTGACTTGTCTGTCTCCTCTCCACCTATCTTCTCCTCTATCCATCTTCTATCCGCCTCCCCCTCTCTCCCTATTTATTTCGGAACCCTCTTTCCCTCCCCCATTTCTGATGAAGGGTCTTGGCCTGAAACGTCAAGCTTTCCTGCTCCTATGATGCTGCTTGGCCGGCTGTGTTCATCCAGCTCCACACCTTGTTATTTCGGATTCTCCAGCATCTGCAGTACCTTTTATCTCTTTCGAATATTTAAGTGGCTGCTTTACCAACACATACTCAATGGGCCAAAAGGTCTTTTTGAACTGCAGACCTCTCTGAATCTCTGACTCTAATCTTACCCACATGTGTCCACATGAAACATAATCAATGTTGTGAACAAAATTGGCCATGAGTGTCACAACTGGAGGTGTTTATTGTCCAATTTATCCTTTGGTCTTCGGCCCTCTGTCGACTGTGTGGCCAGGAACGAATGTGTGTTTGTCTCTTTGTACTTTTGTCAGTTCTAAGTGCAGCTCAAACATCTTTCATTCAGATTGGCAAGGCTCCCACAGGCGCCTTGTCCAAAAGTTTATTACGAATGGTGTCAGGATGTAATAATACGAACCTCCTACTGTACTGAAAGAAGTGCATGTGATACCAACTTTGCCTGTACATGTCAACCGGAAGCTCAGTAAAACCTTCCATTTATCAAACCAAGCCAATGATTCTGAGCTTATTATCCAATACTGAGTCCTACATGTGATTGCCACTCTGAATACAGATCAGCTGGATATCTACTGGATTTGGAGGTTATTGATACACTATAACTGACAGCATGACAGGCAAATCAAGGACACAAAGTGGAAGGATAAATACTCAGTCAAGCAAATCATTGAATTCAATACTGCATTTGACAAATCTACACTTGTTCTCTCTTGTACTCGAGTTACAACAAAAAGGAAAGACGCTCATGTTTACACCCTTAAGCTGAAATCCAAAGTTTTTGGTTTCTACCAATGCAGTGTACTTGTCAACTTGAGGTCATGACTATAAACTGAGACTCAGCTTGCCAGCAATTGGCTCATACTTTAGTCCAACCCACAACATTATTGTCATTGCGAGAAATTGCTAAAACTAATCAGTGGCAGGTAGACACCTTGGATTCTTCCGCTATTTGGGAGGTAGCTTCTCCATATGGACCACAGAGATTCAGCATGAAGGCTCAGCCCGGCATTACCATCTCAGGAACAACGAAAAATCTGGCAATATTTGTCAGGCTGTCAAAGATGTTCACATCCTGAAAATTAGTAAGTTGGAATGTTCAATTGGAGACCTAGTGCATGCTTGATTGGCCAAATAGCCACCTTCTACACCGTAATACTCATGTGACCCTCAAAACAAAAAAAAAAAAACATGGGGAGTTAAGTCGAGCAATCGTTGCAATTCATTGTGCGTTCCTTGCAGTCATCAGCAAAGTAATGGTGCTCACCACCAGAGGCAGTTCCAAAAATCTTGGTTCCCCCATGCTGATCCAGGTCCAGATCTCCAGGTAAAACCCAATCCGAACACTGCAGGCATTCCAGGGTAGCTCTAGTTGCTGGGCTGTGATATTCCCCCGAGTACCTGTTCATCATGGGCTTCAATGAAAGCTGTTCACAGAAATCTCATCAGCTCTGTGTTCTGGCCAATCAAATTGAAGTATTCTCACAGACTACATTCCACAAAGTTAAATGCATTGATTATTATTTAATTTTAATTGTAGTATTTACATACTGAAATAAATGTATAAGACTAGATAGAGATTAAAATATAAAATTTCATTTTAAAAAGTTTTAAAATTATTTCAAAATTATGTCGTTTCTTATGGCCATAATGAAGCAACATTATTCATTTTTCCCAGCACATGGATGTCACAAGTTATGCCACCATTAATTGTCCATCCCTAGTTGCCCTTGAGGAGGTGATAGTGAGCTGTCTTCTTGAACTGCTGCAGACCATGGTGTGTGAAAGCACCCACAATTCTGTTCAGGAGTGAGTTCCAGGATTTTGACCCAGCAACAACAAAAGAATGGTGATACATTTCCAAGTCAGGATGGTGAGTGGCTTGGAGGAGAGCTTGAAGGTGGTAGTGTTCCCATGTCCCTTCATCCTTATCCTTCTAGATGGAAATGGTACTGAGTGTGAAAGGTAATGTCTAAGAAGCCTTGTGGGTCCTTGGTGCATTTTGGAGTTGCTGTACAAGTCTGTCCAATGCTTCAGTGGGGGAAATTTTGATTGTTTAAAGTTCTGGATGTGGTGCCAATCAAACAGTTTGTTTTGTCCTGGATGAGGTCAAGCTTCTTCAATGTTGCTGGAGCTGCCCATCATGCTCTTGACATGCGCTTTGTGGATGGTGGACCAGCTTTGAAGAGTCAGGAAGTGAGTTCCTAGCTGTACAATTCCATGCCTCTGACCTGCTCTCGTAACAACAGTATTTATATGATTGTTCCTGTTTAGATTTTGGTGAATGCTAAGTGCCCAGGATGTTGTTAGTTAAGAATTCAGTGATAGTAACATCAAAGTGAACATCAAAGGGAAATGGTTAAACTCTCTCCTTTTGGAAATGGTCTTTGCCTGGAACTCCTGTGATTGTGCATTCATCAGCAAGTGTTCCCATGTCTGACCTTGTGATGGAGGAAAGGTCATTGTTGAAGCAGCTGAAGATGGTTTGGCCTAGGGAGTCCTGCAGAGATTTCCAAAAAACTACACCATCTTCAGTTGCTTCATCAATGACCTTCTCCACAGCATAAGTTCAGAAGTGGGGATGCTCACTGATGATTTCACAATGTGTAGAACCATTCACAACTCCTCAGATACTAAAGGAGTCCATGTCCTATGCAGCAAGACCTGAATAACTTCCAGGCTTGTGTGGACAAGTGGCAAGTAATGTCCGTCTCACACAATTGACCATCTGCAGCAAGACAAAAGCTAACTATTATCACTTGACACTCAATGGCTTTGACTTCCCATTGTGAATGGTGGTGGACTGTATCCCCCACTGTTAACATCCTCGGGGTTATCATTGGCTGAACAGGGCTAAACATATAAATACAGTTGCTAAAAGAGCAGGTTAGAAGCTAGAAGTCCTGCAATAAATAACCCACCTTCTGGCTCCCCAAAGCCTGTCCACCATCTACAAGTCATAAGTCAGGAGTGTGATGGTATAGTTCCTATTTTCCTGGATCAGTGCAGTTCCAACAACACTAAAGAAACTTGACACCGAACAAGACAAAGCAGCTCACCTGATCGTCACCAAATATATTGCTGTTTTTCCAGTGTCACTCCCTAATAGCTTTGTGTGGGTATCTACCCTAAATGGACTGAAACAGTTCAAGAGGCAGCTCAGTTTCACCTTCTGCTGGAGAACTAGGGATACGCAAAAAAGTACCGGCCTAATCAGCGAGGCCCACGTCACTTGAATGAAATAAAAGTTATGACTGTCACATGAGCAGACTGAAAATTTCTCTGTGACTGTCACCATAGCAATTTTCAGTTTATGCCCTTCATTCTTTTATATGAGTCATGATTTGATTTCATAGATAAAGAAGGAGAATTCATGCACATAAATTCAGGGATAAATGTTATATTAGAGGTCTACAAGCCTCCAAAAAACTCTGCCAGGAATTCATTAGGAAGAGAAAAATTAATTTGCTAGTGCCTTCCACATCCTGAGGACATCTTAATGTGCTCTATAGTCAATGAAGTCCAATTACTTTTTCAGGCAACACAGAAGGCACATTGAGAACAGCAAGCTTCCACAAACTACAATAAGAGAGTGACAAAACAAACTGCTGATTCTTTTCCTGATGTTAGTTGAAGGATTGATAACAAGGAGACAAGAAAGAAATCTCCAGGTCTTCAATGCCCATGAAATACTTTATAGAATCCCTACAGTGTGGAAGCAGGTCATTTGGCCCATACAGACCTGCCAAGAGCATCCCACCTCCTACCCTATCACTGCAGCCAATCCACCTAACCTGCACATCTTTGGTCTTTGGGAGGAAACCCATACAGACACAGGGAGAATGTGCAAACTCCACACAGACAGTCATGCAAGGGTGGAATTGAACCCAAGTCCCTGGTGCTGTGAAGCAACAATGCTAACCACTGAACCACTGTGCTCCTCCAGCTTTGTAGCAGACACCTTGGTTTAACAACTTATCAAACGGGTGAGCTCTCTGACAATGCAGCACCCCTTCAGTACTCCAATGGAGTCTCTGTCCGGGTTATTTGCTCAAATCCCTTCAGCAGAACTTGAATTCCTGAACTTCTGACTCAGAGATAAGAGCCCGGCTCACATGGCAGTGGGATAATCTCGAAGCAAACACATTACATAATTGCAGTTGTTTCATTGTACTTTACCATACATGTAAAATGCCAGTGACAAAGAAATTAGATATCAATGAAACTGACTTTTCTAAAATGCATCTTAATTTGTCAAATTCAAGATAAAAATTATGTACGTCCTTTAAACCCTATTCCGACTGATGGTAACAAGCAAACACAGTGTCCTGACAATGACATAGCAATTGTAATAGTCTCTTGGTGTGTGTGGAGCTAACTCGCTGAACAGGGTTCCACAGGAGCGGCCCTGAAAGAGGTAAAACATGAAGGAAATTTTATCCTAATCCCCACAGCAGCAAAATGCCACAGTTAACCTTCTGCAATATTTTCAGAAGTGTTATTTTTTTTCAATGCGCTCTGCTGAAACTTGCTTATCTGCATAGTTTTCATCTTGACACAACTTATGATAATTGCAAAGCACTTTAGATTATTATATCCAAAATTTGAAATCCTTTTAGAGAATGACAGATCGCCAAAAGGCTGACAAGATATGGGTAATTTCTCTTCCTATTGTTCACAACTCCAAAAAGTCGATTGTAGTTGTCTGATTTCCTGAATGTTTGATCAATAATGTTCAAAACCTGACCATCAGAGATGCAGATACCCCTTTAATATCGGTCTAAAGGGAAAGTAAGGCCTGCATTTCTGTAGTGCCACACACAAAAACAAAGGATATCCCAAAAGACTTTACAGCCAAAGCAGTACATTTAAAGCCAAAATGTAGGAAACATGGCAATCAATTTGTGCACAGCAAATTCCTAGGACTAGCATTGGAAGCATGATCAAATCTGAAGAAAGGTCATTGAACGTGAAATGTTAACTGTACTTTGTCTTTACAGATGCTGCCAAAGATGCAGAGTTTCTACAGCAATTTCTATTTTGCTTTTTTCCAAATCATTTTTGCTTCGTGGTATTGGCTGCGGGCTAAATCCTGATTGATTCGGCACACAATTTGCTTGCTCTTCTCCAAAATAATGCGTTGGCATTTTTTGTATCCGTCTGAAAGGGCAGCTGGGTCTTTAGTTTTCCATCTCATCTGGTGACAACATCTCCTACTGTGCAGCACTCTCTCAGTGCTTCAACAGGAGTGTCAGCAGAGATTCAACACTCAGGTCGCAGGAAAAGACTTGAAATCACAAACTTCTAATTCAGAGATTGTCCTGGTGGGAGAACTGAGAGTTTCACTGCTTAAAAACTAATGGGTCACTTATTTAAGATGGAAATAAGGAGAACATTTTTTTCTTGCAAAGTTTCATGAATCTTGGAAAACTTCCTCAAAGAGGGTGGAATGCGTGCCCTTGAATATTTTTAAGGCAGAGGTAGATATTCTTAATAAGCAACAGATTGAAGGGCTCTCAAAGCTCAGAAGGAATGGGGAGTACTCAGATTGGCCTATGATTCCATAGAATCATAGAATCTGTTCAGTGTGAAAGCAGGCCATTCAGCCCATCGAGTCCACACAGACCCTTCAGAGAGCATCTCACCCAGACACACCCACAACCGTAACCTTACGTTTCCAATGGCAAGTCCAAGTCTACATAGCCTGCATATTCCTGGACACTACGGGTAATTTAGCATGGCCAATCCACCCTAACCTGCACATCTTTGGACTGTGGGAGGAAACTGGGGCACCCAGAGGAAACTCACACAGACACGGAGAGAATGTGCAAACTCCACACAGACAGTTGCCCGAGGGTGGAATCGAACCCAGAGCCCTGGTGCCAGGAGGAAGCAGAATCGTGTAGCAGATGGGCCGAATGGCCTAATTCTGCTCCTGCATTTTATAATCCCAAAAATAGGACAGAATGGAACCTGGGCAGCCCAGATTAACCATGGGCACTATAGGGAGTTGGGAGGTTTCACCATTTTAGAGAGGGAAATGAGAGGGAATAGTGGGCAAAGGGGTGGGTTTTTAAAGCCTAAGTGCAGTGGAAATTTAGAGGCTACCTTCTGGGGAATTTCCCCATGTGTACAAAAGCACTCCCTAAAACTAATAGCTGCCCACTCCCTCCCACTTACCCAGTTCAACTGTTTTTTTGGCATGACAGGGTAATATTAATAATTACAACGTTAATTGTTTGTTTACATAAGGGTTGGAGGTACGAATGAAGTCAGCACCCTCTGGATTATGGGATTAGCTCAGGAGTGGATGGGAGTAGGTAGGTATCTTATTGTATATGACCCTCCCAGACAAATGGTGGGGGCTTGTAAAATCCAGCCCACAGTTTGAGGTCAATGACCTATTCATGAGACTCTGTTAAATTTGTTGCTGTCTCTACAGATGCTGCCTGACCTGTTGTGTATTTCAGCACTTTTTATTTTCATTTCAGATTGCCAACATTCATAAGGACATAAGAACTAATAGTAGGGTTAGGCAATTCAATCCTTTGAGCCTACTCTGCCATGTAACATTATCATGGCTGATCTGATCTCAGCTCCAATTCCACTTTCCTGCCTGCTCTCCATAACTCTTTAACCTGTTATTCACAAAATTACTCCTTAAATTTACTCAACTTCCTTGCATCCACCATACTCTGGGGGCATGAATTCCACAGATTCATGAGGCTTTGAGAGAAATAGTTCCTTCGCATTTTTGTTTCAAATTTGCCATTTCTTCAGCTAAAAGCTATGACTGCCCATTCTAGGATGCTCCTCAAGAGGAAACACCTGCTCTGTGTCTACTTTGTCAATTCCCTTCAGCATCTTCCATACCTCAATTACACCTCTTCTCATCCTTCTAAGCCCTGGGACCCTGCAATCAATCTCTCCTCACAAGACAAGCCTTTCGTCTCTGTTATTAATCCAGAGACCCTTCGCTGAACTGTTTCTAATGCAGTTACAACCTTCCTCAAGGAAGGAATCAGTGATGTGTTGCTTTGCAGCAACAACATGATGGTTTGGGGTGGAAGGTAGGGTGGTGAAGCGGGAGGTCAGTACGTTGAGAAAACGGGCAGAGTCTATAAGAACATCAGTCTTTACCAGCCAATTTTGGGACCAAGTACTGAGTCCAACCAATTCTTATCTGTAGCTCTTTACTGTGCTCAGAGAGGTAAAGCACAGACATGCAGACAGAGACTGAAGAGATGAACAAAGTTTCTCAATATTGTGACGTTACATAACCATCAAAGCATCACAATGCCCGAGGATAACTGAGTGCGTGCCTGCACCATGCACCTTCAGATTATCACGAAGAGACTCGGAATCAATTTCTTTACAAATAGAGAACAGCTAGCATATTGTTTACCCCACAAACATTGTGGATAAGGAAACAATTAAAGAATAACTTGAGTACTCGAGTGTACAGAAGGCAACATTAAATAAGTTACTAGGTAATTAAAAAGCATATATAAATACCAGAGGGACAGAGCCTTGCCTTGCTTGCCTCTTGGGCACATTTTCATTATCGGAGCAGGAAGAAAAGGTCAGTTCAAGTGTCTGACTTAGTTGCTAAAAGTATCTCAATTAATTTTCTTTCTCGAGCTTACAATATATTAGTTTGCATTAGGTCTTATACTCTGGGTGACGAGTCTCATGGGAGTGAGTTGTAACAAAACACAAACAATTCCCATCAGAAACACTCTCCCACTATCCCTGCAAGACCAACACATCCCATGCCCACTCCCAAGTCAGCAACAGATTACCTCTGTACCTCCAATCTGCACCTCCAATTGACAACTGAAACTAATCTCGCTGGAATAAATATCCTCAACTCACCTCCAGCTGAAAACCTGCATGATAATAAAAGTCATAAGGCAAATTTATTGATCTCCTTGGCATTGATGCCACCGAATGCCAGTAGTGGTTACACATAAACATTCATTATTCCTATCCAAATGCATTAAATTCCTTTGTGCCTTTGATTGTGTTAATGTTGGCATGTATTAAAGACTGGTTGGAAAATGCGCTGTAATATATCACATCTCATGATAGACTAATTATACGACTGTTCGTGATTTAAGCCAAAAACTAAATAAATCTAATTTAAAAATATTTCTTTAAATTAAATGAAGCAATGGGTAAATTGTAACCAAGGTCAGAAGTCACACAACACCAGGTTATAGTCCAACAGGTTTAGTTGAAGTTACAAGCTTTCTCAGCGCTGCTCCGAACGCTTGTGATTTCAGATAAACCTGTTGGTCTATAACCTGGTGTCATGTGACTTCTGACCTTGTCCACCACCAGTCCAACACTGGCACCTCCACATCATAAATTATAACCTACAGTTCATCCTAACTTGTAGCAATTCAGTTTAATCATCATTCCTGCTGACCTATGCTGTCTCCCAGAGCAGAAACTCTTCTACTTTAAAATTCTTATACTTGTTTGTAAAATCCTTTCACGGCCTCACCACACCCTTTCTCTGAAATCCCCTCCAGCTGTTAACCCTCCCTGATCTCAGCACTCCTCAATTGCATAAACCTAACTTTCACTGCCTTAGAGTTTGTGACGTAATTTTATCTTCTCGGCCCTAAGTTCTAAAGTTCAGTAACTGCTATTGCCACTTTTCTCTCTTTCCTTTAGGATATTCCTTTAAACCCATAGTCTTACCAAATGTTTAGCCACCTGCACTAATATGTCCTCACGTGGTTCAATGTCAAATGTTTGGCAATCTTTTCTACAAAGTACCTGAAGACCTTTTACTCCATTAAAAGTGTAACCTAAGTTCAAGCTTTTGTTCAATGTTGCTGTTGAATTAAGCCTAAATGTCCTTTTTTGTCTCTTTTTCTTTATCTCCAGAAGTGCTATCACACACAACCAAACAATTTTTCCATCTAACAGATCACCCATGGTGTTTCTCATCTATTAACTGCCACTAGTGAGTCGCCAACATTTCCAATTGTTCAATTTACATGCATAACCCATCAAGGGCAATACCATAACACCAAAAGTTGAGGGCAAAATAGGGAGGGTAGAGGAAACTGGTCATCCTCTTTCTCTTTTTTTAATATCCGGAAGTGCTCTTGTACACAACTGAACTTTTCCCTCATCAAATCACAGTTGGTAATTTTGTCATCTATTAATTACCAGCAGAAAATCATCTGTGTTCAAAATCATCTGTGTTCTCGCAGACAGTAGAAGGTGCAGGAGAGGTAGGGACATAGGAAGGGAGATAAATCAAAATGGAGTTGGAAGGGGAATGCGAATACCCCAGTTGCTGATGGCTATAACATCCGTCTGCTCAGGCACCTACTCATTCATCTTTAATGGTTCAATGCCTCTGCAAGTACATTGGATGGAAAACTGGCTCTTGGTTGATTAGTAATCAGTGACAGTAATTTTCAGTCTAACTTATTCTTTGACGACCATGTGATATCACTATTACAATCAGTTAGTCGGTATCATAGAGTCATAGAATCATAGAGCTGTACAGCATTGAAACAAACCTTTCAGTCCAATTCACCGATGCCAACCAGAAAGCCTAAATTAATCTAGTCCGATTTGCCAGCATTTGGTCCATATCCACCTAAACTCTTTCTATTCTTACACCCATCCAGATGCCTCTTAAATGTTGTAATGTACTAGCCTCCACCACTTCCTCTGGCAGCTCATTCCATGCACACATCACTCTCAGCGTGAAAAAGTTGCCCCTAGATTTCTTTTAAATCTTTCCCCTCTTCACCTTAAACTTATACCCTGTAGTTTTTGACTCCTCCATGCCAAAGAAAAGACCTTGGCCAGTCACCCTACCCATACCCCTCATGATTTTACAAACCTCTATAAGCTCACCCCCTCAGCCTCTGACACTCCAGGGAAAATAGCCCCAGTTTATTCAGCCTCTCCCTATAGCTCAAACCCTTTAACCCTGGCAACATCCTTGGAAATCTTTTCTGAATCCTTTCAAATTTCACAACATCTTTCCTATAGCAGGGAGACCAGAATTGCATGCAGTATTTCGAAAGTGGTCTAAGCAATGTCCTGTATCGCTGCAACGTGACCTCTCAACTCCTATACTCAATGCGCTGACCAATAAAGGCAAGTATACGAAGTGCCTTCTTTACTATCCTGTCTACCTGGGAGTCAGCTTTCAAGGATCTATGAACCTGCACTCCAAGGTTACGTTGTTTAGCAACACTCCCCAGGACTTTACCATACAGTAAACAAGTCTTGCCATGATTTGCATTTCCAAAATGCAGCACCTCACATTTATCTAAATTAAACTCCATCTGCCACTCCTCGGCCCACTAACCCATCTGATCAAGGTCTCATTGTAGTCTGAGGTAACCTTCCTCACTGTCCACTGCACCTCCAATTTTGTAGTCATCTGCAATCTTACTAACCATACCTCCTACGTTAGCATCCAAATAATTTATAAAAATGACGAAAAGCAGTGGACCCAGCTCTGATCCTAATGGCACGCTGCTGGTCACAGGCCTCCGGTCTGAAAAGCAACTCTCCACCACCAGCCTCTGTCTTCTACCTTGGAGCCAGTTCTGAATCAGTCAGGGAATTATATTATTATGTTACTATTAGAATTATGAAAATGCAAGCCTCGTCAGCACTCCTTGCAGATTAAGAATTAGTTGAACAATCTGAAAACAAATCATCTAAAGCTGTGCTGTGCAAAAGAGACGTTCCTGAGTCAGCATGTTGACGATAATGTTTGACAGTTCACAAATGAATAATACGATTTTTTTGCCATATATATAATTTATTCATAAAATGTGTAATGGTACATTATATAACAGCTCAAATTTGACATTTCATTCAATACAGTTGTACTGTTTTGCCACACTGGCCATTATAAGTTGTATTTACAATGTACATTTACATCCTCATGTCAAACATACCGCCTGAGGGATTAGACAGAGATTCCAATCCTTCAGTATGTGATGGTGGGAGGGCCTTAGATACTGGCCTTTTCCAATTGAACTTTTGCAATAGCTGCTCCAAGCAAATACAACTAGACAGAATGTCGGCAGCCAGATGATTTTGTCTTACATGCTTAGGGAAATAAAATTCATGTGATATGGATGCATTTTATGAATTGTTATACCTAAAGAAAGAGGGAATCATCTCGTTCTTTCTGTTTCTTGCGGGAATATTGGAGAATGTTAATGACAGCAAAGAAACATTAAACCTTATTTTACATCCTCAGTCTCAAATGAAGAATATTGAAGAAATAATATGGCAACAATAGTTGGCAACGTAAATTTTTCAGAACTTTAATTTATATGATTCGACACACACAAGAGTAGAGGCTGATGGATCAATATTGAAGACACATTCAGCCTTCCATAAACAAGAATATATGAAATAGGAGCGAGAATTGATTTTAACCTATTAAACCTGCTCTGCTATTCAACACAATCGTGGCTGATATCTACTTGTTTGCCAATTCTGAAAATCTATCTATGGCCTTTGCAGTCAATTCATATCTTCCTTCCTGTTTTTTCCGCTATCAAGTTTGGTATCAATGGCAAAGTTTGAAAGTTTATTCTGTATTTTAATATCGGAGTCACTTATGGAAATCAAAAAAGCAATCATTCTAGCACAGACCTCTGGTGAGCATTGTCGTTTACCATTCTCCAGTCTGAAAACTAATAATTTACCGACTTATTGTTTGTCCATAATCCTTTTTTTAATCCAAGCTGACACTGACTACTATTTTATGAAACTCAATTGTATTAACCAGCTTTGATGTCATACTTTGTCAGAAGCTTTCTTAAAATTGATTCTGCAGCATCAGTTACTTTTGTCACTTCATTAAAAATGCAATTACATTATTCAAACACAATCTACCTTTCACAAATTTGTGCTGGCTCTCCTTAAGTAACTAACTCCTCCAAGTGTCTCTTTATATTTCACTCCTAAATATTGTTTCTGAAACCTTACCTAGCACCAAGGTTAAACTGGCCTCTGCTTGCTAGGACTGTCCTTTAACCTGTCCTTGGCACTCTCCAGTCCTCTGGCAACTCATTCTGTATCTAAGAAAGTTTGGAATGTTGCGGGAAACCCTTCTGCTATTTCCAGTCTAACCTCCCTTAACAATCAGGTGCATGAGCCATCCAGAGCAGGTAGCCCAAGTACAGCTAACTATTTCAGCATCTGCAGTTTATTTGTCTCATCCCAGAATCTCCTCCCTCTCAATTTCCATCTTATCCATTACCTCAAAAACCTGCACCTCTGCTGATGTTTTGGCTGCATTCACTTCATTAAGAAATGCTCTTAAGTATTCTTGCCCTGCCTTGTGCCTTCAGGCATTTATCACCATCTCTGCCCCTAATGGACACACACGTATTACTTATGTAAGAACATAAGAGCTAGGAACAGGAGTAGATAATACAGCTCCTCGAGCCTGGTCCACCATTCAATATGATCAAAGTTGACTCATCTCAGCCTCAGCTCCACTTTCCAGCCTGTTCCCCATAAACCTTTAACCCATTGCTAATTAAAAATCTATCTCCTCCTTAAACTTATTCAATATCCCAGCATCCAATGCACTCTGGTCCAATTTAATTGGCAAAATGAAAGTGACTGCCCTTGATATTGTGAGAAAAAGGCCACATTTGATGAGTGTGGCTTCAAGGAGTCCGAGCAAAACTGGAATCAATGGGAGTCAGGGGAAGTTTCTGCAACTGGGTTAGAGTCATACCTGGCTCATAGGAAGATGGTTGTTGTTGGAGGTCAGTCATCTCAGCTACAGAATATCTCTCCTGAAGTTCCTTAGAGCAGTGTCCTAGGCCCAACAATTTTAAGCTGTTTTATCAATGACCTTCCCTCTATCATAAGGTCAGAAATGGGGATGTTTGCTGATGATTGCATACTGTTCAGCACCATTTGCAACTCCTCAGATACTGAAGCAATCCATACTCAAATGCAGCAAAACCTAGACAATGTCTAGGCTTGGGCTGAAAAGTGGCAAGTAACATTCATGCCTTAGAAAAACAGGCAATGACCATCTCCAGTGAAAGAGAAACTAATCATCACTCCTCGATATTCAATAGTGTTACCATCACTGAATCCAAATACTCAACATCCTGGGGCTACTAATGACCAGAAACTGAATTGGACTTGCCATTTAAAAACAATGGCTACAAGGGCAGGTCAGAGGCCAGAAATCTTGGAGTGAGTAACTTACCTATTGACTTCCTAAAGTCTGTCTACTATCTCCAAGACACAATTCAGAGTGTGCTGGGATACTCCTCACTTGCCTGAATGACTGCAACTCCAACAACACTCATGATGCTTGACACCATCCAGGCCAAAGCAGCCCATTTGCTAGACACCACATCAACCATCTTAATCATTCACTCTGTGCACCACTAATGCACAGTGGCAGCAATGATTACCTTTGTGAGATGCACTGTAGAAATTCACCATGGCCCTTTTGATAGCACTTTCTAAACCTGCAACCACTATGATCTGAAGGACAACAGCAGCTGATACATGGGCACACGACCACTCACAATTTCCCCTCAAAGCAACACACCATCCTGACCTGGAAATATTTGAATAGTCTTTCATTGGGTCAAAATTCTTGAACTCCTCCATACCAGCACTGGCAACAGAACAAGTTTTGGCATGAGGGGCCAAATGGCCTCCTTCTGCACCGTAAATGTTTGGTGATTCTGTGATTCAATCCTGTGAGTGTTCACTGAAGGACAGCAACAACTTGAACTTATTGACTAAATAACAATAGTCGAATAAGAACATAAGAACTAAGAGCAGGAGGAGGCCATTCAGCCCCTCGAGCCTGCTCCGCCATTTAATACAATCATGGCTGATCTCATCTCAACCTCAAATTCAGTTTCCTGCCTGCTCTCCTTAACCCTTTGATCCATTACTAATTAAGAATCTGTCTATCTCCTTCTTGAATGTATTCAGTGTCCCAGCATCCACCACACTCTGGGGAAGCGAATTCCACAGATTTGCGATAACACAATGTGGAACTGGAGGAGCACAGCAGACCAGGCAGCATCAGAGGAGCAGGAAAGTTGACGTTTCGGGTCGGGACTCTTC